>JARLTB010000012.1:0-502500 GCA_030141615.1 Unio pictorum | reverse complement strand
TATTAACCCAGGTTAGCAACAGTGATAGTTTATACTATAGCAATGAGAAATCAAAATTTTCCAGAACATCAGATGTTAATGTTTTGTCCTCTCATCTAGGGATACATTTCTATGGTTTCATCTCTACTATACTGATATACACTAGAGCGGGCCACAGGCCTGTGCCATCAGTGAGAGAGATTTCCACATCTTGTGAGAACTATGGTAGGGCAGAATAAATAATAATAAATAAACCATTCACACCTTTCCCTGTTTATATTGTCTGCACCTAAGCCTCATCTACGGTAACAAAATCAGTAACAAGAATTAAAACCAACAATGATATACATGTGTAACCTGATACGTGTCCTGCTTAATAATTGATTGATTTTGTGGATTTAGCAGCTATTTTATAGCTCATGATAGGCTGTACATGACAGACAGTCAATTTCATACTGGAAGAACCAGCTACCCATGTGGAAAGAGGTGAGATGTGTGTAATCTCTAAAGGTGAGGAACTAAGACCACTCTGACCTCAATAAACCCAAAAAGTGAATGTTACTGAACTGGTACACTAAAGTATGTGAAGTTACCTGTGAAAACAAGCCCACATGGCAAACTATTCAGATAAAAATAAACATCAGTCTCAATACAAAGTGGACACTATATGCAAAATTATCCTGTGTAAATTTACTGTGACAAAGACCCCAATAAACTGCCTAAACAGGTAAAGTTTAGGAAGAATCTATTCAGGTGAAAATAAAAAAGCATCAGTCTCAATAACTACAAAGTAGACACTATATGCAAAATAATAATGTGTAATTTTACTGTGACAAAGACCTGAATAAACTGTCTAAACAGGTAAAGTCAATGAAGTCTCACTTTTAGTTGTTGTTGTTTTAGGGTTTAACGCCATTTTTCAGCACACGATAGGCTATACATGGAGGCCCGTATTATTGGTGGAGGAAGAACCAGGGAAAACCCCCGCAAAGAACCATGACCCACAAGAAGCTACTGGCAAGCTTTCTCACATAACTAAATCAGCTGAATCTTAAGACTCGAACCCACGCATACAGAGGTGAGATGCCAGTGATCCGTAACGGAAAGCGCTTTAGACCACTCGGCCACTCTAGGCCCCTTTCACATTTAGTAACTAGGAATATAAATCATCTATAGGAAACTTACCTGTATCTGACAAACAGAAATTATACAGTAAAACATGTTAACCCGTACAACCATGAGTCTTATTTGGCACAAACATTACCTGTACAACAAAATAAAGTTATGAATTATATGAAAACCCTAATCTGAGAGGCCACAATGGCGGTCCATGCAGGTAAGTAGGGAGGGCCACATATGTTTATGACAATGTTGTAATTCTACAATAAATAGAAAGACTTTGTCTGTGAAAGAAAGGAGAAATATATATGGAGTATACTTGCCTGAAGAAAAAAAATTACTCAGACTTACTATAATTTGAACATGTTCCAAAAATTATCATTTGCATGGTCTATCAACAGGAGAGCACATGCTACTGAGCACAAGTGAAAGCAGTTACCAAGATTAATCTGGGATTGGGTGCCAATCAAGGGATACTATCTGATGGTCACATATTAAGGCCAGGTGACATTTAGCTTTCATAGCTCAACATTTGGCTGAAAGGGCTAGATTTGTGAGGTAGTGGGAGTGCTGCTAATCTATCATGATTTGGTAATACCTTCGAACAACAACAAAAAAACAAAGCAAGAAGACAAATAATTATTGCATGGGTTGGCAGTGAAAGGAATTCTGAGTCTAGGTGTTACAATTTTTATATCTGTTATGCAAAGCCTCTCAAATGGTAAAACAATGTAACCCCTTGATTATGATTTCAGTATCACAATTGCAATCCCAACAGAGATCCTATTAGTTTCACCAAATTTATATGTAAAACAAAAATGTACTGATATAAAGGCTGTTTTGTATGTAACTCGTGCAAAGGTTCTTATCCCAAATATCTCTGTGCCAAAAAAATGGATGAATTTTTTAAAAATAAAATACATGGAGTCTTAAATACCTAAAACTGTTCTTTCAAATGTATAAAATGCATAAAATATGTTATCCAAATTTCACAAGTCAACATCAATCATGTTTTGGTTCCAGATGCTAGTAGAATACAAGCACAAAGAGAATGTGCTGGCAGATAATATGTATGACTGGACAGGAAAATCAATATGTCCTGATATACTTGCATTGGGGACATAAAAAGCAACCACCTTTACATACTGGTGTGGGGACATAAAAAGCAACCACCTTTACATACTGGTGTGGGCACATAAAAAAAGCAACCACCTTTACTTACTGGTGTGGGGACAAAAAAAAGCAGCCACCTTTACATACTGGTGTGGGGACATAAAAAAAAGCAACCACCTTTACATACTGGTGTGGGGAAATAAAAAAGCAACCATCTTTACATACTGGTGTGGGGACATAAAAAAGCAACCATCTTTACATACTGGTGTGGGGAAACAAAAAGCAACCATCTTTACATACTGATGTGGGGACATAAAAAGCAGCCACCTTTACTTACTGGTGTGGGGACATATAAAAGGCAACCACCTTTACTTACTGGTGTGGGGACATAACAAAAGCAACCACCTTTACATACTGGTGTGGAGACATACAAAAAGCAACAACTTTTACATACTGGTGTGGGGACATAAAAAGCAACCACCTTTACATACTGGCGTGGGGACATAAAAAAAGCAACCACCTTTACATACTGGTGTGGGGACATAAAAAAGCAACCACCTTTACATACTGGTGTGGGGAAATAAAAAGCAAACATCTTTACATACTGGTGTGGGGACATAAAAAGCAACCATCTTTACATACTGATGTGGGGGACATAAAAAGCAACCACCTTTACTTACTGGTGTGGGGACATAAAAAGCAACCACCTTTACTTACTGGTGTGGGGACATAAAAAAGCAACCACCTTTACATACTGGTGTGGGGACATACAAAAACCAACAACTTTTACATACTGGTGTGGGGACATAAAAAGCAACCATCTTTACATACTGGCGTGGGGACATAAAAAAAGCAACCACCTTTACTTACTGGTGTGGGGACATAAAAAAAAAGCAACCACCTTTACATACTGGTGTGGGGACATAAAAAAGCAACCACCTTTACTTACTGGTGTGGGGACATAAAAAAAGCAACCACCTTAACACCTTTACTTACTTAGCATGGAACATAAAAAAAAAGCTAACACCTTTACTTACTTGGCAAAGAGCACTACAATATGGAGCCAGATCCAGGACAAAAGGAAACTCCACATGGCGGTTCAACTTCCTCATGTTGTTGATTCCAAGCTACAATCACAAATTACAGATCTATTTATTATAAAATTACAAATTTTGTTCTTTGAGTTATATGCCTGTACAAAAATTTAGTATGTAATACATGTTTTTGTTGAATAACATCCTTACGGTTATCATGATATTGTTTTGTACTGCAATATATTTGTAAATGAAGTAGATAATGCAATGTATGTACTGCCGAGTAATTTACAGAAGAATACTGCTGGGAATTCCCATGTCACATTACGATGACAAGTCTCAACCAACTGTGCATCACCTAAGATTTAACTTCTTATATTATAAATTGCAAAATACATAAATACAAAATGGTTCAGGTCACATTGCAAGAATTCATTGTAAAAGTTTACTTGTCAACAATAGGAATTCAGCTGACAAAGAACGAAACATAAATGATCAATCTAAAGACATAACGAGAAAAAAAATTCAAACATCCTGTAAAGTTTAGTTGATTACATGCTGACATTTGTACGCCAGCTTCCAATATGAGGTTTTTACTTGGGAAATTCATAAATTACCAATGATGAAATTATTGCCACCAAAACAAGTCACAAAAAATAGATTCCACATTTACTCACTCATAAGGTGATTCATACTGCAAACTAAACAGACCCCAATCTACGATATGGGTCTTTGTAGGAGTAATCAGTAGAAAAAAACATAGCATCTGATCTACAGGTGCATTATGCTATGGCAGAGTATGTCTTTGTTGTTTACAGTTTGAGACATCAGTGATATACAGTATGGATGCTATCAATAAGTGCATCAGAGAGAAAACTGTGCCCATTCTTAATGCCTGTCTTAGAATGCTAATAGAACAACATAGCAATCTATCTTGAAAGAAACTCCTTTGGTGAAAATGGTATAGTCTTCAAGGCAGGTGGTCTTCCATGACAAGTCACACATTTATAATCTATATTCTGTGTTTTTGAGAACCTGGTTTCTCATGGCTGGCCGTCTCTCAAACCAGTAATCTTCTGGACAAGTTTTACTGTAGTAAAGTTTGATCACACCAACAACAATAAAGAACAATTTGAATAATAATTAATTTGACAATAAAATTACACATCTTAAAAGCATGATTAAGATGGAACATTTATTTTTACATCCTGTACTATTTGAGATTAATAATTATAGTACCTCAATTCTAGATGGAAAAAAATTCTGGTGCTTTTAGGGAAATCTATACCAATCATCAGATACCGGTTCTCATACAGAAGTATTTAAATGAGGTCATCAATAATAGGACTATTATGACTAATGAATCCCTTGATATAGTTAATGACAAAAATAAACTTGTAATGTTCTGTCCAATTATTCAGGATAAGGAAGTTAGAATGGAATTTTTTTGCAAATGTGGATATTTCCAATGAAAGAGCAGAAACAGTGTATAACTTCATTATTTGTTGGTCGCAAGGTACATTCTGTTGGCACAGATATGAAAAACATTTTAGAACTGATGATGTATCAATAAAGATATGAAGAGTTTCTGGAACTGGCATTAGTCTTCAGGAAAGAAATCAAGAATACCACATATTTTGTATCTTGTATACCAAACTCTGGCTACTGATTGCTAGAAAAATTCCATATCTCTGATAAATATTTACAGACTTAGATAAATAATTATTCTTTTTATGAATTTTCAGACCCAATTTACAACAGAATTTTAGAACTGGAGCAGGTCGTGATTGACAAGATCAGGTGAGATGACTAGTGGAAGCCTGTCATGCATTTTATTGCAACCATAGTGGTTTTACTGCACCACTCATTGATTCTATTGTATTTTCTCAGTGAACAGACATTAAACAATCAGATGGGAGAAACCCTGACAGCATAAACCCAAGCATGGCAGATGTCAATTTCATACCTTTGCCAGTACAAACTTTACAGAGGTAACATTTCTTGTTATATTTAGCAGTGGTCTAGCTAGGATATATAAAGACATAAGCGCATTAAGATAGAAAAAATGAGGTTTTAAATTTCATCAGGTTCTTCCCACCCTCTCCATAATGTAATATATATATCACATGAAACTGTTTAGGTACATTGACTGGTCTGCATCAAGTGGTAATTTCAACATTCTTTCTCAGGAAATGATATTTCATAAAAGTGCTTTGTGTGCTGGTTAACAATTTTTGTTTCCATATTTTTTTTAAAGATTTGCTTTAAACAAATTAATGAAAGGAGTGATACATATAAAATTTAAAAAGAAAAATTTTAAAAATTACAAACGAATGCCATACTATTTATATCGCACATGTAAAAAAGTATGCACAAGAAGAAAATCTTCGATAAAGCGTTAAAAAAAACAAATGAACACAACTGGAGGATATTAACTGTACAGTATATACAATCGTATTTACCACTGATATCCATTTATAACTAATTTTGAATAATAGAAGACATTTCAATTGATATGAAGAAAATGAGCATCTTATGTCCATGTATACACTGAAGAAAATAACTTCTACTGCAGTAATTGTTGTGTACAATGCCAAATTTTCATCGGCATTGACTGAAAATAATACATACAAAATGTATCTCCTACTGAAAATATTTAAGTGGTTTCACATTTTCATCATGTTCACCCATCCATTTTGTAATATTACGTGTAAACTATTAAGATGACCAATCCTTCAATTCTAAACAAACCTTCAATTCTAAGTCTAATTATTAAGCTGTTGGTTATTGAATGCAGCATCATGTGCTTCTAAGAGCTTTCATAAGAATCAGTAAATCAATGGTACAAGGCTTACCATGACCATGGTCTCAGTTACTTAGAGGATTCTTTCTTACCCAACAAGTCACCCACAACTCTGGTTAAGGTACATGGCCAAAGAAGTGAGACTGCTGCACAGACACATTACCTTCGATGTCTTGACTATAAAGTCATTGTTTCTTCCTTATCAAAGGTGCAAACCATCCATGAGATTTCATCCAGGTCTGTTATACAGAACTAAAATCATTGTGCAGAAACCATTTTTCTTCTTTGATACTATAACCTTGATGTCCAAAGTTGTGACCCAAAACTAAATTGACTTTTACCATACACCAAATGCAAGCCATTCACAAAATCTGGTTCAGGTCTGTAATGCACAATAATAATTGTACAAACACCATTTTACTTTTTTGGTAACAGAGAACTTGACAATTGATCTTTCAACCTCAAAACTGACATGCTTCCTTCCTTTCATCATGATAAAGTTTACCTGTTAAGCATAGAACTGAAGATATGTTGAGAAGGAAAAGCTAACAAACAGATGGACTGATAAAAAAACAGATGGATGGGCAGACAGGGTCATAGAATAATATGCTCTGCAAAAAGGCAGGGTAAATAAATATAGGCTCATTAGCCCCATGCCAATAACCCTAAGTGAACACAAGGTCTGGTGAATTTCTACCCAGAAATTTTGAAGGAGATTGGGTGCCAGAAAGATGAATGGACTGACAGATGCTTTAAAATATGTAACCTACCTGTTCAAAGCGTTTTAAATGCAAGGTCAGTACTGCTGGTGGTTGGATAATTAGGTACTTCTTGTTGGCATTGGAATAAACTGTCTCTATCTTCTCTGCAAGAAAAATATAAACATTTGTGATTCATTGCTAAACATCCTGTTTATGGGAAGTCATTTGAATAAGACTTACAACTTTTCCATAAAATGCTTTTGAAAGTTACTGTATGGTAGGCAGAAAGAGCAACTTGTTTGTGAGACAACAATCAAAACTGTTATTTAAACTGATTTACCACCATGACTTTCCTGAAAACACAAGTATGCGTAAAAAACCTATGATCTTCTTTTCTTATTCATTTTCATCTCCTTGCCATCATGGTAGAGTCGACAAGATTTCCTGCTCATTGAAAATAAGTTTTTAAATACATATTATATATACTATCGTATAAGCTTTTTTGTGGCAGTATATAGCTTTACTGTGCTGGTGTGCTGTAAAATCTATAAGCTGCCAACCAACCAACTAGAACATCTACCAAGCTTTCCACATGCATTCATTAGCTACCAGATCATGCAAGAACATGTACCTGAATGAATACAGGCATTAATACGTCAAAATGTTATGTTAACCTATGCTAATTTTCAAAAAGTACAATACAGATGAAAGCCATCACAAATGTCTATACATTTTATTTGTATCCTCATCCTTACAGCCTTCATCCACTACCACCAAGATGCATTCAAGATATTAATCCTTTGTTATCATCTATTCATTTCTCAATGTAAAAGAACTGTTGATACAAAAACTTGGTTGGGACAAGGATAAAAACAGTAATAAAATTTGCAGGGATATGGAAGATTAGGAACAACATTTACCTTTGTGAGGATTTTGCTTGTGCTTAAGCTTTGTGCAGTTCTTGCAGCCAAACTTGTTATTTCCAGTCAAAAGTTCTGGAGAGGTGAACAAATTTAGACACGACTCAAGGGAGCATTCATGGGAAGCTGGGTGATATCTTGGTGCTAGTGTCGAGACAGATTTTTTCTGCCCCTCTCCCCTGATCTCTTTGCGTGAGCTACCTGACCGTGAAGCCTGTGGCGTTGATGGTTTTATGTATTGCACATTGAATGAAATGGAAACATCTTCACTGTTTCCAGTTTTAATTGGTTTTTCATTATTATCTACTGTGGAAGAGTCCATACTTCCTACTCTTTGTGTAGGCATATTTGTATCATTTGAATCATTACAATGACTAGTGTTGACGGGAACATCTACATGCTTTGTTTTCAAAGAATCTTCACTAGACTTGTCCTGAATAGTCAATTTTTCGATATTTTGAGGTAAATCTTGTGATACAGAAGAAGAATTAATCTCGCTGACATTCAAGTTAACATCTGAAATTACTTGCTCCCCAATACTTGACTGTTTGTAATTACAAGGTTTGCTGTCCACTGCAGTAGTGAGTTCCACCGATTCCTCAAAACTTGCATCACCATTCACAAGATAACCATTTGTAATTGGTCCATTTATATATTCCACATGTACACTAACATTTAATTTATCTTTGGAATCAGTTGAGCAGCCTGGCTGCATTGATGATCTCTGTTCTGTTACATTATCATCTGCACTCTTACTAAGATCTGGATGAGGGAGTATTTTATCCTTTGCATGACTGGAATTCATCTCTCCATTAGAAATAGGGATCTCCTTCCTAGATTCAACAGCATCCTCTGTTTCCTCAACAGCAATACATCTACCGTTGGGCATTACCATGATGGTAACATTTACATCTTCTGTTGCACTTGTAGAGATGCTGTTCTCCAAATGGTCGGCCATCTTACATGTTTCAGAATCCAAAGAATTGACTGGATTTTCTGATTGTGCTGATAAACTTATGCCATGACTTTGGAATGTTTCCATACCATTTTCAGCACTGACAGCCAATCCTGAATCAGCCGCCGTGGAACCAACAAAAGTCTGACAGTACCTAGATGCATCACTTTCCAAGTTATCTTCAACATCAGCATCTGTTTAGAAAACAGGAGGATGAAAACATGATACAAAATCTTGACTGCAAACGATGAAATTTTGTATGGCACATAACAGTAAAAAATATTAATGAAATATTTGTTTTAAAATTCTGAAGAATACTTAGTTTCTTAAAACATATTTAGCCCAAAATATTAATGAATTTATTTTGTTTTGGAGGACCTACAATAACATTTGAAAGATGGCTGCCATAGTGGCAGTATTTGATGTCTAATTAGTATAATTTTTATTCAGGACCATTTTGTAATAACTAATCTTCTGGTAAAACCCCCATGTTGATATGACTTTCTATAAACAATTAACAAAATTTTCAAGATGGCTGTCATGGTGGCCATACTGGAAACTAAATTGGGACAATTTTCATTTAGTACCAACTATACATAAAAAGTCTTCTGGGTCACAAGGCATAAAAAAGCATGCTGAACAACATTTTAACGGACAATTTTACTCATAACAAGGCTTCATTTAGACTAGTCACATGATGAAGATTTTTATTTGCACCACTTCAGGTTTTCTTTGTGCAAGTTTTCATGCAATGATAATTTCAAATCATTGGACCGACGGAAATTCTTGCATGATTATTGTACTCATATGACTCATAAGTTATTATAGTTCATGAATTTGAGAAGAAAACGACATACATTTTCCCAAAACATTGAAATAAAATCATGTTTCAAATTTGTTGTTGTTGTAGGGTTTAATGCCATTTTTTAAGCACACGATAGGCTATACATGGCGGCCAGTATTATTGGTGGAGGAAGAACCCGGGGAAAACCCCCAGAAAGAACCACCAACCCACGAGAAGCTACTGGCAAGCTTTCTCACATAACTACATTAGCCGAATCTTAGACTTGAACCCACACAGATAGAGGAGAGATGGCAGTGATCCGTAATGGTGATGAGCGCTTTAGACCACTCGGCCACTCGGGTTCCCTCAAATTTGTTAATTCTTCTTTATAAGATATTGAACACTCTAATGGTAGTTTCTGTAAGTATATCAACAAACATATTATTAAAAAGTTCATTTAATTTGATAGAATTCAATACTTGTCATTTTATACACATTTATTACATAGTCCTTTCATTCCTTATTAAAAAAATGTGCTGCCATGTGACAAAAAAATCTGACCTAACTTGTTGTAATGGTCTAAGTTTTTCTCCATGTAAGCCAGTGAACATACATAATTCCCTCTATATCAATCAAATTAAATTTGCGACAATCATTTTGAGATAATGACAACCAATAAATGGGTGAAAGTTGGGAAAAACCAAAAATACTTAAAAGTAGGCCAGGGGTCAAGGGGGAAACCTGGAAGCTAAAAATAGAAGTAATTTTGACACTTTATATTTGCATGAAAATTGTAACTGAACAATCCAAACTTCTGATTTCTTTAATATGATGCATACATACACTGAATCACAAATACATACATTTATCAATGTAATTTTAAAACAAATTACTTTACTTCAGCTCAATACAAATTTTCCATTATTATTCTGTAAATGTGAAAATTAAGGAGCTAAACATAGAATTCAAATGGAAATGTTTGATACATTATAAATCAAGATTTACTTTAATGATATATATGTGTGTGTGTGTGTGTGTGTGTGTGTGTGTGTGTATAAAAGCTTGAACCAAAACAGTAACAAACAAACATGACAATAGTGAATAGATAAATCATCAACTCTTTTTCAGTTAACAATTGCTACTTCTAAAAGGACGATATTAAATAATTCATTTTCATTCACTTATTCAACAAATGATATCTTCTCAGTCTTAAATTTATTACAATGTACTGCTTTTGCATGTTGGCTGTTTTTATGTTTCAGTCATTCTCCTGTTCTCACCATGAAAGTCAGTCTGCATATATATTTTGTATAAAGCTGCTGAAACAGACAACACTATTTTCTAGAGTGCTGTTCTTTTATCCAATAATACATTTGTAACTGTCTAATTAAAGAGAAGAAAGAAAAATAATGCAGTTACTAGTGATGGGAATCGGTCAGAAATTCATAATCGATAATCGGTTCTCCTTAATCAACTGATCATCGATTATAATCGGTTACTAAGAGCAAATTAAATTTTTGTTAGTTATACCTTTGATCAAGAGTTCAATATGTTTATAAATGTACAGGAGTAATCTCTTTATATGACATGTATTCTTTAACTTGACAATAATACTACATTGTGTGTTACTTTTGTTCTACAACTTTGTTAAACGAATGCAACTGTTTATGGCTGATCAGTCATATGTAACTGAAATACTGCTACAATCCCTTGAAATTATTTCATTCATATATGATGTGTCTATAATTTAAAGTATAGAAGGACATGATTTTCTTGTTTGTTATTGTTTATAAATACTACAAAAGATGTTGCAAGTGAACTGAAACAAATCAACAAAATGTGTTTAAATTTATTAACTCAACAATTTAACAACTTGACCAATAAATAATAACTACATATTCCTAATTATGAATCATAAGTTTTTTTATTTGTAGTTGTGAAGGGAATAATAAATTTCAGGTCAACTTTAGTGGCTGGGAGTTTTACTAACCTTTGTGCTTTGCATACACATAAAAGTAGTTTCCCTTTGCACACAATCGATTATGGAGTTTCACAATCGATTATCTTATTGATTTGCTCAACCAGCTGATGATCGATTATAATCGATAATCCGAACAACACTTGCAGTTACTATCTATGAATTTAATGCAGGCAACATTCCAGTTATCCTGACTACCATGCTAAGATAATAAAAGAAAAATTACATTTTATTTTTGCAAAAAATCTTTTGATGAAGCAACATGGGGGGGATAATAAAAAGAACTGGTAGAATAATTCAGAAAGGGAGGTAATCAGCTGAAGTGTCTCACTCAAGTACTATAATTCAGTAACTTCTTTTCACTATCATTCCTAGTAAGTAAATGTAGGAATCAAATAACAATGGAATATAACAACTTAGTTATTCAAGTTTCCATAGAGGGCACTGAATTATGAAGAAATTTGTGATTCAGCAGAACAAACCTGTGTGATTTGTGTGATCTGGATTTTTAACGTAGCTTCTAAAAAAATTCAGTCATATTGCAAATGATGTCTGTACTGTGGCAGTTTACAGTGATGTTTAGCACTGTGGCATCTTGCCGCAGTCATGAAGCATTATGTCCCACAGTCACATTACCCTGACACCAGAACAACCATTCTTAAACACTAACCTTTTAATGCTGAGTGCCAAAGCGAGGCAGCTGTTAATATGATATTTATAAGTCTTTGGTAAGATTCTGCCCGGGATCAAATATACAACCTCCTGCATCTGAGGCAGACACTCTGAGAACATATTTGAGAGCCTCAAGTGAACTGAATATCGCATAAAAACTTTCATCTGTTCGCTGAACAGTAAATCATCAGTTTAATGTTTAGTATCCAAAAGCATGGATTGTTTTCCTACTAAACACTTGATAACCATTTAAACCTCTCTAACACCTTCTTCACAAAAACACTCAACGGGTTTATACATTTTTGGAAGATCATCCTGTGTGGACATTCGGAAGACAGAATTTCCATCACATGACAGAACTTTAACCCATGTCAATATCTAAAATGAGTTTATTACCCCATATCATTGCCTTTCATGCTATGTATTCTGAATTGAATTTCCTATTTTGCAAAACTACATCACCCTAAGCATTCAATTTATTTGAATCAAAATATGAACAAAGTTGTTATGATGAGAGAGAGAAAAAATACAGCCAAAGCAATGCTTTTGGTACACAGTAAAACTATCCTGCTATTGCAGGCAACATAAAAAGTAACTGTTTCAGTGTCCTATTAATGCAGGTAAAACAACTTTATCTCACTATCCTATTATTGCAATTGGGATAAGATGTTAAAACTTTGTCTCACTACCCTCTATCCTGTTATTGCAGTTGGGATAAGATGGTATAACTTTGTCTCACTATCCTGTTACTTACTGAAAGGGAGATAAAAACTAAAAATAGTTCTAACTATCTTGCTACTCCTTTTGATATAAAAGTAAAATAAAAACAACTTCTGCATTATTTGGCATTATATAACATTCTCTACCCACCTGATGCAGATCTTTCTTCCTCCATATCTTTGGTATCCTCTTCTTTATCTTCCTCTCTGTCTCCTTCCTCTCCTTCCTCCTCATTCCCCTCTTCCTGTTCTCCCTCTTCCTTCTTCCCTTCCAAAGGGGCAACCTTGTTAAGGGATGTTTTACTAGCTCTCTTCAATTAATAAAAACAATATGTGAAGGCTGAATTCCAACATTATGCCAGTAATAGGAAAACTGTGGAGCATAATCAAAGTATCTGGCTGGATCAAGATTAAATTAGTGTGGAACATAATTTCAGTATTTGGCGAGTTCAAAACTAAATTTGCAAGAAGATCAATAGGACAAGTTCAGGCTTTTTGGATGAATGACAAAGCAAACATACATTGGCTTGAAATATCAACAGACACAGCTAATGTATATAGAGTAAAACTTCTGAAATAACTAATCCCAACTAAGGACCAAACAAATGTATACAACTGAGGTAATGAAATTGTTAACAGTACAAGACCTTATCATTTGCTTTTGTAATATATTATTTAATTACAGAGTTAACTGTATCAAAGCGAAATAAAATTTTCAAAGGCAAAACGTTTTCTTTAATATATTTTTATTATAACATATTAGAAGTACCTAAACAACTATGCATATCCCCATCCACCTACCCACGTCAAGAAAAGGCATTAAAGACATCTTTGGTGAGCAACAGTAGTGCCAAGTTGCTTCAACTTGCATGGAAGGAAAGTCAAACATGTCTTCCAAAGATGGTTTTAACATAATTTTAAAAATCTTGCTGGCTTGATTGAAGTGGGGTGCGTGTAAATGCACTCTTAACATATAATGATTCTGTAATGTGCCTGACAAAAACAATGGTTAAAAAAGCTAAAACAGAATAAATATAATTGAAGACGCAGAGAAGGCAAGTTTCATATACAAATTTATAATAGCTGCACTGGAGTGATACAACATGCAGAGTGGCTATGTTACTCAACACTGATATTAATAAGATTAAAGGAAGACAGATAGCAAGAACTGTGCAACCTATGTGGCACAACTAACAGCTGCAATGTAAGCAAAAGAAGATAAACTGCCATATCTGATACCTTCGCCAGCTTTTTTGCCTGCTTCCTCTTTTTCTTACTCATGTGTTTGCTGACCTCTTTGGTTGCTGCCCCCTCAATCCCTTTTAATACATGAACATCTTTATTATCATCCATGCTCTCTTTGCTATCCTTTTTCTTTGCACTTGTCATCTGATTAGGTCTTTGGGGCTGCAAGTAAATGTGATTTTTAAATTCTACCTAATTCAAGATAACTGACAGCAAGTTCTTGCTAAATGTATAATGCACTCATAACAGCTCTTCTCATGGCCTGATCGTGTCTATGGATACAGAAAGGAAGAATAATGGGCTTCAAAACGATATGTACGCCATCTTGCAAACATCCCTGAACTCCATCAGATCTTTTTAACTCCTAGAATAAATTGGACCTTTCATGAAATGATGTAAATTAGTAGCATTAAAAATGAATCAGTTTTATCACCTAAATTAATGCATTGATGTATTCACCCTGTTATCTGACTTACAGATACCTTGTTGATGTTGTTGGGTTTAACACCATTTTTCAGCACAAGATATGGCAGCTAGTATAAATGGTGGAGGAAGAACCCTGGAAAACCCTAGAAACAACCTCCAACCCATGAGAAGCTAAGTGGAAGCTTTCTCACATAGCCACTTTGGCCAAGTCTGAGACTGTAATGTATTTTTTATGTTTGCAACCCTGCAAGACCTCAACATGGCCATGGCTATTTTTCTGTAAGGTGTAACCAAATCATCTACTGATATTTTTAAGCTGGAAAAGACAAAGACTGTTCTATGGTGTAATTAGCGACTGATGCATTGACAGCAAACATCATGTTCAACTAAAACATCTGTCAAGTCTACTTAAACTTTAATTACCTCCATTATAGTTTCACAAACTGCAGTTCCAAACCCTATGGAGTTCAATGTCTTCTATCTTTCAACTTTACATAATCCTGTGCTTTTATAAATGTCATGTAGTAATGGCAGCCATCTCAACAACCACGAGTATTATTCAAATCAACACGTAATGTCCAATAAATGTAATACCTGCCATCAATCTTTTGTTTTTTCCCTAAGAATTCAGGATATTTCTTATCTTCTGAGTGTCTGAGGTACTCCTAAAAACTTAGTATGGTTCTCTCACAAACTCCATTGATTCTATTACAAAACCTGGATCTGATTCAGGCACAGACAAGCCATTTGCCAAATATTACCCCTACAATATTTCCATAATTTCTGCTATTAATCAGCAAATTCTAATTCCATGATTAATTTTGTAACTTAAAAGTAAATCAAAAGGGTTGTTAGGTATGTGCTTGTTCACGTGAGACAAATATAAAATCTCAAAAACAAGACCACCTCTGGTTTAAAAAGAGAATTCCTCAAAGTTTTAAATTCTCTTGAAAGGGGAATTAAAGTTTATTTATTTTCCTGTGAAATTTCAAGTGTTTCCATCTGACAATTTTTTTCTTCTAAATTTAAATTATTGTATTAACAAGGCTCCAATTATTTCAATAGATGAACCAACATACAGTCTTAAATTAATATTTTCAACCAACTATAAATTACCAAATATACTCACTTTTAAGTCAACATTTTTTTAAAACTGAATCTTCATTTCACACAGAATAGGGGGTTATAAGTGTGACATGGAATTTTTTAAAATAAATCTAGGGATAATGTTTGAAACTAATGTTTACCGTACATATACAAATACTGCCACTTCAATATTTTTACATTTTCATACTACCCACCACAAAGTGAAGTGTCTGTCAATGCTGTATACTTTGGGTGCTAACAAGCGAGTATACTGTTTCTCTTGTTGTGCGAGTCAGAACAGCCTTTATCCGCATTAATATTTGTGTTTTGCTGAATAAATACTGGTTTGATGCAGTAAAATCTATGATTTAAGTTGTATTTCTTTTTCCGTAACTTAAAGTGAAATTTCCCATGCTTTCTGCCAGAGCATGTGGCTTGATAAGCTCTTGACTTGTAATGACAGCACCCAGTTTTCATGGTGACAGTCCTTTTCATCAAGCCATGAATTCAATATTTTTTCAATGCCAGGTAGACTTCTACATCTTCCAATGCATGTCTGACCATAATCCCTTAGCTTGTTAAGTTGAAAAGGCAGCAACCTTCTTGTCTTCCTATGATTACAGCAGCTCAGTACAAAATAACAGTGGTTTTTTAACTCCTTGTGATCTTGTTACTCAATTGACACATGTTCAGTTGCATCCTTTAATAGATTTTACAAACTGTATGATCAATGTGTTACTTACAAAGCCCATGTTCAGTCTCTATATAAGCAATTGCATATGACAGTGAAGGTGAGGAAATGGAGTTGGATATTTAAAATGACTATACGATTTTTTTCAGAAAATGAGCATGAATTCTTGGACTATGATGACATTAAGAAGTGACACTGATAGGATACTGTGAATCACAAGCTTTAATTTTTTATTTGCAAGATGTTTGGAATTAATATATGGGATATTGTGAACTAGATCATTGAGAACATCTAATTTTAAATCCTAATGCAATCAAGAATGAATTTCATGGATTTATCACATATATAGATTTAAAATGTCGAACAATATCAATTTTAATTGATTTCATTACAAAAAGCCATGAATAACAATGAATTCACTGCAGTCTGAACATCAACAAAATCTTACCTTTTCCTCCATGACAGGCAGTGACAAATCGAGAAATGGTTCTAAAATCTGGGAGATCTAGAAAACAACAAAAAATATAAAAGTTTTAAATGTTCGAAGAAATGAAACTTTATGCTAGATGAATAACAGGGATACTATTTTAAGCATGACATCAGTTAACAAGAAAATCAAGCATAAGGTATAAAATGTACTTAATGAATTTAATTCACATAATTATTTATTACACCTGGAGAATTTCCTTAATTACACCTAAATTACATCTGAAAAATTTCAGCACAGATTGCCCCCCCCCCCCCAGTTTAGGAAAATGTAACATTTACATCTCAAATTTTTTGACCCAATAGATTCTTGCAGAAAGTGCCACATTAGTGACATGTGACCAGAAGTTTTGAATAATGCTATATTAGCAATCAGTTCTAATAAACTTGGCCCAATCATCATATGAATGTAAAAGTGAGAGAGAAACAGACAGACAGAAACAGACAAATACTTGTATGCCATCATTGCAAATGTAAGTACTGGGTACACTCCCTAACTTAAAATGCATGCAATCATTCAATAAATATACTACAATTTAGTAGTTTCCACAAATATTACAAATATATTACTTGAAATCTGATGAAAAGCATGTCAGAGCCTTCCAATGCATGAGGATACACTTACATGTTTGCATTCTTCACACGTGACAGTGCTAATAAGACAGCCTCCAAACAAAGAATCCACAAATGTGTGCTTAACCTGGCGACCATATTCTGAAGGATAACAGATTAGGTAAATATTATGTACCAAACAGAAACAATCTTTATGTAATGTTTAGTGATTTTGATCAATAATATGATTTAATAATTTTGATAATTATATTTTAGCTATTTGAGATCAATAAAAGTTAAAATATGCAGGTTGAAAATATTTCAAAATCTTACTTTTCTGTGAAATCACCAAAATGTCTTCACTGATAAGTATGCCCTCTATAACATATGGGATTTGTTAGCCTATATAAAACAGACTCAGATCTACCTACAAATAATAAACTAGCAGATAATAAACTCAATCGTCATGCTTGTGAAAATCACTAGGATTTCTCGAGCCAAAAACTACATTTATCTAGATGGGCAGGCTTGTGGGGTTATGTCTTGATTTGACACCATATGTGGTTGGAAAACCAACTGATAGCTGCCATGGATGTTTTTGATGAATCTCAGGTAAAGGTGTTCCACTTGCTAGAGCTTTCAGGAGCAAGTCCTATATGATAATAGCTTCATTATGAGGAAGACAGGCACAAATCTGAAAGAGATCCTCTCCATGTCTGAAGCACAGAACTCCGTTTCATGCAGAATGTCTCAGACAAAAGCAAGGCATGAAGTAGGTTCTCTAAATAAGGATGACCTTGGCTACTTGAGCAGTTGGGTGGGGAGGTAGTATCCACTGTAAGACTGAGAAGATCATCGACCTACCATTTGAAAGAACTTGTTTCCAAGCCTTGCCCTAAGGTTTTGGATTTGTTTGATATTTTAAAGTGCTGGGGGAAGGCATAGGCATAGGCTGTATCCCCTCCCGGCTGACTTAAAGGGCATCAACAGACAATGCCTTTGGGTCAGGAAATGCAGAGAAATGAAAGTGGTCCATCTGTTGTTCCTCCTCATTGCAAACAGTTTTAATACTGGTTGGCCCCAAAGAGCACAATCAAGATGAAAGATGGATGGATGGATAGAAAGACTACTCCCTATGAAGCGGCTAGTCTCTCCTTGATAATAAATCAACCAGGAGATTGAAACCACATGGTACGTGTTAGACATTGTGTACACACCAACGGAGACATCATAATACCTTAATGCAGATCTCCAGCAATTTTATTCCACTTGTTTGAATTCTTTGAAATTATAAGATCTGCCATCTCTTGGATGCACTCTATCCAAGAGTGGCAGGCATGGAGAATGGCCTTTATTTTGAGGATTGATGTTTAGAGCCTTCACTTGCACGGTCCACTTACCCCATCCTGACTCACTGGCATCTGTACTGATTGTGATTTCCAGTTTTGGTCTCTTAAAGGTATTCCACTGCTAGTACTCCCCATCTTGCTAATGAAGCAGGCATCTGTTGATCAGAACAATCCAAGATTTGGAGATATTATTCCAGTAGAATCATCTGCAGAGGTGGCATGGAAAGGTGGACAAGACAGGTTGCCATATTGGATGTCAAATCAGCACCATTTATGAAGCAATTCTGTGAAAAGTTTCAATATGGCCACTGTGTTGGTCATTTTGGAAGTCCAAGTGGCACCATTTTTATTTAGAACCAAACATGAACATAAAGTTTCATGACAATTCTTAAAATACTACAGTAGGAGTAGCAATAATAAAAAAATCTCCAACTAATGGATTTTCAGCTCCCACTGATGCATGATCAGACAACAGACTTTCCCATAAGTTCTTCTTAGACATAGGACCATTACTGATTGATGGCACACTTGCTGCTGTTGTTGACATGTTTAACACCATTTTTCAGCACAATATAGGCAATACATGGCGGCCAGTATTACTGGTGGAGGAAGAACCTGGGAAAACCCTTGGAAAGAACCAACGACCCATTAGAAGCTACTGGCAAGCTTTCTCACATAACTAAATTAGCCGAATCTGAGACACGAACCCACACACTGAGGTGAGATGACAGTGATCTTCTTGGACATAGGACTATTACTAATTGATGGCACACTGTACAATAACTGCCAATAAATATGAATATCTGAATAAATTCAGAATAAAAGACACAAGTCACAAGTGCTGTAAATATCAACATTTTTCCTACCTATACCAATGAAAGAAAATGTTGGATATCTAAAATTGTGACAAATTGCAAGAGTCACTGTTATCAGTTTGAGGTAAAGTTTAAACTGTTAAACATCTGGGTACAGGTGACCACCACTGTAAAAAGATAACTGGGTTGAGGTCAGATTATAACAAAGAACACTTGTGATGGCAACAACAATGCAATGTTTTTTTATGAATGATTCAATGAAAAAGACTTTGATTTGTGCGCCAACAAAATCCAAATATTGGATATTTAACAAAATATGCACAAACCTGATAATGTTTTGAGATTTAAAAAATGTGAACTGATATGCAAGAAAAAAAATTAAATAGTAAAAAGATGCAAAGATTAACAATTTGAAGTGATTCTGCACAAAGAATGGGAAAAATGATTCATGTAAATATTGAAAATCTCTACAAAATAGTAATAAATGATATAGTTCACTCAAATAATGATGTATGATATGTTACACTCCAATAGTGAAATATGATTTGAAACATTAAGACATATATCTTGCGGAGTCAAACACAAATCCAAAAGGTCTTCTCAGCCCCAACACTGTCAAATGGTTGTGGAGCCAACCACAAACAATCTGCCCCTCATGGTCTGCCTATAGATCCATAAAATCTCTTGTTCTCTACAGACTCGTTGTTCCAGAAGACCTTGGTTCTTCACCACATGTTGAAATTTATATTCTTCCGAGCCAATGCCACCCCTGACAGCAGCACACTGGGTATAACACAACCCATATTAGCACCACAGCTAAACAACACCTACAGTATGGTGCATATATGGAGATACAGCACAACTATCACTCTGTCCATCCTTCACTCCTTCAGCATTACACTCAGCATTCACCAGTCAGCTCTATAGCTGGAGATCACACTTCATAAAGTGGACTGCTCACTAACAAGACTCTTTGTATTGTGCTACTAAGTCTGCTTGCCAAGGTGAAACTGAGATGAGAGTGTACTCTCACTGAATAGAAGAAAATCCCATCCATTCAATTGTGTTCATGGATGCTATTAAGTTGTCTTGCACCTGGGAAGTATACTCCAGTTTAATTGTCTACTACTCACTTTATCTCCATCATAGAAATATGTTTTGCACTTCATTTGTTACACTTTATCATATGATATGCTTGTTTGTGCCATTTTCATTGCCTGCCAATGGTATTCATAACACGAGAATATTAAATGTGAATTTTATCAAGCAGTTGTTTGTTTTCATAATTTTTAAATTGTATGTAAATAATTTCCACATACATTGATTATCATTCGTGTCCTATTAGTATATTCAACATGATGCTTCACTGATTTCACATGCATATGTCTTTGTTCTTCTTGATATATTTGTAGGTGTCAAGACAGTGGGCAAGATTATGCATTAGGATGTAAATGTCTCTAGCTAACTGATGACTGCTATACCTTTATATCAATGGTTTGAAGTATAAAATGGGTCTTTCATGGTATCTGAACTCATGCTGGAATGAGAATGTATGGATGACCATCAATAGGCATTTTCCTATGGCTTTTTGGGAGCTGAATTTCAACAATATTTCCAATCCCCAAAATGTACATATTTTCACAGTTGGGACCTGATCATTTCTCATTTAGGTGATATATGTCTGAGATTCAGGTGCACAGAATTTTTCATCTGTTCTTGCATTTCTCAGTCAAATACATTACCTGATCTATTAACATTAGGGGAAAATGTCAAATACATTACCTGATCTTTTAACATTAGGGAAAAATGTCAAATATATTACCTGATCTATTAACATCAGGGAAAAATGTCAAATACACTAGCTGATCTATTAACATTAGGGAAAAATGTCAAATATATTACCTGATCTTTTAACATTAGAGGAAAATGTCAAATACATTACCCAATCTATTAACATTAGGGAAAAATGTCAAATATATTACCCGATCTATTAACATTAGGGAAAAATGTCAAATATATTACCTGATCTATTAACATTTGGGAAAAATGTCAAATACACTAGCTGATCTATTAACATTAGGGAAAAATGTCAAATACACTAGCTGATCTATTAACATTAGGGAAAAATGTCAAATATATTACCTGATCTATTAACATTAGGGAAAAATGTCAAATACACTAGCTGATCTATTAACATTAGGGAAAAATGTCAAATATATTACCTGATCTTTTAACATTAGGGGAAAATGTCAAATATATTACCTGATCTATTAACATTAGGGAAAAATGTCAAATACATTACCCAATCTATTAACATCAGGGAAAAATGTCAAATACACTACCTGATCTATTAACATTAGGGAAAAATGTCAAATATATTACCTGATCTATTAACATCAGGGAAAAATGTCAAATACACTAGCTGATCTATTAACATTAGGGAAAAATGTCAAATATATTACCTGATCTTTTAACATTAGGGGAAAATGTCAAATACATTACCTGATCTATTAACATTAGGGAAAAATGTCAAATATATTACCTGCTCTATTAACATTTGGGAAAAATGTCAAATATATTACCTGATCTATTAACATTAGGGAAAAATATCAAATACATTACCTGATCTATTAACATTAGGGAAAAATGTCAAATACATTACCTGATCTATTAACAGTAGGAGAAAATGTCAAATACATTACCCAATCTATTAACATTAGGGAAAAATGTCAAATATATTACCTGATCTATTAACATTAGGGGAAAATGTCAAATACATTACCTGATCTATTAACATTAGGGGAAAATGCCAAATACATTACCTGATCTTTTAACATTAGGGAAAAATGTCAAATATATTACCTGATCTATTATCATCAGGGAAAAATGTCAAATACACTAGCTGATCTATTAACATTAGGGAAAAATGTCAAATAAATTACCTGATCTTTTAACATTAGGGGAAAATGTCAAATACATTACCCAATCTATTAACATTAGGGAAAAATGTCAAATATATTACCCGATCTATTAACATTAGGGAAAAATGTCAAATATATTACCTGATCTATTAACATTTGGGAAAAATGTTAAATACATTACCCAATCTATTAACATTAGGGGAAAATGTCAAATATATTACCTGATCTATTAACATTAGAGAAAAAATGTCAAATACATTACCTGATCTATTAACATTAGGGAAAAATGTCAAATACATTACCCAATCTATTAACATCAGGGAAAAATGTCAAATACACTACCTGATCTATTAACATTAGGGAAAAATGTCAAATATATTACCTGATCTATTAACATCAGGGAAAAATGTCAAATACACTAGCTGATCTATTAACATTAGGGAAAAATGTCAAATATATTACCTGATCTTTTAACATTAGGGGAAAATGTCAAATACATTACCTGATCTATTAACATTAGGGAAAAATGTCAAATATATTACCTGATCTATTAACATTAGGGAAAAATGTCAAATATATTACCTGATCTTTTAACATTAGGGAAAAATATCAAATACATTACCTGATCTATTAACATTAGGGAAAAATGTCAAATACATTACCTGATCTATTAACAGTAGGAGAAAATGTCAAATACATTACCCAATCTATTAACATTAGGGAAAAATGTCAAATATATTACCTGATCTATTAACATTAGGGGAAAATGTCAAATACATTACCTGATCTATTAACATTAGGGAAAAATGTCAAATATATTACCTGATATATTAACATGAGGGAAAAATGTCAAATACATTACCTGATCTATTAACATGAGGGAAAAATATCAAATACATTACCCAATCTATTAACATTAGGGAAAAATGTCAAATATATTACCTGATCTATTAACATTAGGGGAAAATGTCAAATACATTACCTGATCTATTAACATTAGGGAAAAATGTCAAATATATTACCTGATCTATTAACATTAGGGAAAAATGTCAAATACATTACCTGATCTATTAACATTAGGGAAAAATGTCAAATACATTACCTGATCTATTAACATTAGGGAAAAATGTCAAATATATTACCTGATCTATTAACATTAGGGAAAAATGTCAAATACATTACCTGATCTATTAACATGAGGGAAAAATGTCAAATACATTACCTGATCTATTAACATTAGGGAAAAATGTCAAATATATTACCTGATCTATTAACATTAGGGAAAAATGTCAAATACATTACCTGATCTATTAACATTAGGGGAAAATGTCAAATACATTACCTGATCTATTAACATTAGGGAAAAATGTCAAATATATTACCTGATCTATTAACATGAGGGAAAAATGTCAAATACATTACCTGATCTATTAACATCAGGGAAAAATATCAAATACATTATCTGATCTATTAACATTAGGGAAAAATGTCAAATGCATTACATTAAACTTGCCTGGAAAAGCTTGATCTGTAAAGTAATGCATTATAACATGGGTAATGTATTTCAAGAGGAAACCAGCATGCTGGAATATCTTTGACAAGCATAGAAAACCATAATAGTAAATCATAATACAATTAAAATATCAACAAATATAAAGCACTAAACTTACGCCTGACTTTCATCTTGGTATCATCATCAACTTTTTGGGGGTTGACATTTTCTTTCAACTTGAAATACTTCAATACTCCAAGCTGACCCCGCTGAAAAAGGTATCATGTATTTTAAAATCAGAATTTCAACGGACTCTTCAGTCAGTTTCATTTATCTCCCACTAGACCTTTATGTGAGAGATTATATGCATTTCAAAATTAGGATTTCAAAGGAAACTTCAGTAAGTTTCATTTATCTCGCACTAGACCTTTCTGTGAGGTTATATGCATTTCAAAATCAGGATTTCAATGGACTCTTCAGTCAGTTTTATTTATCTCCCATAAGACCACTCCGAGAGAGGTTATATCTATTCAAAATCAGAATGTCACTGGACTCCAGTCAGTTTCATTTATCTCACACTAAACCACTCTGTGAGAGATTATATGTATTTCAAAATCAGAATTTCAATGGACTCTTCAGTCGGTAATATTTATCTCCCACTAGACCACTCTGTGCGAGGTTATATTTATTTCAAAATCAGATTTTCAATGGCCTATTCAGTCAGTATCACTTATATCCTACTAGACGACTATGGGATAGGTAATATGTATTTCAAAATCAACCGGAGTATTGAACTGATACTCATTTACACAAGATAAGATGATAGAAAATAACTCCTGGTCCATTATATACATTATAAACATACTGCTCATATAATATTTATGTCTACTGGAAATTTCTTTAAATGCCAAAAGATAATTTTTTTTAAAATATTGGTTCCAATATTCTTAAGTGTATATTTCATATCATCTGCTTTTTACATGCAACTAATATTTGCTTATATTAAATAAGTTTCTCTGACTTTCATGTCTATGTAAACCTAATTAATTCACAACACCAGTACAAAGCACCTGTAAGTGAAAATGGGAAAGTACTTGCTTAATTCTTTTATATGGGCAAACCCACTTAGCTGCTGATGCTGATGGAATGCCACAAGTTTAACTACTGTAAAATCTTACCCAAGCCATGTTAGCAAAGATGGCAAAGGTATCATTTCAATAAAACATCTTTACAAGTAGAATTCTGTTTAATGCTATGTTTTACTTGCTCTGCTGAGTCATTTTCCGAATACCCAGTAACATTAGCGGAGCATGAAAAGTGCTCACTGTAACCTACTTCTGCTTGAAATAAACATTACCCGTCATAATGAATACAACAAAAAGGTGTCCATCTGTGCAAGTGAAAGTATCA
Organism: Unio pictorum; assembly: GCA_030141615.1. Taxonomy (NCBI): domain Eukaryota; kingdom Metazoa; phylum Mollusca; class Bivalvia; order Unionida; family Unionidae; genus Unio; species Unio pictorum. The sequence continues at coordinate 477,250 of JARLTB010000012.1, read as the reverse complement.
GTGAAATTGAGCTATGTTAAAGCCAATAACAACCAAGATGTTACAAAAGTATGTCTATGTCCTGCCTATGCATTTCAAACAGAACAAAAATGGATTTTTTTCTCTTGTATTTCTGATCCAAGAATTATTAGCGAATATATTATTTACCTTGATTTCTTCAGATCGCATGCTGTCTAGCAGGTGACGCAGAAGCTCATGGCTATCATGTTGCTGGTTGCCTTTGAACATCGGAGCCCTATGAATAAATGAAATTATTTGAAAAAATGGTCCTGGACTGACTCAAGATTTTGGAGAAAAAATTACCTCCCCTCCCATAAAGAAAAGAGCAAGTGTGCTGGATGAAAACAAAATGTCAAAAGTTACAATACTGTGACATGGATGGATAAAAATATTGTTTTACATTATCTGAGATATCAGAAGAGTGTGTCAGATTACTTATTCTTAACCCATCTCCATAGAATCAATATACAAATAGAATCTACAAAGAAATATTTTGTTAAAGTGAAATTACTTTTTGCAGACTTGTCCAAAAAGAGCACTGGGGTTGATAATGTTGGTTCGAGTTGTTGTGTTCATCTCTTGAAGAAAGTACACAAGAGCTGTAGTTAGGGGTCCAGCTTCCGTAAGGTTGATTTCAATGCTAGGCTGAAACAACATAAAGAAGGGTATGGAGAAAAGAAAAAGAAAAATGGTGCTACCTTCGATGCCTGATTTACACACATGTACATATTGGCAATTCAGTGTCTGAATACATTTTTAGCAGCTTGTTGACAAAAAAATACTGAAATATGTGAGAATAAGGTTCTTTTTACCCAAACAAATCTACAAAATTTATTGGAATAACTAGCATGAAAAGCATGCCTTGTCAGAAATATTCCACAAGACTGAGCTAATACTAAAAAGTAACACATCTTCTGCAGAACCTGCAAGTCTCACCTTCATAACTATAATAATATATCTACCCCATATCTGACTCTATAATACATTTTAAAAACTCTTTAAAGTTGATGATGCCACTGTTGCCATTAGAAAGTGACACTTATTTCTCATCATCTTAAATAGGCAAGACAATGAAAATTGTCCATTAATTCGAAAATCGGCCGAGTCATACCAAAGACTTTCAAAAATGGTACCAACAGCTGCCTCGTTTGCCACTCAGCATTAAGTGGTTAGTGTTAGGACGGATCGGCCTGGTGTCAGGATAATGTGACTGGGTGGGACATCATGCTATATGTCTGCGGCATGATGTCCCGGTGCTAGACAACACTATACACTGCCTCCCTACAGACATCATAGCAATATGACTGAAATTTTTTAAAAGTTACATTAAAGATCCTAATCAAACAAACAAACCACTAATTCAAAAATCTTGATGGACAACATGCTGAGAGGCACTTGCAATAATTTATACTATTAAAAGACAACCTTTAAGAACCATACCAAGTCCTTAATAGGATCATCCTCATCTCCACTGGAGGTACTGGAGTCTTCACTGATATACTGCTTGCCAGGCAGAAAGAGTGGTCCCCCTTTCTTGCCCCTTTCCATCAAAAGGTTCTCCAGACTGTATGTTTGAATTAAATTCTGAAAAAATAAATGTCAGATTTATTTACTCATCATAAGATAATTCATAGAAAGTCAAGGTTCTTTCTTTAAAATAGAACTGCAATATAAAAATGAGCTAATGTAAACAAATTGATAATTATCTCTTAGTAGTGCAGTAATTTATTCATTGAAAGGTTACTTCAACCTACTTGGTTGTTGAATGCTTACAAACCTTGTGCAAGGACATATATAAATAAAGTTTCATAAACACAGTGTACCTTGAATCTGGAGAAAAATATAAATGCTAAAGTATGTAAGTATGCTACATCAATATGAGCAACTTATTTGCAGTATGAAGTTTGAATAAAAAAAAACTTATTTTACAGATTAACTGAAGGGACATACATGTCCAACTTAAAACAACTACTTTTTTGTAAAAATGGGAACCTTTATCGAGAATGAGTGATTTTTGTGGGTCAATGATTTTGTTTTTGTGGGTTTTAATGGCACTTTCAAAACATTATTACAATGGGCTCAGAAGTAAAGGAAGATACATTATTAATTTTTTGTATCTTTTTTGTTGAGTGTAAATGCACTCACCTGCATGACTGCATTGAAGAAGCACGTGTTGCCCAAATTACTCAGCCCCTGTAAATATTAAAGTTTACAAATTTCAATGCACAAAATTGTAGTGTTCAATAAGACATTTTCCAACTGGTTAAATTTAACCAAGCACTGACATGTCATGCACTGGATATTTTTATGTCCTATAATTGGTACTCTATTTCTCATAATTTTCTTTTAGATAAAAATGTTTTAAAATTAGATTTGCCAATTTTTTACACATTTTACATGCTCAACACTTATATCAATTCAAGACTACAGTTTTCATTCGTAGAATATCTAATTTAGACTGCATATTAGTAGAGGATATATAAAAATGTTGACACTGAGTATTTTTGTCTAATAAAATAAATACAACAGGTACCATAACTTAGTCTTGACACTATAGAAGTTTTTACACCCTTGATTACTTTCAACAATAATTTTTGCATCAAAAGATAGGACATGAGACCAGGGCAACAGAGAACCTTTAAGAAACATACAGTAAGTTTAAGTTTTTGTAACTTGCATATTGGTGTGTTCTCTCAGCTGTAATGTTATTTTAAAAAGTAAAAGAAAAACAACTTTGTGCTTGTTGAAAGGCAAACTCGATCAAGCAACAGATGGATTATGATAAATCATGCCGATATCAATTAAGTAGACAAAAATTAATAATAATTATATTTTCATCTTGTTTCCATTTAAAATATATAATTTCCTTGAGTAATGACATGCATTTAGCATTACCTTGATGTTATAACAGCATTAACAATAAATTCTTCATTTAATATTGACACTTTATACATTATTGCATTAACACTGCTGAAAATCATGTCTTTTCTGCTTTTAAAATGTAATAACTTATTTCCGTATGGAACCAGTAACACAATGAAAAAATGATAGGTATCGTATATACTCACAAGCCCAACTACAAATTGCATAGACCAAATCTGCCATCGCAGAATGCAGATCTATGTTGTTTGTAGTTTGACTCGACTTATAAGCACGTACACACAGTATCTAATTATTAATGCGGTAACAATTTGTTTTGATACAAGAATGTGACAAAGTAAAAAAGCTAAATCTACAAATACTATTTTGTTAAAAAGAAAAACAAGGTTATAAGTGATGCTAAGCACGATATACACTAAGTACTATAAACAATATGGCTCTTTTTTTTAGGTCTCACATTGTTAGTGATATGCAGGGTGTGAAGAATGTAGTCTTGAGGTCAATTAAATTTATTTAAATGTCATATTGGACAATCTGAAAATATGCATAAAAATATTTTTTTTAAAGCAATAAGAGTGTTTTTTGACAAGGCAAATGAACTGGTAATCTTGCCAATTATATCGCAAAGTTTGTGTGCAAGTGTTCAGACAAAGGAAAGGTTATATTTGTTATGTCAATATATTTTCGAAAACTTAAATTTATTATGGCACTTCAAAGGAGAAATCTGGTTCCATACCATTACTTTCTGGCTTAATGACACACTGGAACCCTTACTCCCTTTTAAGATATCAGCACTGGAAGATGCAGTAGGACCTGCCGTATTTCGCGCTGCAACAACAAAAACAAAAAAAAGGTAGTACAATATCTACTAAATGTACAACTTCTATACAATTTTAGAAAAACTTCATTAAACAAATTAAAATAAATTTAATTTGTGAAGAATAAATAATTTTAAGAGAAAATCCAACTTGTCATTTAATTAAACTGAGTTGATTCTGAAGAATCTGACGGCCAAAATTGAATTATCCAACATAACGACAAACTTAACTAAATCCCATTTTCATTCACTAACTTCGCAAATCTCACTGGTGATAATAGTAAGAATGTAAATTATTTTATTTGAGTCGACATTCCTCAGAATGCTTCTTTATTTTTACATGTAATAAATTTATTTCATTCTATAGTTATTAAGTTACATATTAATTATATAAAATTTATATACGTGATAATTTGGGTATATAATATCTTCTTCACAATTTATTTATACAAATTCATTATGGACACATCATCTCTAGCCAAGGTTTCAATATGATAACCCTATTTACACCTTGGCAGATCAAACAGATATTTTAGTACTTTGTCCTAGGAACATCTTTTGGATTTCATGAGTTGGCTCCCTTAGAATGTAATGCCAACTAACAAATAGTGTGTAACAGCGGTGCATTGTGCAACAGCCAAAAAGTATGGAGACAAATGACTTTGTATGCTTAACATAGAAATTTTGACTATATACCAGAGCTAAGTTATTATTTGTAGGAAAGGTATTTGCACAAACAAGGATTGGCAGTGGAATCTTTTTAATTTATCAGTCCATTTAAGATGTGGGCCTCCCTTGGTCATATAGGATTCCTCCCATGCAACTAGGTATTTCTTTCCCTGAATACTTCTGGCTCTGATTTTACAGTAAATATTTGTTTACCTCCAGGTGGGTCCTGTGCTCCTACTCCTGCCAACTTTTTAAGATGTTCCATGCATTCTACAAGCCGCTTGCTGCGTTCGACTGGAATCTCAGCATTGCATTCATAGCACCTAAATATTGAGACACAAGTTTTCAAAATTCTGACAGAATTATGCAAATCAACATGTTTACATAATAAATCTTAAAATTTGTAGCCTCAAAGTGCTTGAAGGGTGGTCAGTGTGTGATTTTTTTAGTTTGATGTCTCAACTAATCAACAATGAATAATGAATATTCTGGATTTAAACTCAAAAACTGTTAATACAAGATTCTAATAACAAAGGAAGAGATCTGATTGCGAGGCTTCGCAAAAAATGCAAATAAATGCACACCTTTCTCTTAAGTTTTCTTTTATTCCCAAATCATTTATGTAAATTACATGATCTTTGGTTCTAAAGATTTAGCGCAAAAAGAACAATATTTGTGTATGAAAATTTCACCTTACCATGCCATCCAGGTGGTAGTATTGATGATCAGAGAATGGGAATTGGACCGTGGGGTTTCAAAATGTTTCAATGCATGTTTCTCTGTGGAGTTCTTGTCACAGCCCTGAATCAGAGAATAAAAAACAATTTCTAGAGTAAAATATGTTCTCTGATAATACTTAAAAACCGATTTTTAGTTTAATATATATTATTAGGTATTACAAAATCATAATATCTTGGGATTACATTCAACAACACACAAAACCAATCTCTCACAAGTTAAATAAAAGACTGAAGTGTGCTCAATATCACTCATGTGAACAGCTGATATATGTCAGCTTGTAAATGATAACTCACACATATATGGAAACATTAGCTGAAGAGAAAAGGATGGAGTACGTACATGTAAACCTGAACAAAAATGCTCAAAATCTAATCAGATCATCTGGATAAAAAGTGCAAATATGCCCTCAAAGTTTTAACCTCAAGTGGTATCACTTAAATCATGGTAATATGGTTTTCATATTTTTTTTATCCCCCAAATAACAAAATATATATACAAGATTAAACAGGAGTCCCTTAAAGGGACTGATGCACTACTGTCCAAAACATAATGTACAGGAATACAAGATCAGACCAATTTTTCTTTGTAACACCAGTGTGTTCTCTGATATTCTTGAAAGATGAAGAAAGAAAAAAAAAATCAAATTTGACACTGTAGTGGCCATATTGGAGTTAAGACTGCCACCATTTTCAGTCATGACAAACTAAATATTGTTTGAGGTCCTTGGATGAAAACTCATTGACAAGACAACCATCCATTCTGATGATGTAATGTAATGTGGGCCATTATGGCAGCCATACTGGATGTAAGACTGGCACCATTTCCATTATGGCAGCCACATTGGATGTAAGACTGACACCATTCCATTCAGGAACAGCTCGATATCATACAAAAATATTTTGCTTAAAAAACCCTATGTTAATTTGGCCAGCAATTCAGGAAGAATAGCAATTACCAGATTCTCAAGCCCAAGCAGTATTTAGACTCTCTTGGTCTCTGAACTAAAAGCATGCTGATTGTGCAACATTTTAAATATCAACCAACTCCTCTATGGAACTTGCTTGGCATGTGCACCAAGACAAGAAGAAATTCCTTTAAACATTTGTGAATTATTTTCATGGATTCTATGTTTCCCCAAACCAGAAATTTGAAGCCCAAATAAAATATTAGCCTCATATAATAAAGAAGTGCCCACCTCCACTTCATACTGTGCTGCATTCCTAGATATCAACAAAGCTAGTGTCAATAATGAAATATGGCAGAAAATATTTGCTTTAACCAAAGGGAATAAAAAATAAATGTTACCACTCTTACTTCAATGTATTAACACCAGTTGTCACAAAGTACTGATGATGCATCTTATGGACAGTGTTTTCAGGAAGATATCATATACAAGTACTTTAATAATAAAGAAAATTAATATAAAATGTCAACAAAAGTATTAGAGAATTTCTGATATCAGGAAATTAGCTTCTTATACCAATAAATGAGCCATTTATTATTAGATTTAAAAGAAAATAATATCCCCACAGGATATGCCATATATTATATAAACAAACAAGTCTAGTCATCCTTTGTAAGTACAAATCTCCTTCATTAAAAAACAGTACTCTGAGATTATTACCACCAACTGCATCATGTAATGAACCACACTATACAATGAATTATACTGTCTACAAAACCACAATATATCATAATCAAGAACAGCATAATATATTGGGAACCATGAAAATTATTAAATAATGGTGTTTTGAAAATGAAATTAAGACATAAAATCAAATTTTACCCTGTTTTCTTTCAATCTTTTAAGTTTTATACCTTGGTATGATTTTGGTCACATGGTCCACAGTACTGTGTTATATCCAAAACTGCACTATAATGAGACAGGTTACTATGGGGGAGGTGTACAAATAATTTTAAACTATTGTCCTCATCCTGACATGTTTGGGAACCAAACAATTTTTTATTTATGAATCAAAGTGAAGTTTTTATCACTTTCTCCATCACACGACTGTTAAATATGATTTAAGTGGCAGCTACTTCATGCACATTCTTTTCACATGCCTGGTTTTTAAACAAAATGTAAATTGCATTGCCATATATTACTATTGTTAGAGTGAAGAAGAGAAATAAACAGAAGACCGTACATACAGATATACATATTCTTTGTTTGGTTGTCTTTTTTGTCACTGCAATACATAAAGACTGTATCATGTCAAGGCAGTAAAAGTGTCCTGCCATGCCCTGGGGCAAAGCACCACCGTAACCTAGGTTAATCTAGTGAATGGATTTGAAACCAAAACCCTGGATACTATCACAGTCACCACTGCCCTAGATGAATATACAGAAAAATTGAAGTAATTTACAAATGCAGCTTTATGAGGTGTATTTTTCACTCAATAACAAAATTGTCTTTGATATCATAATATGCTGCTATCATGAAACATTTTCTTGGCTAACTAACTAGCTAGTCAATGCATGAAAACAAGATGAGGAGTAAAACAGGTAAAACAGACAAAGGTACATGTAATAACAGTGACATGTACAAATACTTGTTAACCCCACCTGTGGACTGGTGATTCTATAAATTTTGGCAAAGCAATATAGAATTAGAATTGTTACTAAAAAAAACCCACAGCTGATGTGTACACAACAAGCTGCTAATTGATTATGTTGCTGTTTGAGCTTGGGAAGTTTAAGACCAAATGTGGGATTTGTTTAGGTGTTATAAGTAATACATGAATAAATATGGTCATGATGTCATCATATCTTTTGATGAAAATCAGCCAACCTTTGGCAAAAATGGAAACATGATTGAAAGATATACTGATTACAGTAGATATACTAGAGTTACAGATTTTTGTCATCCTTTATTGTCACTGTATTGTCCACTATAAATATACGACCTAGTACAATCTTTCTCACAAACCATCCTCAGTACCTGTGACAGTGACAAAATGAAAATTGCTTTAGGTTCAAGCTTACTACTGTGTAAATTGACCCATATGAAGGCTTCTCCTGAAAAAGTACATACATTTTTCAAGTAATTATTCTCAACCAACCAGTGACCTTCATTCTGTTAAACAAGGTTCTTAACATAACAGCAGGATGCAATGCTCATAAATGTGCTGAAATCATTATATTCTTGGTCCAAGTCTATGATAAAGAACTAATGTTACTTTATGCAGAAACCATTTTTCTTCTTTAAGTCACAGTGGATTTTACCTTTAGACCCCAAACCCAACTGCATGATATTTGCATAGTTTGAAAACTGTAGACTGTGACTACATATGATATCATATAAAAACTATCAACAGATATACAGAGGGTAAAGTAAATCAACCAAGCCATGTACTTCCCAGTTCATCTGAATCCTAATCTTTGATTTGAAGATCTTAGAACTGAGAGGATTGTTTGCTCATATGAAGATTCATTATATAATACCTTATGTAATCGGCTAAAACACGGTATTGGTGCTGATAAAGGAATTTTCATGTTATATGCATGAAATAGAAAAATTAAACAAGATGTGAACCAATTTTAAAGATTGGTAAGCCTGGCATATACCTCTCTTACTTTCCTGAAAATTTCAAGAGGTTAGTGTAACCCATTGTTGAGATATGCATGGAAACAAGCTCTAAAAATGGCCATTTTTTAGCGTTATGTAGTCTCACTCGAAAAAAGTTTGAATATAAAATAGAGAATTCTCTAAATATCATACTGAAATTATGCATTTATTGGTCTGGTTTTATGCGGAATTCTATCCTGCAAATATTGCTTCTTGAATTAAAGAAATCGGTAAAATATTATGGATTTTATAAGCAAAATACCGTCAGTAGAAGTTTTGTTTCAACACTGAAATTCAAACACTAATCTGCTGTTATATGCCAACATTTTGTACAAAATAACATTCATTATAACTTTTATTGACATCTAGAACTCTACTTTATATTATAATAAGTAGTAAAACCATTTAAATCACATGGCTAGCCAAGATATTCGAATGAGAGCTTGTTCTTTGTCAAACTTTCCAGTTCTAAATTTTGTAGTGTCTGTAACCTTTACAAGTTTATATGGCAATAATTTTGTTGTTTCATTATGGAAAAGTATAAATCCTACAAAGGCTCATGTGTATCCATGTGATGTCCAAGTTGGCCAAAATTGGTGGTGTTGTATTGTACCATTAAAAAAACAGCAACTCAATAAAAAAAAGTTACAGACACTACACAAACAGGTATAAAAATGAAAGATAAAAGTATTGTTCTACTTGTCATTAAAACATTGTTTTTCTCAATAGAAAGTTCCATCTTATGTGATGTAATGTTGCATCATCTATTTACCTCTGCAGCCAAGAGCAAAAAAGTGATGCAATAACTCTCTTGATTGAATATTGCATCATTCTTGCAGCACTGTCTGTTTGAGTAATTTACTACAAGACAATGTAGCCTGAATTTCTTATCCTAGAAGAAGCTGCCTAATTACTTTTTCTGTTCTTTACCATGGTACATCCCTAAGACATGGGAAGACGACAAAAGCAAACCTCTGGGAACAACTCTGGTAAGTTTGTATTGAATTGGTAAACCACACTCTTAAATTGTAGTGTCTGTAACCAATATCCCCTTTTTATACTGTCTATGACTTTATCCCTGTTTCTTTTAAAAAATGAAGCCAAATTATGTTTCCTATTACAGTATTGACGTGTAAGGCTAAATTTTGACATATTGTCTGTCTGCAATTTGTAATATTTTGGTATATTTATAGTTTCTTTCATCTAGATTTCTGATAACAGGCAACATTTTCAGTGATTTCTTATAATATGCAATTGAAACTGAGTATTTTTGCATTCCATATCATTAGACTAGTAAATTTAAACAGAAATATTATGAGAATTCAATGAGCTCAGACTTAGTATTGGATACATTGCTGATATTGTCAAATGGTTACAGACACTACTAGACATGTGAATTGATCCGACTGTTGTTTACATTATTAAGGAAAGTGTGCAATCATTGTAAATGCTAGAACATTGAATAATCATCAGGTTTTATGCTATTTCTTTTTCAATCAGATACTTTTCTTTAAGAATCTACAGGTTATTCCAGTTTGCTTATGTATGAAAGCATATTGCGTACTCATTACAAGTATGTTTTGTAAAGTCTAAATTTCATCCGTATACATAGAGGAACAAAAATGAGAATGAAGTTGTTTGTTTTTAGGAAGCAAAGATAAGCCAGAAGAAGATGAACAGAAGATTAAAGCTAGAAGGGAGAAGACGAAACTAAAGGTACAAGCCTGGAGAAAAAAACAGAGGGAAAATAAGGCGAAACATGAGGAACTAAAAAGGGTTGATAGAGAAAGAAGAAAAGATGCAAGACTACTAAAAAAACAGCAATCACTTTCCGATTCAAATCTTCAACAAGAATTAAGAAGGAAAAAACGTGAAGAAATGAAAAGGTATCGCCAGAAAAAGAAAGAAAAAGCAGTCCTGGCATTATCGGTTAATAAGAGTGTTGATTTAAGAAGTCCGAAAACTGCTGAATTAAGTAGAAAGAAGAAAGAAGCCGTGAAAAGAACCCAAGCATGGAGAATGCGTATCAAACTGAATGAAAGTATACAGCAAGAGTGTATTCAGACTGATTGTGAAATAGGAAATACTGGGTCAGCCAGAGATTCACCAATGAATAAAGGTTTAATGTGTAGTGTCTGTAACCTTAAGATCAATCACATATGGGTCTGTGTTTGAGTCAGCACCTTGGGTTGAACAATACTTTAGTGACTATGATTTATTGAACATTCATTATACTTCAATATTTTACTCTTACAAACACTATTTAGTATTAAACTTTCAAGTGCTATTTACCAGTTCATAATTTTAACACAAGTATTGGACATATACCTGTTACAATGTGGTTTTATCATTTTATTAACTAATCAACATTCATTTAATGAATAATTCTAGTCAATGTGTTCATGTTGAATTATTTTTGAAGTGAATTTTATGGAGATATGTATGGTTCTGCAGCTGTATTGAAATGCTATAGTTTTGTAGTGTCTGTAACCAATTTTATGGACAATGTACTTCTGACTCTTATGGAAGTTTGCAATACTTTTGGCCAGTATTAATGATTTTGTTTGTTTAAATATTCTTCTTGGTGTTAGATAAATGCCTAAATAAGATTATTCTATGTCTTTTATGTTTGTTATGCAAAAGTTTCATGGTTAGGTTTTTTTCTAAGTGATACCTTTGTCATAGATGTTTTGATTTTGTTATTAAGTTGTTTACCACTTCCAGTTATGCTGTTTACTTTAAATGTTGATATCCTGTTACTGATGTTACTGTGAAAAAAAATAAAGTTTTAAAGTTTTCATGCTGTTTTTCTTGCATGTTATACACCAAGTGTAGTGTCTGTAACTGTTGTTATACCACAGAATTGAAATAATGGTTAAACAAAATCGCATGCATGTTCAAGCTAAATCTAACTTGATCTGACTAGGGGAGACCCTAGGGTATATAATGAGCTTCATTGAAAGGTCTGATTTGATAAATCAAATCAGACCTCTCATTCTATCAAACATTTCAATTTTTTAAGTGAGTGAGACTACTCTCAGCAACAATACCGTGTTTTAGCCGAATACAGTGTATTTAAAAAAAAATTGATATACAGCACAAGTAGTATAGTAGGCAGCTGAACCCCCAGTCTCAATAAATTCAAAGTAGTAAAAGCAGAGACTGGTATATTGCCCCACCAGTAACTTTTTTAATTACCTGATTTCCACACTGCAGACAGACCCATATGGTGGGGTCTGATACTTCCAACAAATTGTCAGACCCAGTGGCCCCTTCTGTGATATCGTCATAGACCAGGTCTATTTTCTTGGAGCTTGATGCTTCTTTGGCACATCCCTATAAAAGCAACATATAGAGTATTTGAATTATCCACTGCACAGGCATTCTACACATACAAATGCAATATGAGGTAACAATTCCAATTCTGATCCAGTAGCCCTGCAAGGAAAATGTCAACAATGAATTTAGTTTTCAAAGAAAAGATTGGGAATACATAATATTTATCCAACCCAACAAAATAATTTGAGGTGCCAATCATCTTTGCTAGACCATGGGTCATCGATCCGCCTCAACCCATGGTACATTAAGTTTGCTAAAACAATTTATATTGCTCTGCAATCCTGTTTGATATAACTGAAAGAAACTGATCAAATCAGACCTCTCATTATATTTCAAACTGAAGACTAATGGAAATAACCATTGCAACCTCAGTACCCAATGCCAAATGTTGTAAGCAAGTTTCTCCAGCTTAAACATTTCAAGCAACTTTTAATAACTGTTAAGGACATGTTTCAAGGACATGTAACAAGGTCTCTTATTAGTAAATTGATATTAGCTATGGACAGGAAAAGTGGGCACTTGTTCAGAACACCATTTCAGGAAGCTAAATATACTAAATATGTGTTGGATGTGGAATGAAATGGATTGACAACTTCAAAGATAATTGTGCAGTAGTTTGGTTAGGTTACTATACTCCACTAATGCATGGACGTAATGTACACTGTGTACTCTTATCAGAAACTTGTAACACTGTTGATAAGAGTAATTTGTCAATGACAATTAAACAATCCTGAACTGGGCTAATGCCTTATCCATAAAGTTATCATTAAGAATTAGCACATTTTCTGTGTTATCAACAATAAAAGCTGGTGCTGAGCAATGAATATGAGTCAAATAAATTTAGTTTAGGTTTTTTCCTGTCATTTTCTGTCCGCCAAAGATTGATCAGTTTGGTTCAGTTTATTTTTTTGAAGCAGAGCAACACAAGCAGGTTATAGAGTGCAGAGGTAAATGGAGCAAAGTGTCTTTCTGACGAACACACACAATACTGTAGCCAGCACAAGCATATCTGATGCAACATATCTAACCAATTCCTTTAACTTTAGGTTATAAATTCTGTTCACTATTAACTAATCCACTGCAGCTCCTTCTTAAAGATTAAAAGAGTAGTATACAATTGATGATTACACAGCTCACCATTCCTGTTCCTAACATCAATGTTGTAGTACTACAAAGAGCTGATAACAGCAAGAGAATGATGTTTTTGTATTATTTCTTTAAAAGTCATTGTTCTTTAAGAAAATATTTATTTTACACTGTGGATACCTAGAAGCCATAATTTTGCAGGTTAAAGTCAGGTTTTGAGCAATCTTGAAATGCTAGCAAGTGGTACATGCATAGTTCTTGCACCAAACAAATTTCCTTGATAAACCAATACACACAAGGCCTCACATAAGTAGCATCCATTTCTTCTAACTATACTTATTTATTTGTACAATACACAAGTTTCCTGTTGAAGGTAACCAATTACAATATACATGTATAGTGATATAAACAGAGAAAGCTTAGCACTGAATAAACATTTATTCTTACTTCCAGCTGCACTGAATAGGTTAGTATGTATAGAAGAATCTCTGTAGTGATAGAAGCAAATTTTTGCCAATATTAATAATGCAAAAATGTTGGCTTTAATGGTTTAATACCAATAGTGAGACATCAATGCATCAACCTTTATGTCACCCAATAAATGAGCTATGAACAGTAAAACTAAAACAAAACCACATAAGTAAAAACTCTGCCTTTGGTCGCAGAATAGCTCTTTGCAAACAGAATATATAACTAGTCAACATGCATCCAGTCAGAGTTTAATGACTCTCAAGAAAACAGCATCAACATAGCATGCCAAAAACCTGTGCTGTCATGAGAAAATTGCCAATGCTTAATCTAAGCCAGCACAAAATTAAATATAGGTCATGACTCACATGTTCTGCTGTAGGTGTCTTAAAGTATCAGTGATGTATATCATCATGAATTTCTCTATGAACAGTGCCTGAGAAATAAACATCAAATACAAAATTTAATCCGAGTCGATAAACATCAAAGACAGGTCATTATGACCTATTATTGAAATGTAGGTGTAGTGGTCATCAAGATGCACACTTCGTTAAGTTTCAAGAATATAATTAAAGGAAATGTATGTAACATGCAAAAAGCTCAGATGTCCTGAATGGAATTGAAAATTTGACCGAAGTTGGTAAAATGTGAAATGCATGTCACAGTGACACTTTGTATGGATGTAGTATGGGTGTAGTATGGATGTAGTACAAACATATGTACACAATCAGCTATAGTTCTTTAAGCAGAGCATCGTGAATAATGAGTCTGTTTTTCAATGAATTTTCATGTCAGCATCTGTAATTTAAGAGTCAATATTTTTTTTACTGCAAAGAAGTGAAAGGGGGAAATAACATTATGGCAAAAGTAGCTAAATACAAAAAGACTACCACAAGTCATGGCAGCATCAAAAATTTATGTAAACTGACCACCTGGTTTTAGCATGTATTTAATAACAAGTGTTACAAACTATGTTGATTCAAATGGTACTGAAATATTTTGTGCATGAAACAAATTTGTTACTTTTAGCTACAACGATGCTAACCTGAAAATTCACTGAGTTATATAGATGTGGATATCATTCATGATATTGTGCATAATCAACAACACCAAATTAAAAAAAAGATCTGTGATATGTTAAATATGCATCATGCAGCATAAAGAAATGTTGAAATGGATTATCAAGATCTGACCAAATCCCAAGTACACAGACTATCAGGCCCAAAGGCCATACTTCGATATACCAGGGAACTAGAGCCCAGAGCTGCCTACATATGGATGACACTCCCCAATAAGCTCAAAATTAGCCAAGAAGAGTTGCAACTGAGATACAAGTAAAAACTGTCCGGAATTTAGTAAATGTTTCATTGTTTCCTGCAGCTCCAACAGCATCGAGGAAGAATCCAAGAATGAAAATCCTCTATAGCTTCTTTCTCCCCTTCTGCTGATGTTATAATCACAGATGTCATTTTTTTGCATGATGGAGGCACCATGGTGAAGTAGCTCACAATGCTCACAATCAATGCCGTCTTCAGGTGAATGCTAAATTTGTCACAATATTCTAAACAACACTTCAAATTTTTCTCCTTATTTTTTATCCATTACATCGGACCATAAATCAGATATTTTCTGACAATAAAATGCACACATTGCATGTTGAAGATAAAGGATGTTTTGTACAAATTCAAAGTGTTTATAACTGAAATGACAAGAATGACTAAAAATTCAGAATTAATGACCAGAAGTGTTCACAAAATAAGAATATTTGTTTTGAATAGAAAATATGTATTTTCTGTGCATACAAATAACAACTAACATACCAGCAATAGCATGTTGAAGCACCAGTTCAGAATAATCCAATTCCACACCATGTATAACATTCGCATATTGATCAGAAGTATAAAAAAAACATTTAACACCACATATAGTAAATACCATACCATCCACTAGAATACCAAATAGATGGCTTGAATGCAAAATATTCCTAGATTGTCGAGAGATCTTCAGCCCTAATTTTAAAGTATGAAAAACAAAGCTGATGCCACCAAACAGTGGAGGAAGAAATCTGAACTTTTCAGGACAGCTGCACTAGGATCTTAGCAGAGTTTATTTTCACAAATCAATGAATGTATTCAAAAGAGGGAAGATCAACCAAAAAAAAAAACAGGATATGATTTACACTGAAAACAAAGCAATTGAAAGAGAATAGGCTAGAGGGAGAAAAAAAATCATTGTTTTTAAAGTTTGGGGTGTACAACAATTAAACTGCATAGTCTACTTACTGAACATTGTCCAAACTCCTGTTTCTGCAAGCTCTTCTTCATAGCATTGAAACAAACGGACTTATTCACATGTGCACATCCACAAGCTGAAAAAGAACAGAAATTAGTGGTGATTATAGTTAAACAGATGACAATACAGCTAGGATGCATTGTGATTTTGTCTTGTTGTTGTTGTTGTTGTAGGGTTTAACACCCTTTTTCAACACACAACAGAGCTAAACATGGCGGCCAGAATTAATGGTGGAGGAAGAACCAGGGAAAAAAACACCGACCCACAAGAAGCTACTTGTAAGCTTTCTCACATACCGCATTGGCCGAATTTGAGACTTGTACCCATGCAAACAGAGGTGAGATGGCAGTGATCCGTAACGGAGAGCGCTTTAGACCACTCAGGGCCCCAATTCTGGTCTTTAACCACTCAATTAATACAAAAGCAAGATTTAATCCAAGCTGTGATGACTGGCATCAATAAAGTTAAGTTTTGTATGTTTCTTTTACAGGCAATAGTTTCCACCGGGCAGCTGTTAACCTAGTGCACCTTTTCTTGTAGTCCTTAATTATAATGAAGTACTGGAAAGACAATTGGATTGCTATTATTTGCAAGATATGGTGGGTCTGTGCCTATACAAGCATAATTTGATTGTTATGTAGAATTAAACTCAGATGAAAGTATCTGACAGAATCTGATCATATCTGACCAATTACATTAAATTCTTGTATGATTACAGTCAAAAAAATGTAAAATGTAATTATCACTTTTCACTGATGTTTATTGTAAATGGATTTCAAAGTAAACGGTAAACCTAACTGAAAGTTTCTTCCCTCATTTAATTTAGAATGGCACATACATTTTATGATCACAAGAATGAAATGTTCTGAGATCATCTCACAGTGCTTGTGTAAATATGACTTGTATTGATAATGACCTTGAGCCAATGAAAATGAAGACACTGACATTCTTCTGGAGCTAATAAACACAAGAAATTATGCTAAATGACTAGAGACATATAGTATTCTTATATTAAGTGCTATCAAATAACACTGATTTTTAATAACACTGATACCTGTAGTTTGTAAATGACTAGCGAAATCTAGTATTCTTATATTATGTACTATCAAATAACACTGATTTTGAATAACACTGATACCTGTAGTTTGTAAATGACTAGCAAAATCTAGTATTCTTATATTATGTACTATCAAATAACAGTGATTTTGAATAACACTGATACCTGTAGTTTGTAAATGACTAGAGACATCTAGTATTCTTATATTATGTACTATCAAATAACACTGATACCTGTAGTTTGTAAATGACTAGAGACATCTAGTATTCTTATATTATGTACTATCAAATAACACCGATTTTTAATAACACTGATACCTGTAATTTGTAAATGACTAGCGAAATCTAGTATTCTTATATTATGTACTATCAAATAACACCGATTTTTAATAACACTGATACCTGTAGTTTGTAAATGACTAGCGAAATCTAGTATTCTTATATTATGTACTATCAAATAACACTGATTTTGAATAACACTGATACCTGTAGTTTGTAAATGACTAGCAAAATCTAGTATTCTTATATTATGTACTATCAAATAACAGTGATTTTGAATAACACTGATACCTGTAGTTTGTAAATGACTAGAGACATATAGTATTCTTATATTATGTACTATCAAATAACACTGATACCTGTAGTTTGTAAATGACTAGAGACATCTAGTATTCTTATATTATGTACTATCAAATAACACTGATACCTGTAGTTTGTAAATGACTAGCGACATCTAGTATTCTTATATTATGTACAATCAAATAACACTGATTTTGAATAAAACTGATACCTGTAATTTGTAAATGACTAGCGAAATCTAGTATTCTTATATCATGTACTATCAAATAACACCGATTTTTAATAACACTGATACCTGTAGTTTGTAAATGACTAGCGAAATCTAGTATTCTTATATTATGTACTATCAAATAACACTGATTTTGAATAACACTGATACCTGTAGTTTGTAAATGACTAGCGACATCTAGTATTCTTATATTATGTACAAGCAAATAACACTGATTTTGAATAACACTGATACCTGTAGTTTGTAAATGACTAGAGACATCTAGTATTCTTATATTATGTACTATCAAATAAAACTGATACCTGTAGTCTGTAAATGACTAGAGACATCTAGTATTCTTATATTATGTACTATCAAATAACACTGATTTTGAATAACACTCATACCTGTAGTTTCATCTGAGGAGTCGGATGCCTCATTCTCCTTACTCTTTCGAAACTTGTGCTTGTTCTTCTTTCCCATACTTCTATACGAACTTGCAACTTCTGTTTCATCAATTACTCTCATTGAGAATGTAGCAACAGGCTCAAGCAGCTGCAAAAAGGAAACAAAAATTAAACATATGACACAATATACGAGTTTCATGATAAATTCATGTTATCCTTTACAATCAACAGGGGTGGGCAGTATGGGCGACTGCTTGGGATGCCAATTTGGAGGTAGGGGTAGCAGTACCATTTCATGGAGCATGCTCTATTATTCTGATGATGGGGGCATCTAAGGCAATGCTTGCCCAGGGCACAATGCCATCCATTGCAAACTTGTGATCAACCAGTTCAGTGTTGTTTCTTTTAGTATCCTTATGAGGGCACTTGAAATAGAATAAAACTACTTTCAAAGATATAGCTACTGGTGGTTGGGCTGCTGTTGTTGTTGTCATAGGGTTTAACTCCCTTTTTCAGCACAATATAAGCTATACAGGGCGGCCAGTATTAATGGAGTAAGAACCCGGAAAAACACCAGAAAGAACCACCAACCCATGAGAAACACATAGGCTGACCTATGACTCAAACCCACACAGATAAAGGTGAGATGGCATTGATCCATAATGGTGAGCGCTTTAGCCACTCAGGGTCCCTGGATGGGCTGCAATCCTAACACTATTCAAAGTGTTTCCTTTTTACCATTGAACCATTTTAACCCTCTGAACCCGACCGGCCGGTTTACCGGCCTGTTGTAACGGTGTATATACCAGAAAGGCCGGTATACCGGCCTAGCTATCTACCGTCATAACCCGACAGGCCCAGTAAAATAGACTTCCGGAAAATTGTACTGGTCAAAGGAAAAGTGAAAGTAATATCGCTTGATGAGTGAAAACTGATAATTTTTATATTTGTAAAAGACAAAGACCTACCAAAAGCGTGCTAAAACTGTTTACTGGTGCAAATGGTGTGAAGTGTTTTTGTGCATCGCTTCTGGCAATGATAACTGTTTTGAATTATATCACTCGAAAGTACAGTTTTGGCACTAGGTCAGTGAAATATAGATCTTGCATGAATGGTACAACATGAACAAAATTTCGAGACAGTTTGTTACATAGTCATAGTAATAAAAAGCATTTTATAAGCATGTTTGAAAAGAGACAATTTGATATTTGCTGTTATATCATAGTGGATTATCATTCTAAGGCATAATATTACTTTTATTTTGCAAAATTTTACTTTTTAAAAAATTGTCAAAAATTGCCGGGGAGGCTAGGGTTAATGTGCCGAAATATGGGGGAGATTAGGGTTCAAAGGGTTAAATGCATGAACTCCATCGATGATTTTGTTTAAAATGTGGTTAATAATTTATGCCTAAACTAACAACTGGTACCTGGGCAACAAGGTGCACTATTAGAAGGGCAGGATGCATCGCCATACTTTTTCTTTTGAGAGACAATACCATTCTTAAAATGCATTTATAAACCTCAATAAATTTGAAAATTTTTGTTGTATTTGATTATACTGTATTTGTCTTACTTTAATTTGTCTCAGCCAATCTGTGAGGAAAAATAACTTACATTGTGTGGGGCAGTTTTCAATCCATGAATACACAAATGTCAAAAAGTGAGGTCATTTAGAAAAACATGGGTAGCTAATATCCCTCTGAATGCATCAAAAGACACCAGTTTCCAAGACATTTTCACTGCTTAGATGTGTAAAAGATGTTTTCAAATTTCCACTGTTAATATGCAGCAATTTAAAAAACAGACTTCTTTTTATCTGCTTTTCTTTTTGGTATCAAACCCACCATTTTTCATGCCCAAGACCATTTTATTCCAAATATCAAACTTATTCAACCTTCTGCAAAAGTTAATCAGTCCATGTGCAATTTGCTTTAGATCTGAGGCCAAAAAGTATCAAATCTACACATAAAGTCTCTTTCCAAAACTGATATTTTCCGAGGTTAAAAAATAGGGTTTAAAAAAGTTTTTTTTCAGCTGTATTTTCAGTCTAAATTATTTTGGTATCATTGCAGAACAAACATGTTTATCCTATTACACTACATAATTCATGTTGGACACTTGAGTATACATTATATGTATTTCTATCACTGTGCACTACTTGGAAAATAAATGCAACAGTTTTCATCTTAATGTTATTAACTGTTTTATGAAGATCTCTGGCAATGAGTACCTTCTATTCAGTATGCTTGGATTGTCCTCCGTTTAGTCTAAAATCATCTGCTAAGCGTTGTATGTCCCCTGTGGACACCATAGAGGGAACTCTCATGTGCCAAAGATAAACATGTGTCCCTTGAAGGGAATGATGCTTAACTACCTGAAAAGAATTTCCAGATAAGACTATTTCTTCCTCTTACAGGGGTCAGTTTAAACAATGGTCACCAGGCCATGGCCTGTGGGTTTTAAGGAGTGCCAGTTCATACAGCTACAGTGCCGTACGATGAGTTAACAAGTGATTTTAAAATCTGATTGGGAGATTTTCTGCATCACTAAATGATATTCATGGGAGCTGGCATAGACAACTGGGCAAGAGAAAATTATGTTAAAATGACCTCCATTTTAACTGCAGAGTACTGAAACCATCTCTGATATTCCAGTGATACAAAAGATTTTAAAATTAGCAGGTGTGGTGGATATATTATATGTAAGATTACCAGCAGTTTCATTTTGGACTATGTAGACATCATTATAAATGATCTAAACCCAATGCCAATATAACCATCCATACATAGGGAGTAGTGATAGCAAGATTTCCAAGACATTCACATTGGCAGCCAAACCTGGAGCAAGAATGGCACCATTTTTATTTAAAACCGACTAGACATCATAAGAAGTCTACTGGTGAAAACCATGTGTTCATGCTGCAATCCATTTGCAAGAAGTGATAACAATATTTCAAGGTTGCCATCTTGTAGGTCAGTGGAGCACCATTTTAAGTTAGAACCAACAAGATATTATGAGAAGTCTTCTGGTATAATAACACCATGTTGATAAGACATTCTGCTTTGGAAGAGTCACACAAATAATATTTTAAGATGGCTGCCATGGTTGCTATATGGAATATCAGATTTGCACTATTTCTATTACAAGTAGACATTATAGGCAATCGTTTGGTAAAATTGGTAAAAGCACAATGTTAATATGACTAGAAGAAAAAGCAATAAATTTTCAAGATAGCAATTGGTGTGGTACAGTTTTCATTAAGGACCAACCAGACATCATAAGAAGTCTTATAGTGAAGAAAAAAAAATGTCTGCACCACTTCCTATTCAAGGGGAGTTATGACTTTGAAGATAGCTGACTTGATGACCATACTTGAGTGTGTGTATGTGTGTAATTTGTTTTTTTAAATGTAGCTTTAAAAACATATTCAGTCATATCACTACAATGTTTGTAGTGTGGCAGTTTATAGTGATGTCTAGCACTGGGGCATCATCCCACAGACATGTTGCAACATGTTCCACCCAACCAGTCTTACCACTAACCTCTCAATGCTCAACACCAAACGAGACAGCTGCTAATACCATTTTTATCATTCTTTGGTATGACTCGGTCAGGGTTTGAATCTGCGATCTTTTGAATCTGAGACAGACACTTTAGCCACAAGGCCATCAGAGCAGTTGGCCATACTAATACATACATTTTCAGTTAGGACCAACTAGACATCCTAAGAAAAGTTTTTAAGTAAAAACCCTATGTTGAAATAACCAGTCAATCAAGAGTAGTTGCAAGATATTCAAGAAAGACACTCTAACAGCCACATTTGCTAAGCAAGCAGCACCATTTTCATTTAGGACCAACTAGACCAGGTATAAATGTGTGTGTCTAAAGTTTTATACCAATCCTCCAAGTAGTTTTGGAGGAGTCGAGATAATAAACTTGCACAAATTGATAGGTTGACAACATACCATTCAGTAAATTCTTGTAGTCTATGACCAGTAGAGCTTTAAAAAAAAAAAAAGGTCACTATAGCAAGTGTGCAGTCTAATATGAACCCTGAAGGATAGATGCATAGTTACCACCATGAGCATCAAACTATTTTTCACCAATGGCATGACACAGGGGTCTCATTTAAAACCCTATTAACAAGTGTTGTTACATGCATAAAATTCGTCTAGAAGACTGATCTTGAATTGACCCCTATGCTAAAATCTTTCAGAATTTTACTACCGGTACACGTGTCTCTAGAATATATGACCATTTAACAAGTCAGTCAGGATGGATTTTGCTATGAAATCTACCAGGAAAAAATTGACTTAAAAGTAGGGTTGTTAAACGAAAATCGGAAATCCGATTATCGGTTTTGAAAACGATTATCGTTTTTTTTTTTTACAAAGCGATAATCGAATTCAATATTTTTTTTACCATTTTTGTAGTGAAAATTTTAAAAAATGCCAGAAAAAAAATCATTCATGCATTTGTTTAGTGTTTACATTTTAATACAATATGGCCAGCAGATAAGGTGTGTTTGTTTAAAATTTGTGAGCGCTCCATGCAGCGTGTTTGTAAATGAATACATTTATTGCTGAAGGATGTAAATAGTTAGTCGACCAACCGGTCGCTAAGTTCTTTGATGTCCGAAATTGACAACAATAGACTGTTAATAGCTACAGTCTCTGTTGTTGAGGACTGGTCTCTGCTGGTTGTGTCTTTTCAAGTTTACAAATATGGCTGGTCGTATAAATAAAGCTGATGTATGGGAAAACTTTGAAAAAATTTCATCAAGCATGGCTCGCTGTAAACTATGTTCACACCAAATAAGTCGGAGCGGTGGTACTACTACTGTATTGCATGCACATTTGCGTAGCAAACATCCCAGAATTGCGGCTCCTTCAAATGTTCAGCCGCGATTAACAACATTTATTGGAACACAAAGAAACTGTCCTGATAGTCATCAAGAAAAAGTTACTGCTGCTGTAGCTACGTTTGTAGCTGAAAACATGCTACCAATTTCGATTGTTGAATCCAATTCCTTCCGTGATTTGATGGCTTCGGTGGAGCCACAATATCGTCTTCCATGCCGTCAGACGATGCGCGTCTATACGTTATGGTATGTAATGAATATCTTTTATTCGCAAGAGGCATTCACAAACTTGCATTATAAGAATATATTTCTTGTAATTTTCAATGTAGGACAAAAACCGATAATCGGTTTAAAATACGATTTCTACAAACGATAATCGGTTTTGGAAAAAAAACGATATTAACATCCCTACTTAAAAGGTTATATTTATAATTCTGTTGGTGAAAAACAATACATTATTATTGGCAAATTTTATTCTTTTGGCTCTCCGAATACTCCAATCAGAACTTATTTATTTCATTGATATATATTGTATGTCTGGCCAATAAATCATATTTTTGGGGACATGTTTATCAGTAAGTTGGCACCCTAGTTGCATGGTTCAAATTTGTTCAGAAAATCTTACTTCTAAGCAAGTAGATACTGTGTATGTGCAAGTATAATCTGCTATAGCTCCATCCCCTGGAAAGATCAGAATTCTAAAACTATAGCGCACACCACATATCACCTTCAATTACATCCCAAGGTTTCAAGTATCTACCTTGAAATATATAGGATGAGTTTAAACGACAAACAAGCTCAAGGAGCATTTAACAAATCATAAAAAAATTATCACTAGGCAACTCCATCAATGTGCAACATTTGGTGGAAGAAAAAAAAACACATAGATACTTGCAAAACAATATCTGCAATTTCCTTTTAACAGTAAGGGAATCAAAATCAATAATTCAGGCATTCATGTCTGTTAATATAGAACACATTACTTTCGATCATGTTACAAGTGCCAATACTTTTATTCTCAATTAGACCGCATCATAACTATGAAGTCCCATTGATTTTAATTAACAGACTTAGCATTCATGCAGGCTGTCTGTTTGAACTTCAAATTCATCTCGTGCAGGCAGCTTAAGGAGACAGAGGAAAGACAAACGTTACAAGCATACTAATTTTTGAAGGGGTATTGGGGATGGTGCTGCAAATTTTTAAGGCTGTGGCTTCAGCACTCCATTAATTAAAATCGGGAGGAGGGGGGGGGGAATTTGCCATTTAATGCTATTAAAATTAAAGAGTATTGATTATGTTACTTTTCAAACAGAAATTTATCCCTGTGCATTTAGGAAAAAAGATGGACACGATGTTATCCTTCTTCTCAGTGCACGCATGTTTTCAACATTTTCAGACCTCCTTACAATTTAAAATAGACTTAAAACCTTGATCTATATTTGGTGATCATCTTTACAAGTTAATAACTGAGTATCTGCATAAAGTGAATCTCATTTGTAATTAATTCAAACTCAAAAACTTTAATCTTTCTCAACTTATGTGTGACCTTAACCTCAAAAATGTTACCCTAACAGCAGTCAAATCCTTTACACTACAGCTCTGAAGACTATAAAGTTTGAATCACTTTTAAAATGGAGAACTGTCCTCTTTCAGCTTGTATCACCTTCCATGACCGACCAGTCAACACAGACATCGATGGGCATACACGAAAGAAAACTTGTATTTTTCATTAATTTCCCTGATCAAAATTTGCGCAGGCAAGGAGGGATAAAAGTCCAGATTTGGGACACACAATACACAAAACTGTGGGTAACTTGCAAAATAGCACATAAGGTACAACACAGAAAACCTATGAAAAGCTCTATCTGAGGTACAAGGTCATTTTCATTCATAATCATGCTCAACTATGATCTTGATGACATGAGCATATTTACCAAGTTTGATCAAAGTCCTATCAAATATACAGATTCTAGAGTGATGAGTTTCTTTTATCACGAAACATATCTGACAGACAGATGTCACGAGTTATGTCATTAACAGTTATCACCTATTCACCTTGAAATCAGTCACACCATCAAACTTAGTGATCATTCATAAAGGATGTCTGCAAAGATGGGCTGAGGGGTGGGTGGGTGTTCAAATGCGAACAAGGGGGAAGGGGGTGTAAAGGACAATGCAGACAACCGCAAGCTATTATTTTTTATGATATTCTGTGTTGAACAGCTGCTTTAGGTCTACTGCGTGTATTCCAGTATGTTTTGCAGACGTCCTTTATGGATGATCCATAAGTATAAATTATTTGTTCTTTTCCATTTGTACAATTTGTGCCAGAGAATATATATGAATGTATTGGCATTAATACATAGATCTGTCTCCCTGTGTCTGAGGTTGAATACATGGCCCACATATCGGCCATAAGCAAGTATACAAATAGCCAAGTAAGATGTACCATGGCTTGTATTAACGATCTAAACTCAGACCACAGAGCAGTGTATAATGCTAGATGAGGAAGTCCGCAGCCCCGGATGGTTTGTGTGTGTTAGAAAAACAGGTATTATCTGCGGACATCCTTTATGGACAACCCCTTGATATATTTCATTAGACATACAGTAAAGTGTCCTGCATGCGAATCAGGAAGTAGCCTGCTCCTCACACAAGGGTCTGTATCATCGTTGCTTACAATTTAACTATCAGTCACACATAGTATAAAATAATACCAAGATCCTTTCTCACATGACCTATTTATGATTCCATGCTGATATTTCAAGCTACATTTAGTTAAGTATAATTAATTTGGTACCGATGGTTAGCTTTACTTCTTGTATGCCTATTCAAAGTTTGGTTTACAATCATACCTTACCATTTTCCAACAATACTGCTCAATATGGCCATGATCATGCTCGCTTAATATGCAACAACAACATGCTGAATGAAAAATGCCTTCTCACTGGCCAGAAGAAAATATTTTATAACTACAAGCAGAACATCATTTTCTTTTAACCAATAAGAGTACAGTATTCCAATCAGCCAGATTTTGCTTGCATATTATACAAAACTTACAGCACAAAATGATAACACTATCTTTTAAGTACCCCACCCACCAGCCAAAAAAATTCCACTTAAAATGCAACATCCAACAAAAAACAAAAATTGAAATTCATTCCTTACCACAAATTTGTTTTACAAGCCTATGCATCAATAAAACATCAGAGCACTCCTCCTCGGCATCACATACTGAATTGACTTTAATTAGTATAAATACACTGCTGCTTTTTGCAGATATCAAAATTTCACAGCAGCTGAATTTATATTTATTTCATTTGTGCATTTATGACCCTCAATTTGTTTCATTGAGTTCCAATTTCTATGTCAAAAGAGTGTCAATTAAAAAGCATGAAGGTTTACAATTCAAACATTCTTGTTATCAGTTGCAGAGGTTCATTCGTATCCATTGTTCTGATATCTTATGAACCAGGGTAACAACATCCTATTTAGACTAGTAAGTGATAATTCCAACATTTGAAGTTCATTCTGCTGTTTACAATATAAATTACCACATGACATATTTCGTCTTTTGTTTGTATTTGTGCAAATGTGTATACATGGACATTTCTTAGCAAAGTGGACATGTCTGACAAACTTATGTAATCATCACTCTCTCATTGCTAGAGTTAAAAAGACATGTCTGACAAACTGATGTAATCACTCTCTCATTGCTAGAGTTAAAAAGACATGTCTGACAAACTGATGTAATCATCACTCTCTCATCACTAGAGTTAAAAAGACATGTCTGACAAATTGATGTAATCATCACTCTCTCATTGCTAGAGTTAAAAAGACATGTCTGACAAACTGATGTAATCATCACTCTCTCATCACTAGAGTTAAAAAGACATGTCTGACAAATTGATGTAATCATCACTCTCTCATTGCTAGAGTTAAAAAGACATGTCTGACAAACTGATGTAATCATCACTCTCATCACTAGAGTTAAAAAGCTGCATTTACAACATTTTGTATTCAGCAGGCATCAGTCAACCAATCTTTTTATAGCTTCAGTAATGAATATAAGAACTATGCTTTTAAATAATGTATTTGTTTGTGTGTGTGTGTGTGTGTTTTGGATTTTTAACATGGCTTTAAAACATTTTCAGATCTATCACTACAATGTCTGCAGTGTAGTACATGTAGTATATAGTGATGTCTAATTATCTATCTACCAAAAATATGACAAATACAAAAAAGCTTTTAGATCTAAAATGACAACAAAAAAACTTTCATGTTCACAGATGAAAAATATGTAGGTTCAGTCCATATACATGGTCAGAGTGCACAAATGGGGTCCCCGACAATTTGAGATCTGTTGTCTATCAAGTAAAATATGTAGAAAGTGTGCCACCTACCTCCAGAGAAAACATGCCATAAAAATTACCAAACGTTTCTCTAAGAATATTGCATCAGGAAATATTTATGAGTGAAAGCTGGAGAATCCTGGAAAAACAAGTGGATCTCACAAAAGATGAGATTTTTGTTTTTGAATGTGCAGAAAAAGATATCAATGAAACTCAAGAAAAGTGATGTGGGTTTTCTTCAAACATCTTAATTTTCAAATTATTAAATAAGTCGGGCTATTTTTTTTTTAAAAGTTCCTTCTCTCTCTCTCAAAACTTAAACATAGCATTTATCTGATATATTTTATTACAGAATGCACAGAAAATCAAAAACAAAGCACATACAGTATGAAGCCAAATCCATAAATCAAGTTAAAAGTAGTGGCACCAGTTACCAGACCAACAGTCAACAATCTGGAATTTCCCAAGACAGCAGTCAATGACTATGTACAAGGACATTATGCTGCCATTTTTATGCTAGGATTCTATACTGCAATTCTGGTGGTCATGTTAAATCTCTTGTCAACAAGGTCAAAGATGCCTCTACCAAAGGGTTCAGCATTACAAAGCACCAACTTATTTGCCAACAGAAAATAAATGCAAATCATCACCAATGACAACCCCTTCCAAAAATGATATACCCGGGAATGATGAGTGGAGAGGTGTTAATAAAGCCATGCTCTAAAACAGGTTCAGTGGAAGAAAAAATATATATATATATATATATAATTATCTCTTTCAGTAAATTATAAACCTTTCCTATCTCTAATGAAGACAATGCAAGATACATAATGCAAAATCAAATTTAAAATATAAACATAATGAGAATGCCTCACAAATTGCATTACTATTATATTCTGCATAAAACAATTTTTTCTTTTACATACATTATTGTTGTTATTGTTGTAGGGTTTAATGCTATTTTTCAGCACACGATAGACTATATATGGTGGCCTTTACTAATAGTAGAGGAAGAACCCGGAAAAAAAAACACAGAAAGAACCACCAACCCACAAGAAGCTACTGGCACACTTTCTCACATACCCACATTGGCCAAATCTGAGACTCAAACCCATGCAGACAGAGGTGAGATGGCAGTGATCCGTAACAGGGCACTTTAGAACACTTGGCCACTCTGGGCCCAAAATAAATACATTACTGAATTCTACAGATGTGTTTTTTTCTGTTGCAGTTGGCACAATATACCTTGTAGCTAGCTATATGACTGAAAAATTGTTAAAGCTATGTTACAAAATAAAAAAATACCCATAAAACATTCAATCGAAACAAATGTAACCTGGTGTGTGTGAGTTTTCAATTTTTAACATAACTTCAACAATATTTCAGTCATGTTATGATGTCTGTGTGTGGGGCATCATGGCCTAGAATGGAATGCTGTATTGTCATTTGTGCATTCATTTTTGAAACTTTTGAGGAACTGTCTTTTTCTTTTTCTGATCAATCTGTAAAATTATATGAAAAACATTTTTGCTCTAACACACATCAACCAAAATCAATTTGACAACTTTCAGCACCAAATTTTAACATTCTTTCAAAACAGCCTGCAATGGATGTGATGCTAGAATAGAAAACTGTGCTGTCATTTACCGGTATGTTTTCATCTTTCAAGGATTCTTGAGGGTTTGGGGTCTTTTTCTAATCCATCTATGAAATTATTTGAAAAACAGTTTGCTTTCTAACACACAAAATATTTGACAACTCTGAGTGCCAAGATTAAAAATTTTTTTAAAAAAAGAGTCTTATCTCCTAAGACATACAGCTGCTATAAATATAATATATTGATAGTGCGAGTAAAGTACATTCAGGTCTTGTAAAAAAGCCAGTAGACAAGACCTATAGCACACTTTAGACTGGTTATCTAGCAAACATAAATGATAACAATGATAACAAAGGTTTGAAAAATGACACCATGATGTTCCTGGAAATTGGACAACTGCTATAAATAGAACATAATTAATACTGCTAGTAAAGTGCATAAAAGTCTATGGATAAGCAAACTCCTATGTTGTTGTTATACAGAAGCAGTCTTTTCTAGAATATGGTCATAAACTACAGGTAGTCATTTTACCTCTGAAAAAAATCAGAGGTCGGTCATTTTTGCTTTTCTAACAAAAGGAGGTGAAGTTTATATTTCTCATTACCCCTGGCTTATACCTCTCAGGATCTGACATGTATGAACCTAAAATATTAGTATTAACCCGGGTGACTTTTTCTAAAATTTTGACATCATTATTCATAAACAAATAAGGAACAGAGTAGGCTTGAAAACAACCAATAGATTAATGCTTATACAACTACAGGTGGCATCTTTTAAAGATTTTGATTTCAAGAGAGTTCTAGCAGAGTTAAGCAGGAATGAAGAGAGATGGATATTAAAGTATTAGATAAATTTTGAACAATGACTGTTTCCTCTTCCCCATCCATTTTTCTACTCCTAACATTATATTTGTAACTAGGGGAAGATCATGCTTTCGATAAAATCCTGGTTGCATCGAGACTTAAATCGTACATGAAAAAAAAAAATTTAAACGATTTTTTTATGCATGTAAATGGGACAATTAAAAAAGCAAAGAATTAGCATGGGGTCAAATTTCAAACAGCTCAAGTTTGTTATCTTGTTTACATTTTACACAAAAAAAAAATTAAGAATGGAAGTGGGCATTGTCAACTCTGATCTGTACTATGCATACTGGAAATAAAACCAGTACCTGTATGTCAACAAATAAATGGGAACCACTTATCACTAACAGATTTTCTAAAGATGGAAAGGCGATAAATTTATGTGTCTCAAGATTGTATCATATTGTTGGCTGTGTATTTGTGTATTGTGAATCATATCAATACATAGTAAGGCGTATAATTTCACCCCTACCATGAAGCACTGGGTTTTGAATAATCGCATGAGCTGTACGAAGGTTCACATTCACAATTTATGTACATACAAGATGGATGCCAAACTGTATAACTCAATGTTTAATCAATAAATAGGCATTTTGTAGTTTGCCTACCTGAACACTTTATGTCTCTTGTACTTGCAGTTGGTTAAA
Organism: Unio pictorum; assembly: GCA_030141615.1. Taxonomy (NCBI): domain Eukaryota; kingdom Metazoa; phylum Mollusca; class Bivalvia; order Unionida; family Unionidae; genus Unio; species Unio pictorum. Next base: position 446,815 of record JARLTB010000012.1, on the reverse strand, counting down.
GGATATTGTACTTGCAGTTGGTTAAAGTATACACAAAAACATCTTGTGGAATCATATGGTATCTTATAATGAATTGTTAAAACCCTAATTTACCATAGTCTTCAGTAATTTACACTCTTATGTTAATGACTCCAATGGTCCCAACAGACTGGATTATGCAACACAATAAGAAAGATGGTTGGAAATTAATTTACAGCCCTTTATTTTCAAAACCAACTTGCATACTCACGGATCACTTGAGCTTTACCTAAATCTAATTAGAATATCTCAATAAAACTGGACAGGTCAGACGTAGAAAGCAGCTCAAGTACTTTACGATAAAAAAAAATTAATTCACAAAAATAAATGGAATGGCCGAGATGTGTCATAAGACTACACCACCTGTAATGTCAGTGTGGCTAGGGGTTGAAGGCGGAAAAGTACTTGCTGGTCTACGATCAGTGCTGATGAACCTTTAAATAAGGTTACAATATATAGGCCTCTATGATTGACAGTTAAAATGAAACACTGGTGAATTTAACGTAATCACTAACACGAACAGATTATTACTTACCTATTCAAGGGTATGATTAGGAGGGTTGCGACACGCCAAAAGAACCGTATTCACTTAGTGAAATATCGTAGAAATATCGAAAGATCGGGGAAAAGTCTCACCCGTGTCAAGACATCATGGCGAGACCTACTTACGAGGCAATGTGTTAAGAGATAGTTTCGTAAATTGCATTTCTCAATTCTATGTGTAACTTTTTCAGCTACAATTGCTTAATCATTTAATAAATGAGTATATTCGTAAACTATGTGTTTTGTGCTTGTGTTTTCTTGAAATTGACGTGATGCATAACATCTCCAAAGAAGCTTTGCAGTACATGTATATCGACAGTGAAATACCAATAGTTGGCTAGAAGAAAAGCTAGCCACCTGAAGTATTACACATTTGGGTTCAAGACAAGCACCGCTTTACGCCATAGCTGTTAAATAGTGACTCTGCAATCTGGCAATTTACGATCAAAATTTGAATATTATCCCTACGCAGAACAACTGTGATATCACGCATGTATGTTAAGAGCAATAAATTAGTTCCAAACACGTGGCCCCATTACTTGTTAATTTTCATTATTGACTGAAGTCAGTACGATACATCTCTTACAAGTAATTTTAAACTAATCCCAATTTTGTCTAAAAAAAGGTTGTTAATATGATATGTTTGTAAAAAGTAAAATCGCCAATGCTTATTGAAGCACTCTCGTTGTTAAATCTTCATTTTCGGAGATGCGTAGTTTTGCCCGTAGTAAAACTCTAAGTTTAGTAGGTAAGAGGGCAGGGACCAGTTTATATGCACAAATTTAATGTTGCAAGAACCTGCCTAAAATTAAATTTCATTTTTAAAAATACAAGCGTGATGTCAAAAGGTCCATTTTTGCATAGGTATTATGAAGCACAATATCATCATATCACTCACTTGACCGGAGAAGTCTACTGCAATTTGTAGGCCATTTATGACATCATGTAGTGCTCACAGTGCAGATGCAAACCCTTTCCCTGGGTGATACTTTTTATATTTTAATGTGTAATAATTAAAGAGGTGGATATATTTGTAAACTATTTGTTTCATGTTTGTGTTAAGTATCGTGTATATATATATATATATATATATATATATATATATATATATATATATATATATATATATATATATATATATATATAAACACACGAGACTTAAGACAGTAGCCATGGGCCAATATGCGAAACTAGCCCTTGCCACCAAATTAATGTAGTCTGGTTCCCTGCTTATATACTCCTTGTGTTTGCACTGCTATAATAAGTATAGCGGAGTGCAAACGCAATGAGCATAGTAAGAAGGGAACCAGACTATCTTGCTTGATACAATTCAGAGTCGCCGTTATTCCACTCGTTTTTCATATATTTGTAGTTGAGAAATCTACTTAGTCTCTATCACAATCACAAGTGTCTCAACAGTGCGTATTCATATTTTCATTTGGATTTAAATTGGATTATAATTGGATATACCTTTGAAGAAATTATTCATTATGTAAGAGGGTCATTTGTTGTTTTTTTCTGCTTTCATTTTTCATTATTTTTGCACCCGTATTTTGCACCCATATTGTATTGTGAGTTGTACTCATCCTGCACAACTCAGGGTTCAATTTCCACGGCACTATAATATTTTCCCGTGCAATACATACTGCAGAAAAATCTGTTTCAGTGAGTAATTTAGGAAAATAATGGAAGGATCAAACCCAAACCCAAACCCACTTTCAGAAAATCCTCAGGGGCAGGCCAAAAACCTGTTGATCAAAAAGGGAGTAGGTCCAGGTTACATTTATATTTTGAAGTAGTGGTTGCAGACAATGTACTCCTAGCCTACCGCAAAAAGGGATGTCAGCTAATTGATTTCGGAGGCGATGATGTAGCCCCTCGCCAAGTAGAAATCCTGGCAGCACTCCAAGCCATGAGGGTGGACATGGGGAAAATTGCAGCGTTGCGAAATGTAGGCAAGAAAAAGTTCATGCTGTACCCTACAGATCAAACAACACCGCTATTGACATGTCAAATATTCCAGGTCAAAGGGACAACTGCCCTTCGAACGTGAAATTGGACCTAGGCCAGTAGAAGTCCATTTCAACGGCCTACCCTACCAAATTCAAACAGAAGAGATTGAGGTCAAATTATACGAGAGGTTTAAGGTAAAAAGACAAGGAGTGAAACTAGCAAATTTTTGGGGATGGAGTAATATCACAACTGGGGCGAGAATAATAAGAGTATCTCAAGAAGACGCAGAAAAGATACCCCCATTATTCTATTGCATTGGTTTTAGGCTTAGGACGTGGTTCAAAAACTGCGAGTCTGTAAGTAAATGTCCGAAATGCAGGAAGTTTGGACACGGTCCTTGGGACTGTAAACAGAACGAGTCACAAAAGCAACAAGAGAATGGGAAAAAAAAAACGTACGCAAACGTAACAACTGGAATAACCAACTCAAGCCAGGCAGGAAAAATAACCACGGTAGAGGATCTGGAAAATAGAACACCCGATATAAATGAAAAATGGGTAGACATTCTTACGCCTAACAAAACTGGATATAAAACGCCAGTCAAGACAGCATATGCCTTCACCACAGGAAACCCCTTTGAAATCCTATGATCTCTTGACACGTCACAATGCCCAGAACCCCTAAAAACATCGACACCTATCCCTATGAAAAAAAAAAACACTACGAAGAAAAGGAAGGCGACAAATTTATCTGCGTCACTGGAGGAGAAAGGACTGGAAAAAGAGAAGGAAGGAAAAGAAGAAAGAGCTCTCCAAATCAGTAGGGGAAGAAAGACCCAGGAAAGTGGCAATGAAAACCCCAGAAAACATTAGTGGGGGGGAAGAAGAAATTATGACAATTGGAACTCTAACAGATATAACAAGCGACCTTGCCCCTGAGGATCTAGCTAAAGAAAACGAAAACATATACAATTATACATGGATGCCTTATTCACTCACAGGTCACCAGTGACTTTGACTAGCACTGTTAAATCAGGGAAGGATGACCCAGGATGACCCCCCCCCCAAAAAAAAGGGGGGGGGGAGTATGATTATAATATATACAGTTTAGTCACATAAAAACAATAACCACTAGTAATACAGCGGCAACCTGGTAAAGAAACAAAAATGGAGGAACAAAACTTCCGTTTATTGTCTATAAATATAAATGGATTAGATAAGGAAAACGTACACAAACTGACACAAATAGGAGAGTTTGACTTACTGTATATACAAGAGACGCATAATAATTTAAATGACGACATGAAAGAACAAATGGAACGAGAAAAGGACTATTATTATAACGAATAATTCAACAGGAACGGACGCAAGGGGTGGGGGTATAGCAACCATAATCAAGAATAAGCAAGGATCTAAATGGGAAAGGGCAGAAGAAGGGGGTTTTTTCAGGGGGGGGGGACTTATACATATGATTATGTGAGGGGGATCATTTTATTAATGTCTACATACCAGCTAAGATGCACAAAAGGAAAGAAGAGTTCGTAGAAGAATTGGTCAAATATCTGGAGAGATATTCAAGTAATCTAATTATAGGGGGAGATTTCAATTGGGTGGGGAAAGATATAGACAGACAGGAGGACTATCTAAAACAGACAAACTTCTTAGTAAACAGATGGACTACATTATGTAATCACAAAACATGATTGATATATATACAGACGACTAAATATATAAGAGTTGAATATACATTTAATTACAAGGGGTATAGGGGAAGTAGGATCGATAAATTTTGGGGATCAAAATAAGGGACTAATAAATACATCAAGGCAGGGGTAATAGAGTATAAAATCTCTGATCATAAATTAATTTTTGTAGAAATAGGGAAAAATAAAAAGAAAAGATGGAGGAGGGGGCAATGGAAGATAAATAATAAAATTTTGGAAAATAAAGAATTGGGGGGGGGAATTCAACGGGAAATAGAAAAATTTAAAAACCATGGGAATTTAGATATTGTTTCGGAATAGGGTCATTTAAAAGGGGTCTTTAAAAAAGCAGCGATATATCATTCCAAAATGAGGGGGCAAAAAATAAATTAGAGATAGAAGCTTTAGAGAATTATATAAAAACATTAACAATACAGGACACCAAAAAAAACCAGAAGAAAAACTACAAAAACTAAAAAAAAAAAGAATTAAAAAAAGGTAAGGAAATTAAAGCGGGGAAATTTTTAAAATTATATAAAAATGCAGAACGTTTATACAGAAGGGAGGAATTAAGAAGGGGAGGGGGAAACACTAGAATCACTTAAAATAGATAGGGAATCAACGACAGACAAAACTAAAATACTTAACTATATACAGAGCTACTACAAAGACCTATATACTTCACAGAACATAGAGGACGAAGATATAGAATGCGGGGCAATAAACTCAGAACATAGAAACAAATGTGAGGAATTTATCTCGCAAACGAGATTATAGAGACTATAGAGAATTTATCTAGGAATAAAGCACCAGGAAGAGATGGACTCTCCACAGAATTTTGGGGAACTGTCGCCCATACTAGAATGGTTATATAATAACATTGCACTAAGGAAATCAGACATGTCTAACACAATGAATGAAGGGGTCATGACACTGATATATAAAGGTAAAGGGGACATGGAATACCTAAAAAAAATGGAGGCCCATCTCCCTCCTTAACATTGATTATAAAATTATAAGTAAAATATTAACAGAAAGAGTTAGAAAGTGTATTGATGAAATTATTAACATAAATCAAACTAGTGGCCCGAAAGGGCGGGAAATACAAAATAACATATTAAACATCAAAACAATAATAGAGTACATAAATATTAAAGGTCTGAATAGTGCTATGGTACTGATAGACCAGGAAAAAGCTTTTGACAGATTAGAACAAAACTATCTATACAAGACACTAGAGAAATTTGGTTTCGGAAAAATACAATTCTAAATTGGACTAAAACCCTGTACAAAAATATCAACTCATGTGTATAGGTAAATGGAATAAAAACGGAAAAAAATTTAAATTATAAGATCAGTGAGGCAAGGATGCCCACTATCTATGCTATTATATGTAATAGCAATAGAAATACTTAGTATTAAAATTAGGAAAAACCAAAAGATTAAGGGAATCAAAGTTCCAAATATTAAAGAGGAGGTGAAAATGCTACAACATGCTGATGATTGCACTAACTTTATACAAGATTAAAATTCCTATAATGAATTGTTAAAGGAATTTAACCAATTTGGAAAGGTGTCGGGTTCTAAAATAAACCCAGACAAAACAGAGATATACTTGATAGGAGACTGGAGAAGTAAGCGACATGGGCTTCCTCTTACCTTAACATTAGGGGTAAATTTTGGGGAAAATGAGGTCGAACAAAATCTCAAAGAAATCAGGGAGAAAATACAAGATAATATAAAAATCTGGGCACTAACGCCATTATGCCTATTGGAACGGGCACAGGTAGCAAAACACTATATGAATGTGCACCTTAATTATAAATTAAAATCGTTAGACATCCAAAATGCAATGTTTAAAAACATAGCTAACGAAATTATTAAATATCTATGGGGTTTTAAAATGCACTACATAAACAAGGAAACACTATATAGGGAGGAAAAGAGGGGAGGCCCCGGCATCCCCCATCCAACCCTAATTAAATACACCAACATTTTTAATAGGTTTAAGGAAATTAAAGCATAGCCAAAAATAGCTTGGCAAGGACTCTACATATATTATTTTGGTTACTCAATGAAGCAGAGAACAGACATATACAGAAACAATAAGATAATTAAGTTAATAGAGGTGCCAAGGAAATTAAGATCCATAAAAGAAATGTTACTTAAATATAGGGATTCTAAAGAATTATGGGAAATCGACACAAAATCAACATACAAATGGATAATAGACTATACAATAAATAGGAAACAAATAATATAGAACAGAAACACATAACAGTTAATTGGGATAGGGCATGGGGAAACTGAGTCAGACGTAAATCACTTAAAATGAAAAGTATCCTGTTCAAATACATGCATGATGCTTGGTTGACAGGAGAATTCGCAGTGCGACGGCACATGGTCAGAGTATCGCCAGTAGTAATGTGGGGCACTATAGCGACAATGGGAAATCCAGTCAACCCAGCTAACACACAACGTTTTCACAACGTTGCTATATGGTTGTGTTTTGGTTACGTGGGAAAATAACGTTGTGACAACGTTGCTAAAACGTTACACATGAAAATGAAATTAAATAGTCATCTGATCTAAAAGATATAGTAAATTACAAATGGTATGTTATTGCATTGATCCTAATACTATGGACAAGAATTAACATAATTATTCCAATGAAATTATATAACGTTTTTACAACGTTGTACCAATGTTGTGGTTAACTTTACATTATCAAAGAGAACATTCATGGTTTCGTAGTTCATCCATTTCTTTTTTTCAAAACCAATAACTAAAAGGAGGTTGCAATTTTTGTAGAAAAACATTTTACGTATCTACGAATAAAAGACTAGCTCATCCTGTACCGACCGAATTCCAGTTGATGTCAGAGACGAATCTTCTGTTGACCGCTATTTTGAACCAACAAGGTAAGAGCATTAAATAGTTAAATAGTTAACGTATATTCGCATATTTAGTTGCAGAAAATAATGTGGTTTTTTTTATTATTGGTGGATGTCTGCTGATGCAATCAAGCACTTGTAAACTGCTACGAGCTAGGCGCGAGGTCTCAAAGGCTCAATCTCATTTTCAAACAAAGAAAATGGGATAAATGTATACCGACCAACATGTTCATCTTGTGAAAATGACCTAACTGCTTGGCATATTTCTGTGACTTTTATCTGACTCGTATTAAGTAAATTATACTGTTACACTGGTACATTTTTGGAACGAAAATATCGCGGATAGGTAAGGTTACCATAATAAAATGACGTCCCTTAGGCTAGTATTTCGAATTAGGCGTGTTTAGCTCAAGAGCGTAAGATTTATCGTTCTTGACCAATATATATATATATATATATATATATATATATATATATATATATATATATATATATATATATATATAATACCAAGTAATTTAAATTGATTTCAATTACAAGTAAAATTCAAAATTAATGTATGTTTAGACATATGTATAAATATGCTGATTTATATAGATGTGAAAAAAGAATTAATTTTTTGATTATTACAGACATGGGGGTGGGGTGGATATATATATATAATACCAAGTAATTTAAATTGATTTCAATTACAAGTAAAATTCAAAATTAATGTATGTTTAGACATATGTATAAATATGCTGATTTATATAGATGTGAAAAAAGAATTAATTTTTTGATTATTACAGACATGGGGGTGGGGTGGATAAGATGTAGTGGTTAGCTATTAAATTTCATGGATGTAGGTCAAAATATGTATAGAGATGAACATTTACATGTGTTTTACTACATATACGCCATTACATATTTTCTGGATATTTTAATTACATCTTAGAGTGAATGTCATTTATGAAGTTAAATAATTCATGGTGGTTAATTTGTTATATAATTGCTGTTAGTACATTGTGTTGCATACTTGGTGTTACCAAATTGTTTCAAGTTAGAGCAAACAAACTTGCATGCAAACTCATGACAATAAACTATATTAAAGCATATTTTGTCACATTATTATTATTATTATTATTATTATTATTATTATTATTATTATTATTATTAGATATACTACTTGAGCTCCTTAGGCGGGTATAATATGAGGGATAGTGTTTGCAGGATGATGAAACGGCTACGAACAAAAAGACTGGTCAGAGTATAGTCTAAAGGGACGTAAAGGAAAAAAAGCATTTAAAGACCTTGTGATATGCAGAGTTTTGATCAGTAAGTATGACTTGATTTCAATTGTCTATATTTTTTTAATTGCTCACCAGAGATTTTTCCATGAATGGATAAGGTACAACATGTTTCTTCACGCATACTGCAATTATATCTATATGAAAGAACATGGGACCACATTTAAAAGTACATATTTTATAAATACTCCATTGATTATTGTTGGCATTTAGAAAACTGCAATGCATTCTTTATTGCGAAACTTATTTTAAAATATTGTGTTTCTCTTGCATAAGCTTGCTTGAAAAAAAATGGCAAAGCGAAAGAAATTGAAATTGAAGAGGCCATATCGGAGACCCTTATATATGCACCCAACCAACGTGGAGGGATAAAATACAAGGTTAGCCATTTGACTCTTATTTCATCAATATTGGATTCAGTTTTTTAAAGCATTGTGGATGCATCTCTAAATTGCAAACAAAATCAGCTTATCATAGTTTCCAGGACTATTAAAGCTGGATTGCAGCTAACTACAATTTTCATCCATCTTGTATGATAGGACAAGAACTTCCACTTTGAATTTCACATGTAATATTTGGACAAAATAAATTCATCTTTGCGCAAATTGATTTCACCATCCACTTGCCTGAAATGACACATAAGTACAAAGTTATCTTGTAACTTGGCTTAACAATATTAAGGGAACCACAAGTGCAGTGAAGAAAGTTTCATAAAGTTTAATAATGCTTGTTAATGTGACTTCTGCATATGTAAGTGGTGCTGAGATGATATGTGACTCTTAAATTATTTTTTAATTTGCAGGTGCCTGAGCAGAAGAAAGAGATAACATTTAGAGTGGAGGAGGAGACAAATTCTGACTCCTAATATTAGTTAAATCTAGAAAATAAATAAAATTTGATATTAAAATGTATGTTCTTCTGTTTCCTTTTTATTTTTGGCTTTTAAAAACAAATGTTTGAACCTTCAGCCTGCAAATTCAGGGGATTCCTTATCAGGCAAAAGCAGTGTGGTTTACCCATCTACTTTCACTTTACACCCTGCTACCTGTAAGACATAATTATTCCTATTGGAGTAGATCTCATCAATCCCCTACCTAATTTGTGTCCCATTTAAATCTAATGGAAGGCCCTGCTGTAAAATCTGATAGGAAAACTACCGAGCATGATGATTTCATAGAATGAACAGAAAGTAGTGTTTGCAAATACTGGTAAACCTTGTTAGAACACCAGCACTGAAACTGATTGCAAACTTCAGAATTGACGTATAAATTTTTATTAAATTGGTATCATCACTATTTTATCTAAGATTCTTTATACTTGCATGAAATGATAAATAAACATTCTGTATTGTGAAGAGTGCATTATCATATGTGCAACTTTGAACTGATTTGTGAGAGTTGTCACACATCAATCAATGCAGAGTGCTATTCCTATTAGTATTATTATTATTATTATTATTATTATTATGGTCAAATGACTGGTGATGTTTGGTTTGTCATGAATGAAAATGGTGCAGAACTGACACTTAACATTGTCACAATGGCAGTCTTGACATTCCTGCTATCGCAACTCCTAGCTGAATGGTAATTTTGACATTTTTGTAATGTCGATTTGGTTTGACATTCTTGCCAAAAGTGCGGAATATGTGTGTTAGAAACACAAGCAGGTTTCATCAGATTTCCATATTTGATTCGAATGTTGCAGGAATGTTGTAGGAAGGTTATTTAATAACGTTAGACAACAACGTTTTCGCAACGTTCCCACTTGTTCACCAAATAACGTTGCCACAACATTATTTGACAACGTTGCCACAACTTTACCACAACGTTGCTGCAACGTTGTAGCAACGTGGAATTGTTAGCTGGGAAAAAGGTCGTGGTGCACTATAGCGACTAGATTTATAGCGACAATGGAAATCCCAGTCAAAAAGGTCGTAGAGCACTATAGCGACAAGGGAAATTTAACATGGTGGGCCTATATCGCGACAAGGGGAATTTAACATGGGGAATATTATTTTTATTTCAGCCTGTCTAGCGACAAGGGAAATGGAAGACAAAGAAAGCAAATATCTTTTCGAGGTATATGAGTGGCCCTGAAAACAAACCACACAATCTCCTATCAAAACAGAAAGGAAGTAAAATAAAATCACACAATCTCCTATACACACAGAAGGAAAGGAAAACAAAACAAGGATAATTAAGAACACCATACATTCTATGTGAAATATGTTCATTGTTTTCATTCATTCATCAATTTAGTAAAATGGTAGTGTAATATTTATTGTCGACTGACTTCTTAACATATCTCAAATTTAAGGGATGTCCTGTTGTTTCTCAGCACACGCTACAAACAATGTTGCCAAGTTTTAACAAATCTAAGTCGAAGGGGAAAAAAACAGCAGCACCAAAATGTGCATTGTTCAGTCAAAGCTGTGTGTTTTGATTTGAAATTCAAAGTTAACCATAGGCAGGGTCATAAAGTGCAATGTCACTCGCGTCAATCATTGTTACATTGTTACAATTCTTCTGAATGTGTGTTTTGGTTCTGGTAGTTTTAATTCAAAGTTGGCCATAAGCATGGTTAAACAGTGCAAGATCACTCGCGTCATGAATGAAATAGTTTTGTATTTGTTTCCTTCTAAACCAAGGTAGATCTCATGCTTAAAAAAATTTCCGTGACACATTGCAGTGCCAAATATAAAGATAAAGCTCCGATACCTGAATTGTAAAAGTTTATCAACTCAAGATTTTATGTCATCCAACTATTTACTGATTGACTATTTGTAAGGGTGTAACGTTTGAAAAACAAATTACATGACTAACGAAAATTATGGTGCCTACTGATTAAACTTTTGGAGAGGTATCTTTCAAACGGGAACATCTACCATTAGGATTTCAATCAAACGTATTCTGACGGAGAGAGAGAGAGAGAGAGAGAGAGAGAGAGAGAGAGAGAGAGAGAGAGAGTATGTTATACCTACTTTTAAAAAGAAACAGGACACTTACGCTTCTTTTTGTGGTATATTTTCCTTTAGAAAAAATTAAAAGAAACACACATCCCACTTACAAAATCAAATCCATAGGAAAGGTCCACGATTTTAAAATATCAGAGTGAACCGATGACAAATACGACTAAAACGTTCTCACAAAATAGTTAATCCAAATATGCTGTGATGTATTTGACCATAAAATTGACATAATTTTTGTGTGATCGCCCAAGGTACGATTGTTCTTGCTTTAGTTTGACTTCTTATTTTATATAAATAATCTAGAGGTGAAACACGACCTATCTCGAAACTAGGTGAAGAGCTACTGAAGTCAATTTGAAGTGAACGCGGTAAGAAAATTAATCTAGCCAATGAAATTGTTTATGATGAGTGATGCAATGTTTTGTACGAAGGTGGTATGGCAAAATAATAAATACGCTCTCAAGTTGTTCCCATTGCAGTGCAGACTGGAATGTGAACTTAAATCCCTCCGTTGTGTACTGTAACATTTCTTCTTACCATATCAACTACTGAATGGTAACAGTGCTCGTACCATTTCTTTTTACCACATCAGCTACTGAACGGTCAGAGTACTGGTTCGCATTTTGAAACTGACAATTTATTTTGATCTCATTTAAACATTTTGACGTACACACTCACCTCGGTATATTCAGGAGTGGTGCAGTATTAAGTGGCATGTTTTTTTATTTTTCTTTTCTTTTCAAACTTGTGAATCTGGGATTTGTACGAATTAACGAAGCAAATTCAGCGAACCTCAAGGATAAAAACCCAAGTTGTCTGTCTATTGATGTGAATATTTACATCAAAAACAACATGACCTGCAAAACACAAAGATATACGGCAAGCATGATTAGAATGAACACAACAACACCTAACTAGCAACAAAGAGATGTTTTTCTTCACGTTCGCGTAACTTAGAGTTTCAATCCTCTTTCAAGACAAACTTGGTATCCTCTTATGAGTGTGAAATTAAAATACTGAAAAAACTTGAGCGCTTTGCTATTGAATATAGTATATATAATTTCAGCAACAAACTAAACAACATAAATACCGTTACAACAATAGAAAGCCCGAAATCGTCTATTAAAAAAGAAATGCGTTTAAAAAAATAATTAAAGATTAACGATGGCTAAGCAATAAAACCGAATTTAAGAAAGGCAATGACATTTGTATATAGGCCTCTCACTTTGATATTGTATGCGGATGTAATCTGCCATGTATTCACAGCTTGAAAAAAGGTATACGCAAAGAGAAACCTCAATTCAAAACTGACTTTTTCAGATTTATTCCTTTTTATTTTTTGGGAACACACCTAAACACTATTCAAGGGTGGAACAGGTAAAATACACATATCAAAACAAACCATACAATTCACACACGGGAAGAAGCCAAAACGCAAATCTACTAATCACACGATAGAAAGAGGTATGTGTAAGTGTCAAAAGCTGAAGTTATATAACTTTTGTACGGTTTGTAACCTTCCACTTGGGATAATGTGAAATATCATAAATTATTATCACAAACAGAATTGTAACATAGCAGCCTTGACACTTGTTGTTTATATAGATCCACTAAACTTCACAACTTTCTTGCGCTGTCTCATACTTTGGTCTCGGGAAGGATCCCTTTGTAGGTGTAGCAACTGTGGTAAGAGTACAAGTCGTTGTCGCTGCTGTCAAATAAGAGTAGATTATTTTAAAAAATGGATCTAGTATTTTATATTTTTTTAATAATCAAATAAAGAAATACATTTGTTGGTAGACATCGTGGTCAGCAACAAAGTAAAAGTGACACAGAGAATGAGATATCGTAGTCGAGAAGCGTACTTCTGGAGTACGTACGTGTCTTAACGTCACAGTACCTTCTCAATCACTCTTGATGCAAAAGCAATGCCATCTCCGCGTGAGACCACGCGGTTACTATCCTACGGATATCATTCAATCCAAAGTAACCTCCTGGTAATTTCACCGTACCTGTATCGAAATGAACTTATGAAAGACGAATATTCGTTCCCTGTGCGCTTGCCTGAATACTTTAACTTTAAAAGTTGATTCCAAACTTTCAAAGAAAACTGGCCAACATATCTACTTGGATTAACTCCTGAAGAATTAGCCAGAGCCGGATTTTTCTACTTGGGCGAAGGGGATAAAGTCAAGTGTTTCAGTTGTGGTGTGTCAATTTACGACTGGGAACAGAAAGATTCCGCTTACCTTGAACATGCTCGATGGTCTCCGAATTGTCAATGCCTACCTTTAGTGGCACCTAGTGATTGAAAGTGACAATACTGGTCCATGTCGTTTAACAAACCAGTTTGGGTTGGAGACAAACCTAGACCAGTATATAAACTCTCTAAAACATAATATTCAAGGATTACCACATGGATTGCAAGAGAAGATCTACAAGGACGTTTGGCAGGGACTTGCTAAAGAAAATCTCAATGGGTGACTATAGAACTTTTGTGTCGTGAAATTCACAAGAGGAAAGTGACAAAAATCAACCAACGTGTCAGATTTCTCTGGATCAAGTCTACCTTCCACTCCAATTTAGATCGTTTACATCTGAAGATTTTTTGATCATTCTTAACCGTTAGCCTGAATGGCAGTGGGACGAAATTACACGTTATGTTAATCACTTTCGCTTTTGGAGAAGATTTTAAATCATTCTGTGCAGAATATACACTTATGGTCTTCGACAAAAAAAAAGAAGTATAAAATAGAACTACCATGCCACAACCTTTATCACTTGTGATCAAACAGATTCTGTGGAAAGGATATCAATGAGAATATTCACACGGTGAAGGATTACGAACACTTATTACAAGAACTGTGTCCCATTCATTGGGGTCGACGTGTAGTGTGTGTTTTAGTGACTTGCTTTCTGGGATTTCGTTTACCTGTCGATTCCTTGTGGGTACTTTACGAACACTACCTACAAAAAAGACAGTATGTTGACTCCTTTAAATGTCCACGAGAGACTCATTCTGTTAAAAGCCTTACGCTTTCATTTGGATACGTCTTGACATCTACAGGAAAAAAAGATTCGTTAACTTTTACGTACGGAAGTGGTGTACGAAGATGTGTGTGTAACTTGTGTGATTTTCACCCTCATTGGACAGATGTACGTGACTGGAAAAGTTGGGGTTTTGAGGCTTGGACAAACGAAGCATCCCATCATGCCCAAGCGTTGTGTTTGTAAAATTAATCGTCGAGTGAAAAAGTCACTTTTAAACCTGTGTTAGTGACAGTGCTAGAAGAAGAAGAAAAAGAATCTGTCACCGAAGACAATCACACTGTTCAAGACAGGACTGTCATGGACATTCCCCCACAAAGACCCTTCCGAGAGGACACATATGTGACAGTACCCCATGTACAGACTATAAAACATTACACACTACCTCTAGGATACCATGGTTACCCAAACAATGTTGTAGAGACTTGTTTATATGCCACTTTGATCGTTTTCATGTGTATTTTATTCCTGTACTTCCATTTGGCTTTTATGTATTTTTGTCTTTCGTGTTGTTCCAATTTAAACATGCATTAAAATAAACGTGTCTTAAAAAAAAATATAAAAATCTCTTGTCTTGTCTGTTTTTGTGTCAATAGTGTCATACCTTACACTACTATGGCTAACTCTACTATTTCTACTCCTTCCTCCTGGACAGTCAAAGTCATTGACGAACACTTAGATCATGCTAGTTGGGAGGCTTTGTATCTTCGTCATCCTTTTAACATGTTAATTGCTGGACCGAGCGGTTTAGGCAAAACCGAATTTGTCAAACGTTTGATCGAACATAAACATCATTTGATTGATCGTTCACCTCAACGCATCTTGTGGTGTTACAGAGAATGGCAATCGGCATACAGCCTCTTGCAATAAAGTCAAGGTGATTCCATTGTGTTTGTGAAAAGCATTCCTAGAGAAGACGATGAGATCGTGTCTGACCCTAATCAGACTCATTTGGTCATTTTTGACGACATGTTATGAGAAGACAAAGAAGAAATTAAACTGTGGTTTACGCGTAAAGGGCATCATCGTAATGCCAGTGTCATTTACATTATACAACATTTATTTCAACAAAGTAACGCTCATCGCACCATTAGTCTCAATGCTCATTACGTGGTCTTGCTTAAAAGTCATCGAGATAAATCACAAGTGCATGTCTTAGCCAAACAGTTAGGAACACCTTGGCTGACTCATGCGTACGATGATGCCACTCAAACTCCACACGCCTATTTACTCGTGGAT
The DNA here is from genome assembly GCA_030141615.1 of Unio pictorum. Lineage (NCBI taxonomy): Eukaryota > Metazoa > Mollusca > Bivalvia > Unionida > Unionidae > Unio > Unio pictorum. The sequence continues at coordinate 431,164 of JARLTB010000012.1, read as the reverse complement.
TTAAAACCCACCACCCCCGATTATTTGCGATTTCCTACCCATTTGTTTCACGACTGGTGTCAAGACGGAGGACCTGTCGCGTACACGTCCTCGTCGTCTACATAACAATATGAACCACTAAAAAATCTATAACAACCTCGGTCACTTTGACCTTGTCTCATACATTGTCAACATGACGTCCCTTCAGTCTCATCTTCCCATCAAATTGATTCGGGCTTTATACGGTATCAGTCGCGAACAAAATCCACAAATACGTACTCACGTCTTAGAAGCCAGTCTCAGAGAAATCTTACGATGGTTTACGGTGACAGCAAGTCAAATATTGCAAGGCATCATTCACATTCCACATCAAACCAAACGCTTTTTTGACAGAAACAAAGTAGCCTTGACGCAACTGGCTGATTCTCGCATCGACACTCAAACCAAAAAGCAAATCATTTTGAAACCTGGAGGTAGCGGTTCTCTAGGAGGTGTCATCTTTCGTTCCCTTTTAAAATGGGATCCCAATGCTCCCAAAGATCACCCCAAGAAAAAAAAAAGCCAAACGAACCCCCAAGACAAAGAACAATGGTGCCAAGACCAGAACACAGAAAAAGAAAAGTCCACAGAAAAAAAGCTGTCACCCACAAAAGAGGTACTTCGGACAGGACGCAACCTTACCTTCGTAAACCACGACCTGCGGCACCAGTGACCGCGTTTCCAGTAGCCTCAGGTTCTTCCACTTCTCCGTTGCGGGTGATGCAAGCCAAATACAATTTGACACCCGTTCTTCCTAATTTGATGAAACATTGGAAATCTGCGTCTCCCAAAACGTCTCCTCGACCGGTGACACCCTATTCCACGTTAGCGGCAGTAGCAGCTGCTCACAAAATACCTGCCCCCAAAGTCAAAGTCCAAGAAAGATCTGGCATGTTAAAGAGTTTACTGGATTTGTCCAAACAAGAACTGTCCCGATTTAGTCCGTTGCGAACCCCTTCACGACGTGTGTTACCTGTCATGAAGTGAATACGACGGAAAGATAATCAGTGGCGTCGCATTCCAGTAAAAAAATCACTTGAGGACAACGACGTGAATCAGTATTATCTGTGCTACTGCTGAGCACCTAATGGTGTCTCCTCAAAAACGTGCACACCACAAACCTTGGAGTTCTGCTATCCAAAAAGGAAAAGGAAAAAGGCAATCTCGTCAGCATACAAAACGCTTAAAAACCAAACATCGACGTCATCCCCTAAAAAGACGCAGTCGTTTAAAGAAAAAGAAGAGTCACCAAAAAGGAGGTTACTTTGGCGATTTTGGGAAACACATCGTTACATTTTTGACGAAGCGCTAGAAAAGAAGATAAAAGAGTCTGTGTACCAAGTCTTTGACGTCAGTGTATTTCTGGAACGAACAAGCAAAGATGTCACTTCGCAGAAAACATTCTTATTCACCCTACAAGGGAAAGAAAAGGAAAGGACTACCTGCTCGTTTAGCCAAACACGGAGACACGTTGTCCGTCCTGTCCAAAGTCTCCCCGACCATGCGAAAACAAATCATTAAAACGGTCTCCAAAGATGTCATCGATACCGTGTGCGAATGTTGTTTCAATGTCTTGAAAGGCACGATACCTTTGTCTCCACACCAGAAAAATGTTTAGCCAAAGATCGACACGTTCTTCATCAAATGGTTCAAAAGAAAATATCCATCCGTCAAAAGAAAAAGATGTTGGTGCAACGCGGTGGATTTTTACCCTTTCTTTCTCCTTTGTTGACAGGCTTAATACCACGTTTGATACAAGGGGTGACACAAGGGATGACCCAAGGGATGTCCCAAGGGATACCCCAAGGAATGGGTAGAAATATGAATGATCATTCCAGAAGATAAAAAGGCCCCATGGAGCACAACGATCTCAGACATAACCCATGGAAGGACAAAAACTGACTTTTGGTCCCTTACAAACGATGGATGGAATACCATCGTTAGCAAGAACAACGAACCCTCCATTTACCACCCAATCCTCATTTGAGCGAGATATCCCAGTTACAACACGAATTGCAATCCTTGATGCATCGCAACAATTTGTCCGAAACCGAAAAATCGCAAAAGTACGGCCAACTCTTGAAACGACTGCAATTCATTCATCGAAAAGCTGTGGAACAAACAGCTCTACCCACTCTGGCCGATTTTAAGGCTCTAATGAATAGTCCCTTGCCATCACTTTCTACAGCGGACAAGACAGACGTAACCCCACCATAATCCAAGGAAGAAGAACCCCATGATATCTTTCAAATACACACCGCCACTCCCATTCCGAGTAAGATTGCAGCTTCCTTGTTGACCCCTTCCCCCACTCCCCAACGAGAAGAACTCAAAACTTGGGGTAAAAAGATAATGACCACTCCTCCTTCTACAGAAGTGAAAAACAAAGAAAGGAAACCAGAAGTGAGAAAAGAAAAGAAGACCAAAGCTATCCCAGTACCTCCACTACCACCACAGCCACCACCACCAGTACCCTCGACATGTACTCCTGTGGCACATCGGACACATAACACCGTTTCCAAACAACCCACATTTTGCCCCACCCAAAGCAGTATCATCGAAGAGTGGGTACCTTATTAACAAAACCATGGAGAAGGTGTTAGCCACCATTTACTACGATCCAGCCCACCCTGCAGGTTACGGAGGTGTTCAGAAATTATATCGTGCTGTAAAAACTCGCCTGAAAAAGCTCCGTTTACCTGAAGTACAACGATGGTTACAAGAACAATCTACGTACACTTTACATAAACCCATTCGAAGAAAATTTCACAGAAGTCGCACTCAAGTGGAAGGCATTGATCATCAATGGCAAGCCGATTTAGCTTATGTCTCTCATTTAGCCACCTACAATCGCGGCTACAAATATTTGTTTTGTGTCATCGACGTCTTTTCTAAATTTGCTTGGGTCGTACCATTGACTTACAAATCGAGCGGAGAGCTAGTACGAGCTTTGCAACTGGTGTTGAAACAAAGTGGTCGTCACCCTCTTCGATGGCAAACCGACAAAGGCACCGAATTTCTGAACCAAGCTTTCCAACGAGAATTAAAGAAACGTGACAATCATTTTTTTTACCACCAAAAATCCTGAAACCAAAGCTAGCATCGTGGAACGTTTTCAACGTACCTTGAAAGAACACATGTGAAAATAGTTTACGCATCAACACACTCTCAAGTACATCGACGTCTTACCGCACTTAGTCCAAGCCTACAATCAATCTTACCATAGAAGCATTGGAATTGCCCCACAAGATGTGACACCTGACAACGAAGTGACTGTTTTTGAGCGTCTGTTTGGTACGATGGCTGTCTCCAAGAAAGGTGGAGGAGTGTTAACCCCTGGAGATTGGGTTCGCATTGGTAAAACCAAATGCACTTTCGACAAAGGTTACTTACCCAACTGGACCACCGAATTATTTCGTGTTACTGGACGAGTGCGTAACCGCCACCCTACCGTGTATAAATTGGAAGACATGAATGGAGAAGTATTAAAAGGAACGTTTTACTTGCCTGAGTTACAACGTGTCACCAAAAAAGAAGACGACGTGTACGACACTGAAAGCATTCTCGAACGAAGAACCCGTAAAGTAGGCAAAATGCGTGTCAACGAAGTCAAAGTACGTTGGAAAGGATATCCTCCCAGTTTTGATTCTTGGATTGACGCTTCGCAAGTCATCGACTATAAAACGAAGTGACCATCATGCCCTTCAATACAGCTTCAGCTATCACAGTGACTACTCCTTCAGCCAGTTCTTCTCTGCAAGATTTACAAAAGCAACCCTTGTGGGTGTGGTGTAGAGAACTTGTCCCTAAAACCCAAATCGTCATTTTCTGTCAAATCTTTGTGGTGTATTGTGTCATCGGTGCAGCCATTGCTAATCTGAGTTTGCAACAAGGAGACAAACAATTGTGGACCATTTTACTCAGCATTTGCATCGGATATATTCTTCAGCAGCAGAGAGGGTGAACAGACCACGTTTTCAAGCAAAAATAATGCTTCCTACGAAACCTTATTTTAACCAAAAAAAATAAGTCTCCATTTAGCAAACGGAGACTTTACGATTTTTTAATCAATTTTGGTCGCAACGATGTGGTCATCCACCCTATCTGCTGCTGGAACTTTCAGTTCTGGTTAATAATTCTTTTACGAGTTCAACCAAATATTTGATCGAGTCTTTAGGACGAAAATCATTTATGATGGAAGTCCTTAGGACGAAAATCCTTTCAGGATTTCACAAACAAACTAATCGCTAACACCTCATCTTGTAGATCAATTAAATTATTTGACTGGTCGGCGAGTCGGAAATTAATTCTCGTTAACGAATTATTATGGCATCGCATGTAGACAGGATTAATTGGGTTCTCAATAATTAGGAATCCTGGAGGAGCTGTTGGTGCAAACGAATAAAGAATATATCCCTGCTGAGCTTGATTTGATTGTTCTAGATTAATTTGATAGCTTCCTTCAATTGCATCACATACTAAATTGAGCGCAATCACCGTTGAAATATTCACATTATGAGGGGCAATATGCCTACCGCCACCATCTGGATCATTATTATACCTGAAGAGGACAGCTGAATCTGATTTTTGTAGCGCCTTGATATCGGTTTTAACAATTCTTGCTAGTTCATCAGCGTTGTATTTGGGAAACTTGAAATTACGCAGATTGTCCTCTGTGATATTGTAATCGGTTAGGAATCGTTGTTTATTGTCGCTGTTGTCATTAATTATTGTTTGAATAATTAGTTCATAGATATATTCCATGTCAGATATAAGTTGATTTATTATTTCAACGTGTTTTTGCGATTTTGTTTTCCGTAGTTGTTCTAGTTGTATTTCATATAATTGTTTAATTTCATTAAAATAACCACGGACGTCAGTTAGCGTAAATGAAATAGTAACAGATGAGTCGGCTGTTCTTTTAATTATAAAATCCCATTGCAATGTGTCTTTGTTGGTAAATATAAATCTATCGCCGATTCTTCCTTTTCTTATATCAGATAAATTATCTCGATAACTGGGATTGATTTCATGATATGATTGTACGTCCGTGGTTAAGTCGGTGGCGGATTTTTTCGGTGGTTTTTCAGGCCATCCTAACACTGTTCTTAACGAGCTGTTATAGATATCTACAATGTATCCCTCTGTGCTTATTTCGATCGACGACGAGAGCGTCGGTTGATGAAGATTAATGGCTATTTTTGATTCTTTTCCAGTGATTGATTTTATTCTACGCTGAATTTCAGCATTGATTTGCTTAATTTGGTACGACCCAGTTGGTAACGAAACAGTTTCCCACTCTGGAGTACCATCGGGTTTATTCTTATACGAGAACACCAGTGCGTTATTGGGTTGCTGACCACCAAATGCAACCGATCTGATATTAGGCCAGCTATGATATACTCGTAATTTTGCCAGCGCGATCTCACGCACTGGAATCGGAGAAGGGAAGTTCACACTAAATTCAGGGCTCGTTGATGTTATTGATATCATGCTTGTTCGTATCGGAGTGGTATTCTCCGCGATTCGTTGAAGCAGTTGCAATTCGTTGAATTGTAGTGACATTATTGTTAACGCTGTCTTCAATTTCCAATTTCAACATCGCGGAGTTATACAACTGGGTCATCCTGGAAAATTCAACATCGGATATGAACGAATTATCTATTGATAGCGAGATCAACTCGGATAATTTCGAGTACGCGTCAAATACCACCCTGTACCGAGCTGTATAATTACTGAGTTTTTTTTGAGAACATGATGATATTTTTTTAGTTATCGTGGTGGCGACTGCAGCAATTGTTGTTGCCGCGGAGATAGCAATTGGAACTGCAATCGGAGCCATCATGGTCACCGTCGACAAAATAACTCCTGCGCTGGCCATCACACCGGATACCGAGTACACGGTGATGTCGATGGCGGTAATTCTTCTGCGGTATTTTTTCATTTTTTCACGATAGCGCTCAGAAAGTGATTTCAAGTTCGCGGAAAACTCTTTCACGGTGTCGAATCGATATTGCGATGACGCTGTTAACGGGACTATTATCGGTTCAATTGATTTCGTCGTCGATGACTTCGTCATTGTCATTGTTATTTTAAACTCGCTAGTGTTTTCAATTATTCGCCATCGTTAAGGGGTCCAGGGCAGGACAGGTAGGTAGATGGGTTGGGATGTCGTAGGTATGGTAGCTTCAGCCTGAAAAATCATCTACGAGTTCTAAACACCAAGTTATTTTTGATCTAATGGTGGAGCTATCAACCGCGACGACATTAAAGTGTTGACCGTTACTCCTGATAATTAACATCGCAGTGCCACCAGAGTAGGTTTTACCGCCCGCGATCATGTTAAATTGATCGATAGAGATCCACGTTAGCCTGTAGATACCTTCAATCCCCGTTGTACTGTAGATATCGCCCCCCGCATCGCTCCTCGTCCAGAGACCAGTGGATAATGTAGTATAAACGTCTCTTATCCAATCCATGGTTCCATGATCGACTGTATACACGACATTTTTAATTCTTATGTGTGGATGCGGAATCTTTATCTTTTCAAAATTTTCTTTTAGTTTACGAATATCATTGTAAATATCTTTGAGAGTCATCGTAGATGTAGCCGGGACACCAAAAAACTTATCGACGACGTCGTTGGTGGGTTTTTGATCTCCCTTTAGTTTAGAAATATCGTCAATGACGTCGAGATAGGTTTTATTGATTTCGGTATACTTCATCATCGTTCCATCGCGGCGTTTAAAAAATGAAACCAAAAGGAGGCCGAATCCAAAACCTTTTTCGGTACTATAATTCCTGTCGAGTTCAGAATATGTCGTCGTGATATTGTAACTTTTAGAACCCTCAAAGAACTTATTAACCATTTCATTTGTGAGCTTTTGTTCGTCAATAGCTTTTTTAACTTCAGCGAGGGTCGGGCCTGTCAACGATGTGGTTTCAGACACAGGTGTTCTCCCTAAAAATTTATCCACGATGGTATTAAGTGTTGTTTGTCTCACCATAAACATATTAATATCTTTGAGAGTCATTGTAGATGTAGCTGGGACACCAAAGAAACTATTAGCGATGTAGGCATTGTGAGTATGCTTGCCGATAAACTCGCTAATTTCAGCGAGAGTCATGCCAGCCACAAGTGGGGTTCCAAAAAACTTAACAACTACGTCGTTAGTGGGTTTTTGTACCTTCTCAAAATCTTCGCTTACTTTAAAAATCTCGAGATAATTTGCCTTGATTTCTGAAGCAGTCATCATCCTTCCAGCTTCCTTGTTAGCGAAGAATGAATTCAACAAGTCTTTAATTTCAGCTAGAGTCATGCCAACCACAAGCGGGGTTCCAAAGAATTTATGTACGACATTTTTGCGAAAATTATTATAACCTCGTATATGATCATCCAGCTCACGGCCGTGGGTGGCAATCCTGTTGTCGTGGGTGGCAATCGCGTCGGTGATCGTAGAAATAAGATTACCAGGTTTAAGTCGTCCACCGCTGGAATAAAGCGCAATAGAGTTTTCAGCGGCATCGCTCTGCCGTATCAAAATGTCATTCACGGATATATTACTGCTTTTCAATTTACCCTGGCGATCTTGAAATACAACTAATTCGTTCGGGTCAACATCTATTAAATTTAACATCTCAGCGATTTCATCTTCAATTATTTTTTTTACATCCTCGATAGAACCCGCAGATGTTTCCTCGGTGGGTTCCAACATTGACAGAGATTGTCCCCAAATATCAATCATTATTGCTAGCGTAACTTGTGTTTTCAATTTATTGATCCTTGTAATTTCCCACTCGTGTATTCGTTTACAACCAGATGAGGTGGTTTCCACGGAGATCCAAAGGATTTTAATGAAATCTCCGCGAGGACATTTAATACTTCACGGCCGCATATCGGTGGATCATTTAATTGTTGTGTTGGCAGCGTGGAATAAAAAATCGAAATTGATTGATTCTTTGAATTTATATACCGCATAAACTCGCTTGGTGGAGCTAACCCATATGAATCGAAATAGACAATCCCACGTGGATCAATCGCGTATGCAACCCAGTGAGTTCCCGATCCGTTACTGTTATCAAGATTGATGATACCTGTTTCAACGTTATTTGGTTTTCTTGGTAACTGATCTCTCATAAAAACCCCTCTGAAGTTTTTTATCGCTAGTTTTTTAGCAGCATCAATTAAATCAAAATTGGACATAGGAACCATAGGTTCCTCAACAATTGGGTTGGAAATCGAAGATTTGGGAACCATAGGTTCCTCAATTAATAAACCGTTCCTGGTATTCTTCTTAGACCCGATCCGTTCACGGATCTGCCGCTGTACCATGAATACGGGGTTCCTGGTAGGTACAACCCCTTCCCCTTTTTTTTATATCCTTTCCCAGTTGCCTTTTTCAACGCCATCCCTGCCGCGGTACCAACGGCTCCCAACGCTGCCGCCTTCGCCACCGCTGGGGCAGCCGCTGCAATCAATGCTGGTATTGCGGCTAACAATGGAAATATACCACCTGATTTTATCATGTTGGCGACTGCGGCTTTTGAAAATTCTATTTGAACTCCTCGCTTATTTTTCATTGCATCATTGAAATGTTTTATTTGACGATCCGTCAGTGATATTTTATGTGTACCGCCAGACATCTGCGCTGGTTTTAACGTTATTGTGGTTCCACATTCTTTAGCGGATTTTGATCGCAATTTCTTGACCTGACCATCAGTCAGCTTGACACTAACAACACTATATGTCATTTTATTGTAAAACACATTTATGCTTTCAATTGATCTAATTGGAAACTCTTCAAGTTTCATTTACAGATTTTCCACTGGTGCATCAACGATTCTCATTCGTCCGCCAGCCCCTTCTAACAACATTGATTTGTCGCTGAGAATAACAGCAACCGCTCTATAATCAACACCACCAGGATCTATACGAGCCCTAAAATGTATGTCAACAACGGATTGCCTTGTTAAATCAAGATGTTCCAGTGAAAAGTAATAAATTGGATACAAGTTCTTAAAATCGAGTTGCGATATTTGCAAACCGGTATCAACATTTTGATCACGACCCATATATGACAGCATCCGATGATACACACGTGCTATTTGGTTGTTTCCGTAATTAAGCTGTATATCCTCAGATGGTTCTTGTTGTCCGTTTATTCTCAGTGAAACCTCACTTACCCCTAACCGATCAAATATCATATGACTGCGTTCTTGGGAACCTAATCGATTCCGATTCTGCAGCGCTATAAATATATGACGTGGAGCTGAAACGCCTTGTTTTGATGCCAGGTGCCATGTAAATGTACCATTAACATTATCCTCTTTAGCATCAGTCGTTGTTGTTAGCCAACTTAGCAATGATTTACCACCTGTTTCCATAAATGAGAGCAGCCGCTCTTCCGTGGTAATTGATGGAGTCATTACTGGCATCCATAATACTATTTTACTCAAAACAACTTTACCTTCATCGGCACCAGTACGCCAAATTGCATCATTGTCATTGCCTTTTCGCACTAACGCGATTGTGTGTTTGGCTCCATAGATGACTTTTCTTACATTTCTGCAGAATCCAAATATATGATGGAGTGGAATCGCACATGAAAAATATCGCTGCTGTTCTTGCAATGCTAATTTTCGTGTTGCAAATCCTAAATTGAAATTACCATTAACGCCTCCAAGAATATCAAACGCAGCTCCGGGTCTAGCTCGACGTTCTGGATTAGTTGCTTCTCGTTGATTATCAACTGAAGTGTCTTGCGGTGTTAACACTTTAATGTATTGAAGGTGGTCAGCGTTATCAGAGGTATCCTTTGCAAACATCATAGATGGACCAGCCGATCTTGTATAATCATCGGAGTATCTTGCTAGCCCGATTATTGTTGTTGCAACATCAACTTCACGGTCTATTGATTCAATTTCTTTTCCATCAATGAGATATCTTGCACTTTCAAATAACGCCATCATACCATTGTTGACGAAACCAACTCGGATATTTGGATCATTTGCATATGGGGTATCAGCTGCAACATTTGTTACAAGTTTTCCTTCTACTTCAATAAATGCTTCACATGGCAAAAAGTATTTACTGGTATCTTGAACTTGAAGTTCAATTCGCGATCGTAGGTCGGGTTGTATTGCATGATAGGAATAGTATTGATAATCGCGGACGGAATCATCTTTGCGCACTGGGGCTTCCATATCTAACGCGGGATCAGCTGTTCGTTTAAACATTTATAACATTACTAGCGTTTTCAATTGGTGAATTGCAAAGCAATTTCATCTTTATAATCATCGTCGTTGAAAATTCTTCGAATTTCTTTTTTGTTTCAAACCACTTCCTGCTATCGCGTTCATGATAGCGCTATCTGTTACCGGTGAAGCTGTCAATTGTGACGAAGTCAATTGCGCTAGTTTTTCTTCCACTGCGTTATTTATTGCTTTGCTGATTTTTGCAGGCATCACTGTAGTTGATGGCAGCACTGGTGGTTTCACCACTGACGAAGTCATTCCTGGTTTCTTTCGCACCAATGATGCTATTTTATCTTTCGCGGCAGAAAATGCCTTTCCGGCAAGATTTCCAACGAAATTGATTCCCTTATCACGGATAGCATCAATGGCTTTCATTGATAATTGTTTAGCTAACGGCGCCACCTTGGGAGCCATTCTTGTAAATAACCCCGCAATGGTATTGCCGAAACCATCTCCGTAATATGCTCTATAAACAGGCAATCGTGAGTTCACCACGTAGACGCTTACTGGTTTATCATGATTGTAGTGTATAATCATCTTGTTATAAAACTAGTAGTTTTTCAATTAATGATCAATCGCTTACATCCATAAGATTTTCATCATAACGTAGGGCGTCTCTGTGATTTTCAACTAATTCAGCAATAAGTTCTCGATATACATCAATGTCCATGATACCGCCGGCAAATAATCGTCTACAGATATCAGCTGCTTCATTAATTACTTCCGGTGAATTATTTCCGGCTCGTTTCCCTCCGATGAGAACCTCTAACCTTGATATATCACTGAGAATGTTACCAGGGCATGTCACGGTAGAGTCAAAGACTCCAGCGTTGAAATCCTTTAGATTTCCAATCGAATATCCTTTTCCGCTTGTTTTCTCAGTTGTACCAGTTTCATCATACTCTTCAATTCCCCTTCTAAATTCTTTATATCCCAATTCTCTTTTATTTAAACGGCCAACCCCCCTATTCGTTTTATACAACCAATCAGCCCATTCATCTCGGCTTATTCTACTGTTCTTATACTCGTCTTTTAAAAAGTCTTTTCTGGAATGAAAGCTTTGGGCGGCAAAATTACCAAAAATCTTATAATGTTCGGGTTTTATTAATTGAGGTCGTTTGATTTCTGCTATAGCTCCTTCGGTGAGTTTGTCTATAAAGGGAATACCTTTTGGGGTGACGACATCAACAGGTTGTGGTTCAGGTGTGGAAACTCTTTGAGTTTCAGGCGCAGAATCATCAATATCAGCTAATCGTTCATACTCGCGCTGAGTTTTTATATCACTGGATAACTGTTGTATCCCTGCGCGTGTTTGTCCGGTCTCTGCTGCTATCTTTTCAAGCACACCAAGAACAGGCACTTCTCGTCGCTTGCCTTCCTTAGGAATATCTCCGTATATTGCTCGTTCAGTTGCTGTTTTCCCATCTTTGGTCGCACTTGTTATCGGAGTAAACAGTTGTTCACTTGACACAGAAAAGTCAGTCTGCGCTTGTTGTCGTTGTTGAAGTTTCTCGCGAAGTCTGTCTCGAACCGGTATAAACTTTTTAATTGCTGCTAGCCGCTCTCGGGCTAATTTAGTTGTAAGCGATTCACCAACCATATATTGTTTGTGAACTAAATTTTCAAATGTAAAACCCTTTGGGTTTCTATCACAATTAAAAGATAAGTTATTAAATAACTTAGTTATTAAATAAAATGTACTATCAAGCTAACGTATCCATCTTCGACAGGGTTAAACTGTACGACGCTATCCGCGAGTGTTTCAGAAATAACCTCGCTGGGGGTTTCAGAATTGTAATATCTGAGAACGGCGATGAACGATTTGTGTTAACGACGCGGCAACAACAACAACTACGTGAAAATGGAGGCGTCGCGGTGATTACTTGCTACTACAACCAGATCATCCATTATGCACATAACTGTATGGGCAAGTCCAGACTGATGAGCATTCTTTCAGGAGAAAATCCTATGTAACTTGTGTAACAAGTGTTACAAAAAACGCTAAAAAAAATTTATTTTTAATAAAAATTACTGAAAGCCTATTTTATAGTAACGCTCACGTGGTTAAGATACGGGAAACGAGGTTTTTCCTCGTTTAACATTTTTCTAAGATCACGAACCTTAGAACTAATTTCAGCTCGTTTTTGATACTCTTGGCCGAGCTTTTGACGTATTGCTTCAACGGTGTTAAATAGCGTTATAAATAAATTAATGTCGTTACCGTACAAACAAGCATTGATGGACTTTTGAATTCCTTTCACGAGCCTGTACATCTTGGGTAAAACATAACGACCCTTACTACACTGATACTCAATGTCTTCATATTCCGAGGCAATCTTGTCAGCGTCGAGATCTTCAGATAATACTACCCCGTTATGTTTTAACTTTGAGATTTCGGCAATTATAGCATTTACATCTTTGATATCCATTATTTATTTTTTTATATATAATACATTTTATCTTTAATTATAATTATTAGAAAAAAAAAAAAAAACTCATTTGGCAATCTCGCTGGCGCCCTATGACGTCAGAGAGACCCAGAGGTTACATATACGACAACACATCTTTGGAACTCCTTGGTTGCCTTCGCATCCAAGTAAGCCCAAGGGGACCCGAAACATACATCTCCGGAAGGGAGGCCTAAGGTGGCAAACGCCATCTTAGACCGCCCAGAAGATATGCTTGGGGTGACGTCACAACATGTACTTAATTAAGGATGGATATATTCAATGAAACGATGATGGAATTTGTGATGTAATGATGTGGGCGTGGTAAACCAAACCAACATGGCAACCCATGAAATCGAATTCATGGTTGCATGAGTTGGAAAAAAACACCAACCCACGCTACCGAGAATGCGATAGCATGAGTTACAATGTTGGTTTGGCTGAGGGGGATCGCCCCTCTCCCCCAATTAATAGAAAAAACATCTTCCGTTTCGCCATCAAATAGTGTATCTGCTATGGGGACCGAACACGTAGTTGATAGATCTATGTTTACAAGACAAACACGATACCATTACACCACGGAATAGTCATACAGAATAAAGATTTTTTAATATATATATATCTTCTGATATACTTAACAATAAGAGATTTTTAAAATAGACAATTTTATGCTGCAACAATGAGAAATATTTTAAACAAAATAATACAGTTGTTAAATAAAACAACGTTTTTACTCTGTTATAATTCTCTAGATAAAATACATTATCAATTAGATCACAAAGAGCTGTATACAAGGAATTTTAACCACGCCCACCTACTTCAATGAATAGGAAACACTCGCGTTCCGGCTGAGCGAACATAGGTAATGCGTTAGATTATAAAGAATTTTTGTACTGAAAAGAACGAGTTAGCTGTCTGCTTTACTGCTAGTCCACCCACCCCCCACACATGAGATATGTAGATAAATAAAAATACAACTATTTAAATAATGCAGTTTTAGCCCACAAGCGACAATAAAAAGTTTTATTCTCTATCGAAACTCATGTATTATATCTCCATTACAGTCACGTGGGCGCGCCTAGTCAAGTACAGGTAATATAGCAGGCGACAAATTCCTTTGACGTCATAATACAAGGGAACTTAGTAGGTAGAGTGTTTTGAGTGGTTGGATTTGTCCATGGGGATTTATCTCCCTTGAATCGTTTCAGGTGTATACGAATTTTATTTTATGACCATTTTTTTTAGACAGAGATGTTTTAATTAAATTTTGTGCAACAAATCGAATTGAAGGCATGCAAATGTCAAAGTATCTACTGGCTTCGTTTATCGAATGAAAGATTCTCTCCTCGCTGGTTTCTAAATCAAACGATTTAACTCCCCTAGGACGTTTTGCATATTTGCCAGTTCCACCTAATTTTGCATTCAGACTTTGTGAGACGGCTTGAAGATTCTCAAGACAATTATCAGTCTTCACGCCATTTATGTGATCAATCACAAATCCGTCTTCGATTAATCCGTTATGACATTCAAAAATAATTCTGTGACAAAGATATGTTTTATTTCTAGCACTAAACAACAAATAACCCATATTATTCAGATATCCAACCGTTTTTTTAGTCTGCGGTGCCTGACAACACCATCACTAGAGGCTTCGTAATTAACAAGCACTGGATGAGGTCTGAAATCTTGGCTCATTTGTATAATAATACTATTTGTCTAATTTATTATAAACCTCTTGATATAATCTTGAGGGGTTTTGATGACTTTGTCATTGAACGAGTCATTGATTCGTTTGTCATAATAGCGTTTCAGTTCCCTGTATCGTTTACCCCCACAAGCAAGACACAACTGCGATTTTCCCCTTACCCCAACCCCACATTGGAGGCATGGGAGAGGACCTTTTGAACCGTTTCTCACACTTTGCATATGATACCCACAGAATTCGCTTCTGCATGATTTGTTACACGGGGTTGTTGATCCAATCATAAGCCACTTGCAGTGATTCATTATACTATATTTTTCTATTCAAATACTTGTTTTAATTATAACATGGAGGAGTTCAAGAGATTATCGAAAATTAAGCCCTGGAAAAATACTAAATTCAATCTTGATAGGGAGTTCCAAAGATTATCGAAAATTAAGCCCTGGAAAAATACTAAATTCAATCTTGCTAGGGAGTTCCAAAGATTATCGAAAATTAAGCCCTGGAAAAATACTAAATTCAATCTTGATAGAGTCTCTGATACACCAAAACGTCTAATCGGTGATAGAACTATACTCGGTAAAATCAGGGAGTGTTTTAATGAATTCTACCGAGACGGTGCAGCATACTGTTGGTCGACATTTCGAATTATTGATGAAGATGTCAATGTACCCATCATCGATGCTACTATGAACGATGAAAGAGCAACTGAGATAATTTCACACCTTGGCGTAAAATCCAAAGGGGAAATTCGAAGAATTTTATCATGGAAATTCAAGGGTGTAAAATCCAAAGGTGGAAATCCAAAGGTAAATTGCACAGCAATTCCCAAACAAAGCAATTCCCAACAAAAGTATTTTTTCAGAATAAAATTCATTATCGAAGTCGAAGGCAAATGGATTATCAGGGATAAATTTGAACCAATCCTCAAGGATAAAAAAAACTGTCATTGTAAGTAGAGATTCCAAACCAGGAATTCTAACTGGAATTGACAAACCATACTACGAGAGAGCTTATCCCGTAACAGCAATCGTTTATGGGATATATCCGTTAAATGATAAACCCGATATTGCAAAACTAGCTCCTATGAAATATTCACCGTTGACTTCGTCAAGGCTCAATTGTGTAGCAACACGGGTAATGGAACACTTCACAAATGCATCCCGAGGAAATAAACTAACTGATCTGCGACGTAGGAAAATAACCGAATGGGAACTGACAGTGAAACAGCACGGTGCAAAGATTTCTGATATAGCTAAATTAGAAGCATCATTAAAATTCCCAATATCAGTAACAACAATAACCGGAGAAGTATTATACGAACCGAAATATCAATCGCGAGGGGCTCCAATACAAATTATTGATCATAACGAACACGCGTGGACACCTGCAGTAACAATATTTCCACGAGATAGAACCGTGAGATATATCCCCCTGGAATTTTCCGGGGAATTCGTCGGGGATGTTTTCTATGAAGAGAAATTATTTGATGCTATTCATGCGTTGTGTAAAGATGATCCTGTGTCAGTGTGGTTACTTAGTAGTGCTGGTTCCGAATCAGGATTTGATCAATTTGTAAGACCAAATGGTGAATTATATCGCGTTGAAGAATTAGATAACAGAATGAGAAAAATCGCTAATGATTTTTCACCGGAGAGTTCCCATGAAAAACTATTGACGGATAGTTTTACTATTCCATCAGTGGTAGCTCACTTCGCAAGAGAAAAAAACTCATGGCGTCCAACACGAAGTGATTTTCTCGAGGACGTTAAATTGAGTTGCATCGAATTTGGTCATGGAGGACTGTGGAATACAAAATACCATCGTGACGGTATGATTTCAATTGATATATCCGCGTGTTATCCTGGAAGTTTTCTCGGGTATGGAGAATGTAGTAACTATTTTAAACGATTTGGACACCCCACGCATGAAATGACTCGTGTTGCGATTAATGGGCCATTACCTGATTTTGATTTAACCGGATTCGCTCGTGTGATATCATTTGAACTCGCTACAGGGTTACATCTGTGTAGTTATGTTTGGCTTGGTAGACATATATCTGAAAAGGCCTGGATGCCAATAGTGTTACTACGATATATGATTGATTGTGGCATGCTGATATCGTTGATTGTTTCCGAAGCTATTATATGCTATCGAGCTCAGAAAGAAGTTTGGCTACCACAACCCGATCTAGATCGTATAATTAGCGAATTGCGAAAACAATTCCCTGATTTCAATGAAGAACAAATCATGAATTGGTCTAAGAAGTTATTTGAAATTAAAAAAGAACAAGCAAAGGATTTTGGACGAAGAATAATCGGTAAATTTACCCAGGGTGGAAGATACGACAATGCAAAATTTTCCTCGCGGTTGATCATAGACGTCGCTGAATACGATTTTCTTGTAACGGATTTAACGAAACAGGGAAAACTTGTATCCCGTAAGGATGCTTTTCTATCCAATGGTGAGAAATTGGGTACGGTTGTTACCTACTGTGATGGATATAATTCCCAGTACACACATTTGAGAAGTTCTATGCTAGCTTATGCTTCTATCAATTTATTTTCGATGATAAATAGATTTCCTAATACCGCGGTTAGAGTAGCTACTGATTCGATGTATATACACAATAAATACAAATCAGATGTAGCTAAATTCACATCCCAGGAGGAAGCGTGGGGATGTTGGAGATTTAAAAAGGAGACGCTACATGAGTATTGTGAATCGGCAGATGTTACCATGGATGAAAAGTACTTAAAATGTGATGAGATTCAATCAGAATTTTCTAATGCACCACCGGTATCTGATCCAATATGTAGATACAAGACAGTTTATTTAAACGGTTGTGGTGGGTCAGGAAAGACAACTCGTGCAATTGAATTATATCGTCGGTCAAACATGATTGTGTTAACACCGACTCACAGACTCGCCAGAGAGATGATACAGCGAGGGGTAAATGCCTGTACTTATCATAGTTTCTTTCGATGGAAAGGCGATGAATGGACCCCTGATCGAATGGGTGATAAATTCATTCCTGAAATCATAATTTGGGATGAAATATGCACGGTATCGTTGAGAGTATTACAAACATTTCTCGAGTGGTTGTTAAACAAAAACACAAAAGTCGTCATGTGCGGTGATCACGGCCAACCACCACCATTTGTCGGTGGATCTCCACATGAATGGCTAAAGGGTTCTGTAGACTATTATGAAGAAATTAATACCGACCATAGATCACTTGATGAACAATTACGCGAGTTCAAAGCACTGATTAGATTACAACCGGATAAAATCCAATGCGAAATAGCGCGTGAAATAATTTCAGAAACTCCCATGAATGATTTCTGGGAAACGTGGAGACCAAATGATTTGATAGTAGCAAGTAGAAAAATAGTCAGAGACACACTTCAGATGAAGTTATTTGAAACGCATAAAGAAAAATTTGCAACACTTCCAGTACCGTTGTGTTATAGGCCTTCGGATACACGAAAGCAGAATATTGAAGTTGATATTCCAGGGAAGAGTGAAAAGCAGATTCTCGTGTTAAATGATATTGTGCTGGTTGATATCAGCGTCGTCGAAAATGCATTGCGTGCTAATAAATCCCCATGGACGCTAGGATACGCAGCGACGATACATTCTTCACAGGGATTAACTATATCGGATACAATTGTTTGGATGGTAGATAATCGCATCGAATGGTCGAATTTAGTCTATCTCGCAGTATCCAGAGTACGAAGAATAAATCAGCTTCGAAGAGTTGTCCTGACAGAGTCAGGCGATGATGAAATCATTTGTGGCGATGATGACACCACAATGGATGATGCAAGCATCGTTGATGTTAGCATCATTAATAAAAAAACTCTCCGGTTACAAACAACAAGACAAAAAAAAAAACAACGAGAATTTGACATTGATGCTAAATTAATAATTACGCTGAAACAACAACAGAATAATCACTGCGCGAGTTGCAATTGTATAATGCGTTGGCAGTATTCGGATAAAGATCCTCGCCAATTTACCGTAGACAGAAAAAATAACAGTCTCGGTCATGTCAGAAACAATGTGATGTTGACTTGTCTTGAGTGCAACAGACGCCGGGGTGCCAGCACCCTGGGTGCTAATTAAGACCCCGCGGTGGTAATTGAGTATCCTCGGGAATTACCTGTAGTTGTTGTCGAGTAAATCCTCGCTGAGGAGCAGTTGAATCCAGTTTATAGATTGCTGGTCTACCAGTTGATCGTGTTATACTAGATATCTTGTGTGCAGTAACACTCCAAATAGGATCAGTAGCCCTTTTTTTACCACCCTCAAGCTCTCCTGGTTCGTATAAGTACCTAACAGTGACATTACTACCAAGAATTGGTTCTTTGAAATCTTTTTGTGGTTGTACGGGTATAGACTTCTTTTTAATAGCGTTCCTAGGTTTCATGTTGATTGTTCTAGTGATCTCATTATTCAGTGCGGTAATCACAGCTGGTAACCTTTTGACCCATTCACGGGATCGCTTTTCTTGAATGAATTCTTTTGCGTATTGATATCCAAATAACCGCTCAGCAATCGTCCGATTAAATCGTTCGACAATGGCCTGATCGCGATGTAGCGCAGTATGCCCTCGTCGTATGGTGACATTATGATTTTTCATTGTAGATAGAACCGCACCCTGAAATTCCTTGCCAGGATCAACCTGCAATAGATTTGGCCAGTGCAGAGGACCTCGTCGATAAATCCTTTCAAATGCAGAAGCAACTTCAGTGGCTGATTTTGTTTTTAACGGTTCTGCTTCTTTGTATCGACTTGCAATATCAACTACGGTTAACGCATATTTGTAACCACGATCATGTGGCAAAAATAATATATCAGCCTGATGAACTTCATTAGGAGCAGTCACATCAAAATGCGAGAATTGAATTTGTTTAGGCGGTGGTAGATAAATTTGCCATAGTGCCTGTTTGGATAACCGATCCGCCGCTGTAGTTTTTTTTCACTTTTGCAGCGCTAGCGAGTTTATGGACTGCTGATTTACCCCTCCAGTATCCTCTTGGGGAATAATAAATTGATTCCATATTATTAATTACCAGCACCCATCATCAATTTGCCTTTCATAGCTGATTTTACCAACCACGAAGCCAACTTTTCTTTAAAAGATTTATCAGGAATAGCATTTAACGCATGAATTAATTTCACATCCGCGAGATGCCTGTTTTGCAGATTGCTGCTTTTATATGCAACATCATGAGCATGACACGCCTTATCAATAGCGTTTATCGGATACTCGCCGGATCGAGGTTGATTTTGATCATCAAGTCTGATATCTAATCGTGTTCCGGGACCACAGTAGCTATATCCTGGAAGGTGCTTTTCTCCGGGGTACTTTGCCCATGGGGTTCCAGGGAGCTTTGCCAATTTGGCTGCGATATCACCTCCTCGTTTTTTTTAAAAACATCTCCGGATTGTAAAATCTTTGATTTTGTAGAAATAAATCTAAACTTTTTTATACCACATGTTGCACATCTACCAGTTAGTGCTGATCTGTTATTTTTAGTTGTAACCGTCGTCACATCATTTGTGCTAGTACGCGTTTTACACTTCACACAATATAGATCCATAATTTATGTATAGAGATATGAATATAATTGATTTTTCAGCGACTAAAATAAGAGAACCAGTTAAGCATCATGCAGCGCTACCAAACTCTATCCGTGCAATTATAATAGGGCCATCTGGATCCGGCAAGACTCAATTGTTGCTCAATTTAATAATGAGATGGATGAAGTGGGATAAGTTGTATTTAATTGCTCCTAGCGTAGATGATCAACGATGCTATGAAGTGTTAAAGGATTTTAACGAGAATGCATCAGAAATTAAAGGTGAGAATACCCTTGATTTTATAACTGATATTGACGAGGCGCCATCCGTGGATGACCTTGATGGGAGCATTAACAATTTAGTCGTATACGACGATGTGATGTTAGACAATCAAAAAAACCCAGCTAGAATATTTTCCCGGGGGCGTCACAAAAACACTGATGTGATATATGTCACTCAACGCTACACTCAGATTCCAAAAGTGATCAGAGATAACTGTAATATTCTTGCTGTGTTTAACGGCGTTGATACACATACGCTACGAAATATTTGGCAGACATGGTGTTCCGATATGGACTTCAATCAATTTAAAAATTTCTTTAGTCATGCTCAGTCAACCCCGCATGGATTTGTAACAATAAATTTACATGATCCTCGGACACGATATCGTATCGGACTCGATCAAATCGTTTGCTAAATGGAGACTTATTTTTTTTGGTTAAAATAAGGTTTCGTAGGAAGCATTATTTTTGCTTGAAAACGTGGTCTGTTCACCCTCTCTGCTGCTTCTTCCCAATACTTCCCTGAAATACTTTTACAACAGGAACAACAGTAACAATATTGGGAGCCTTGCGTCCAATGTCAGTATTCTCCTAACAGTTACCCCGTCAATCACAATCCTCTTTTAGACACTCCTTTAACCTCGAGTGACCCCTCAGACAGGAAAACTTTGGAATTATGAACAACACTATTAACCAATTTTACTTAACGTTACCCAGTGACAGTTCTATGGAGGTGTTTCCTAACAACACGTTGTGCTGTTACACGGCTAAATTACCGCAAGTCATTCATATGGATCAAGATGCTCATTGGGAAGTGGCTTTAGTGGAAATTATACACCCTACACAAATTTAAAACATCGTTGAAAATCAAAACAGTTTTTCAGTAGAAGTGTATGACGAGCAATTGCAACAAATCTTAGACGAACGCGTCACTGTCAGTGACCCGATGAAAACACATGACCCCAAAACTAAAAGGTCCACCTATATGTTAACCATTCCTGCAGGTTATTATTTTAGTGGTCAACATTTAGTGAATACGATTGTAACCAGGTTCAATACATTGTTTGGTAAAGCCATGGAGAAAGTCAAAAAAAGTGTTACCTTTGAGTACCATAAAGTGGCTCGTAGACTAATGATCAAATTTTAAGAGGATAAAATAATGGCCATTACCTTTTGTCCTGAATTGTATGATATTTTGGGTGGAGACTTCAGGTTGGTCAAGAAAAAAAGAAATACTAGCCATAACAAGTAACTTGGATTTTGCGAAATATTTTCGATTCCCTGTTGAAATGAACCAATGACTCAACTTGAGGTTTGTGTACTCCGATGTGGTGGAGTACAACGACACACCTCTGTGCCGTTAATGCGTGTCATTCCTTTCAAAGTGGATTCTGCCATGATCGCTGACGAGGAAGGTGGAAATACCTATCATGTTCACCGCGAATTTGTACATCCTCATTATTTGCCTGTCAGTAAGTTGTATTTTGACAGTGTCAACATTACTATAAAAGGAGATCTAGGACAAAATATTCCATTTACCAAAGGGAAAGTAACAGTGAAACTCCATTTTCAAAAACGATTCTCTAACAGCTGAAAAGTGATGTATCCTGTGTACCGATGAGTCGCTCGACAACGAGGACATGGTTTAGGAGATATGTTTAAATCAGCCTTTCGTTCCGTGGTCCCTGTTTTGAAACCGATGGTGACACGATGATTGCACGCCTTAAAAGATGCCGCATTAACTCACGGCAAAGAATTTCTTCAAAATGTTCTCATTGATAAACAAAACCCCAAAGAAGCTTTCTTGAGAGCAGGCAAAAATGTCTTGCTTCAAACGGGTAAAGAAATTTTGGGTCAACGAGAAAGTCCTATAAATGCTCTGAACGGTACCGAGTCTGGCATTCCTGCTTCCCTGAGGACACAGGAAGGACAAGGCAGAAAGCTACTACGAAGACATCCTTTCAAAAGTCTCCATACCTCTAAAGTTAGAAAGACTAAGAAAAAAAAGAACCGTTCGAGACTTAGACATTTTTGATTATTAAAAGCAAAACATAGAGACTGAGAAAAAATGATGCACCAAGAATCTTGTGCCTTTTCCAAGTCGGAACTGGATCTCTTTGCCATGCCACCCACTATGATGACCATGCAAGAAGCCAAATGGGTTGAATTTCATCCCGTCTCCTCTTTGGCGGATTCAGCTCCCATCGAGTTTGAAATCAAAGGGCAACCCGAAGATTACATCAATCTGAACAGCAATTACTTGTATTTGAAAGTGAAAGTGATTAAAACGGACAACTCCGTTCCAGGAGCCGATGCCCGAGTAACTCCCGTCAACTATTTCATGCATTCCCTGTTCAGCGATGTGGATTTGTACATGAATAAAAAAAACTGCTGAGCAGTAGCATGGATGCCTACCCTTACCGAGTGTACCTCGAAAATCTCTTGACGTACTGAAAAGAAACCAAGAACACTCATTTAGATGCTTGCGTGGTATGGAAACCTGACACAGCAGGTGATAATAAGTTTAACGACACAGCCTTGATCGTAGATGACGATCCTCACAATGTGAGTTTTAACGAGCGTCGAAAAAAATTCTGCAAGGACGTAGTTTAGAACTGTTCGATCGTTTGCATTTGGACATGTGGTTTCAAGAGAAGTATTTGCTGAATGGTGTGGATATTCGCTTGAGACTGAATCGTAGCAGTACTGCTTTCCATTTGATGGCTCATGCCAACGAATACAAAACCATTATCCAAGAAGCCAGGTTATACGTGCGTCGTGTGGAAGTTTTACCTAAAGTGGGAAATGATATCAGTCACACTTTGAGCAGAACGACAGCCAAGTATCCTATACGACGCGTGGAAGTAAAAACGTTCCCCATTGCCACTGGACTCGATCTAAGATTGAAGATCATCTATTCAAAGGACAGTTACCCAAACGTTTATTCATTGGTATCGTCAGCAATGCAGCTCTCAACGGTACCCACGATCAAAATCCTTTCCAGTTTAAGCACTGCAAAGTATCCAAAATCGCAGTCAATCGTGATGGCAAAACTTTGTGTACCCGACCATTACACTTTGTGGGCTTTTGATTTCACTCCAGACCAAGGCAGCGACGAGGGACATTTCCACCCTTTAAAATCTGGACAACTGCGTGCGGAACTTCAGTTTGCAGGGGCTCTTGAAGAAACGGTGAATGTCATTCTTAATGCTGAATTTGATAATACCATAGGAATCAACAGTTTGAGAGAAGTCATTCTAGACTATTAGAAACTATGGAAGCCCCTTGTCCTTCTTTGAACAGTGGAGAATCGATGGAAATGAAATGGGAGGTTACAGAGAAAGCAAATCTCCAAGACCAAAAGGAAGAAGTAATGATAATGCAGTCCAGATAGCCAGAACAGGAACAACATTTAGTCACCTGTTTTGCCAAACACTTGGAGGATAAAATGAGGGACATGATTAAGAAAGATTGTTATGGACGTCAAAACGATCATCACAGTCAAATTCAACACGATAAATGTATGATGATGAATCAAGAAGAAAAATTGGACGATTATCTGAACGAAGCTTGGAGTCTCATCTCAGAAGAAACCGTGTTACTTCAGTGGTATAAAGACTTGCTTGATCATTCCTCTCCTCCATTGTTTGCTCGAGAAATTGATCACATCGAAGCTCTCTTAGCAAAGATTAAGGAGACGAAGCAGTAGTTCGTACACTGCTTCTTGGAATCAATGTTTGTTAGTTGAAAATAATTGTGTTTTGTTAGTTGTTTGTTATTTGAATAAAAAATGTCTTTTGAAACCAATGCGTCTGTCGTTTGTTTTACATTTTTTTTTAAATATAGATGCTCTTTGACTTCTTTCTATCCCTCACATCAAACTATCCAAACGTTTCCAACACTAAACCGTTTTGCTTTGGCTGCTTCCCCGTGTGTGGATAGTAAATTATATGTTTTGTTTTGGCTTCTTGCGCGTGTGTGTGGATGGTAGATTGTGTAATTTTGGATAGTAGATTATATTGGGTTTTTTTGGCTGCTTCCCCGTGTGGGGATAGTAAATTGTATGTTTTGGCTGCTTCCCCGTGTGTGTGGATGGTAGATGGTGTGATATTGGATAGTAGATTATGTGGCTTGTTTTGGCTGTTTCCCGTGTGTGAATGGTAGATTGTGTGATTTTGGATAGTAGATTAAGTGGTTTGTTTTGACTGAATACCGGTGTGTGATGGAAGATTCTATGATATGATATTGTATATTATGTGGTTAGTTTTGGCTGCTTACCCGTGTGTGGATGATAGATTGTGTGATGTTGGATAGTAGATTATGTGGTTTGTTTTAGCTGCTTACCCGTCTGTGGATGGAAGATTTTATGATATTGGATTGTAGCTTATGTGGTTTGTTTTGGCTGATTCCCATGTGTGGATAATAAATTGTATGTTTTATTTTGGATGCTTCCCGTGTGTGGATAGTAAATTGCATGTTTTATTTTGGCTGCTTCCTGTGTGTGGATAGTAAATTGTATGTTTATTTTGGCTGCTGCCCCGTTTGTGGATTATAGATTGTATGATATTAGATAGTAAATTATGTGGTCTGTTTTGGCTGCTTCCCGTGTGTGAATGGTAGATTGTGTGATTTTGGATAGTAGATTATGTGATTTATTTTGGCTGCTTTTCGTGTGTGGATGATAGATAGTGCGATATTCGATAGTAGATTATGTGGTTTGTTTTGGCTGCTTCCCGTGTGTGGATAGTAAATTGTATGTTTTATTTTGGCTGCTTCCCGTGTGTGGATAGTAAATTGTATGTTTATTTTGGCTGCTTCCCCGTTTGTGGATGGTAGATTGTATGATATTGGATAGTAAATTATGTGGTTTGTTTTGGCTGCTTTCCGTGTGTGAATGGAAGGTTGTGTGATTTTGGATAGTAGATTAAGTGGTTTGTTTTAGCTGTTTACCCGTGTGTGGATGGAAGATTTTATGATAGTGGATTGTAGATTATGTGGTTTGTTTTGGCTGCTTCCCGTGTGTGGTTGGTAGATGGTGTTATTTTGGATAGTAGATTATCTGGTTTGCATTCGCTGCTTCCTGTGTTTGTGGATGGTAGATTGTGTGATTTTGGATAGTAGATTATGGTGGTTTGCATTGGCTGCTTCCCGTGTGTGGATGGTAGATTGTGTGATTTTGGATAGTAGATTATGTGGTTTGCATTGGCTGTTTCCCGTGTGTGGTTGGTAGATGGTGTGATTTTGGATAGTAGATTATGTGGTTTGTTTTGGCTGCTTACCGGTGTGTGGATGGAAGATTGTATGATATTGGATAGTAAATTATATGGTTTGTTTTAGCTGCTTCCCCGTGCGTAGATAGTAAACTGTATGTTTTGTTTTGGCTGCTTCCCCATGTGTGTGGATGGTAGATGGTGTGATATTGAATAGTAAATTCTGTGGTTTGTTTTGGCTGCTTACCGGTGTGTGGATGGAAGATTGTATGATATTGGATAGTATATTATGTGGTTTGTTTTAGCTGCTTCCCCGTGCGT
Organism: Unio pictorum; assembly: GCA_030141615.1. Classification (NCBI taxonomy): domain Eukaryota; kingdom Metazoa; phylum Mollusca; class Bivalvia; order Unionida; family Unionidae; genus Unio; species Unio pictorum. Next base: position 405,342 of record JARLTB010000012.1, on the reverse strand, counting down.
AGATAGTAAATTGTATGTTTTGTTTTGGCTGCTTCCCCGTGTGTGTGGATTGTAGATGGTGTGATATTGGATAGTAAATTCTGTTGTTTGTTTTGGCTGCTTCCCGTGTGTGGATGATAGTTTGTGTGATATTGGATATTAGATTATGTGGTTTGTTTGGCTGTTTCCCGTATGTGGATAGTAAATTGTATGGTTTGTTTTGATATGTGTATTTTACCTGTTCCACCCTTGAATAGTGTTTAGGTGTGTTCCCAAAAAATAAAAAGGAATAAATCTGAAAAAGTCACTTTGAATTGAGGTTTCTCTTTGCGTATACCTTTTTTCAAGCTGTTAATACATGGCAGATTACATCCGCACACAATATCAAAGTGAGAGGCCTATATACAAATGTCATTGCCTTTCTTAAATTCGGTTTTATTGCTTAGCCATCGTTAATCTTTAATTATTTTTTTAAACGCATTTCTTTTTTAATAGATGATTTCGGGCTTTCTATTGTTGTAACGGTATTTATGTTGTTTAGTTTGTTGCTGAAATTATATATACTATATTCAATAGCAAAGCGCTCAAGTTTTTTCAGTATTTTAATTTCACGCTCACAAGAGAATACCAAGTTTGTCTTGAAAGAGGATTGAAACTATAAGTTACACGAACGTGAAGAAAAACATCTCTTTGTTACTAGTTAGGTATTGTTGTGTTCATTCTAATCATGCTTGCCGTATATCTTTGTGTTTTGCAGGTCATATTGTTTTTTATGTAAATATTCACATCAATAGACAGACAACTTGGGTTTTTATCCTTGAGGTTCACTGAACTTGCTTCGTTAATTCGTACAAATCTCAGATTCACAAGTTTGAAAAGAAAAGAAAAAAAGAAACAAAATACCATGCCACTTAATACTGCACCACTCCTGAATATACCGATGTGAGTGTATACGTCAAAATGTTTAAATGAGATACAAATAAATTGTCAGTTTCAAAATGCGAACCAGTACTCTGACCGTTCAGTAGCTGATGTGGTAAAAAGAAATGGTACGAGCACTGTTACCATTCAGTAGTTGATATGGTAAGAAGAAATGTTACAGTACACAACGGAGGGATTTAAGTTCACATTCCAGTCTGCACTGCAATGGGAACAACTTGAGAGCATATTTATTATTTTGCCATACCACCTTCGTACAAAACATTGCATCACTCATCATAAACAATTTCATTGGCTAGATTAATTTTCTTACTGCGTTCACTTTGAATTGACTTCAGTAGCTCTTCACCTAGTTTCGAGAGGTCGTGTTTCACCGCTAGATTATTTATATAAAAAAAAGAAGTCAAACTAAAGCAAGAACAATCGTACCTTGGGCGATCACACAAAAATTATGTCAATTTTATAGTCAAATAAATCACAGCGTACTTGGATTAACTATTTTGTGAGAACGTTTTAGCACAGGTGCTCGACGCGAGCTTTATGTGAAGAAAAAAATAATAATCTAAAGAAAAAAAACATACAGAGTGAGAAAAATACCTTAGAGTACCCCCATGACCCATTCAGACATATGACCCCCTCTGTATTACTATATAAAAAGGGTTGGAAACAACCATCTAAATTTTAAAATATATTACACCATGCCTTGTACAAAATTCAAAATTCTATAAAATTAAAAATAATTTTTTTATGAAGACCATTTAGGGGTCTTTAAAATTAAAACAACTGGGAAATTTGATCTAGAAAGGCTATCCTTACAAGATACAATGTATATATAAGTATACATATAGCAACATACAAATAGCACAACACAAATAACAGACACAGGATATTGGGAACCCCTAGCCAGGGTTGTCTTAAAAAATAAAGAAAGCAGGAAACCCATGATGGGCCTTCAGGCTCGGGAAACCTCTTTATAGAAAACACTAAGGACCAAAATCCTCCTATTTTATATAATCCCGATGGGACAAACTTGAGGTTAGTTTAAATTAAATGAAACTTCTAAAAAACGCAAAAAAATACATATCAGGGGGCATACACTCATACATAAAAACACTTTTTTTTTTTTTTTTTTTAAATAGTGGGATGGGCATCTGTCTGGTGCTCCCCCCCACCCCACCCCCCAAAAAAGTTTTCCATATATAGATATATATAGTATCTCAAGGATCGGCGATGTCTCACCTTAGACTCTTTTTACAGAATTCCGTGGCGAGTCCATCTGCGCCTGGTGATTTCCTTTTCGCTAGTGTAATGGTTAATTGTATTTCTTCTGTATGAAATCATCACATATATCTCTATATATCACCTCGCATTGTATTTAGTCTAAATATGTATTTAATGATATTTGTGTCAGTTTGTTGGGAAGTGTAAAGTTCATACATTTCTTTTCTTCCCCCCAGTTAATTCACCAATTGTATCCTTTTTAAATAATTTCTTTTCCCCCTCCTTTTCTTATTTCCTCCCTTTAATGAGGTCTTCCAATTTTTATATAGTTGTGTATACTTTCCTGCTCTAATTTTTTTTCCCTTATTTTCATCTTCCTCTATTTCTCAAAGTTTTTTTCTTATTTATTTTCATCTTTTTTTTGAAGGAGAATGTGATTCATGTTGTAAATGTGGTAAAAAATTATGTAAAATTTGGCAGTGTGTAACAAGTTTTGGCACTCTTGACATGGGTCATATAATATGGATTTTTATCACCAAGAAAGTACATTTCGAGGGAAATTTAAGAATATTTATTGAAATTCTTATTATCAGCTAAAGAAGAAATGTTTATGCCGTGTCAATTTCATGTTCTCTGTTGGCGAGACCCCAACTAAATACATGACCTGTATGGCTTCTACCACAAGCCTACATCCAAAACATTGTTCTAGTTTATTTATAGTATTGTGAATTAAAAACCACATAACCCTAGAATTACTAATATAAGAGTCCTAATGAATAAAGGTCTGAATAAGCTTTAATGGTATTCCAAGTAATTTCCAATGCTGAAAGTGTTGATGTGCCTGTTTTCAAATGAAGTAAGCCACATATTGGAAGCGTTTGAGGAATGCCATCATTTCCAAGAGGCTGATATAAAGGGTTGTCTCTTGTTGTATCCACTTGCCGCTGACCATCATGAAGTCCTGTTGTGAGTGCCCTTCCCCCAATCAAGTGGCAAGCTTGCATCTGAGCAAATTGTGACATGGGGTGCAGTGCTTCAGTGGAATTCCTGATGCTAGTCATTTTCTCTTCTGCCATGGAATCAGGAAGTAGATACATGTACCATCTGAGATCTTTAAGTCCTGATCTAATGGACAAGAACTTTGATATCACCGAGAAAGGAGGGCCATTTGCAAAGGGCACATGTAGAGATTCATGAGAGAGGAGGGCCATTTGTTTGGAAGATTGACTAGATTCGTATAGTGACGAACTACATACCCTAATGAATGAAATGTTGGGAAGGAATGTCTATTCTTCCTGTTTCACTATACATCATAAACTTCCAATGAGACAAAAGGTTTTGCACATGAATCAAAACTGAACTTACCCAGCATCTCTATAGGATGTCACCTAGGAATGCTGATGTCTTGAATGAGGATGTCTTGTGGAAAAGGTGATGACAGAGTCCAATGTATGGGTAAAGCCCATGGGCTGAGGTTGAGGTCAAAAGAGGGGGCACGAAACTGATACAACTCCTTTGTAGGTGAAACAAGTATTTTATTGATGTTATATGGATAGAAATGTCAGACAGATTCTTGCTTATTGTGTATTTGTTTGGCCGCATCGACTAATGGACTGACCTTGCTGTTTCCTTTCAAAACTTTGGTCTTTTATGAACATGATGATTTTGCTTAAATCTATAATGGGGCGCAATTTCCTGTTGGCTTTCTTCACCGAAAACAGCATGGAACAGAAGCATGCAGATGCCAGTTTTGGAACAGTCTCTACAAAACTTTTGTCCAGTAATGTCTTTATCTCCTACTGCAATATGTCAACCTTTGTGGGGTTGGTCTGAGTCTCCGTCATAAAGGAACAGATGAAAGAGGGAAGACTGGCTAAATAAGAGGCAGAAGCCCCTCTGATACCAAATTATCAAGCACTAACCATGAAGGGTTAATTTGGTCCCTGAGCTGTTAAATTGAAAGAAACTGGCACCCACCTGAGGGTTGCCAGGGAGCACTAGAAGAGGACAACATGTTTCTACTCTCCTATCCCTGCCTGTCTGCATGAAGCAGTATGAGAAGGTCTCTTGCTACTCACTCTGCCTCAATGACGTTGTTGCGTCTGATTATAACTTCTTTTATATCACTGATGTGTGTAATCCCATCTGTGGCTTCTCAAAAAAAAGCAAGCCAAGAATGGATTTTGTACCAACAACTGCAGAAGCAACTCCTGTCCTGCCTGTTTTCTAATTTCCTCTAGATGTCCCCCAAACATGACCTGAAAGGAAGGAAGTGCAAAGTCGCTAAATGGTGTGGTTTGGGCGATGCACAATAGAGTATCCTTCATGTAAGAGGATGTGAGAGCATTAGCCATAGTATATGGGTCTCCCTACTATTGATTTTGGAGATGAAACTGACCACATACCTCAAGCATCATCATTCCGACCTTCTCTGCCAACTGGTACACCTGAGATTCCAAAGTCAATAGAGGAATTGTCTGTCAACTTCGTAATACAGATGGGACAACATATTTATGGCATCAAATTCTTTGTCTAAGAACATCCATATAGATGTACTAGGTATTGCTGTACGACCTAAACCAATACGGAGAGAAAAGGTTGCCAGAAGTTGATTTGCCAAAATTAAAGGTCTCGTTCATACCAAGATCTTGGATTTTTTTTATGATAAGCAGCAGCTATTTCCACAATCTTTAAGGAAACCAATACCATAAAAGTAAATGAAATCATGACATATTTTTCTAATTTCTCAAATGAAAAGCTCAGGGAACCCATAATTGGCTGGGTTTGTTTTTTTAAAGTATGGGATAGGTTTATTATCAGACAAATTTCTTTTTATTTGCTAAAATTGTTAAAAGTGGTCTTGATTTCTCATGTTTTAAATACAATGTTAATGTTTTTTATTTATTAATTTTCTTATTCCCCAAACTGACACTGAAACTTATTTTGGACACAAGACTGGGCTCATATTAGGCTCCAATCCAGATTGTGTAAACCAAACTACCATTCCAACATAAATTGAAAAATACTAGACTAATTACTTACTTAATTTTGGACAAGATGGTACTGATAATTTTATCTAGTTTAATGAATTAGCTCCTTAAACAAATAAGTTCAAATTTTCGAGTCTGTTCTCATCCTCAGACCGGCAGGTTTTATGAATCTGAAGTTAAGCCAGCAGTAGGTATGCAACAGGTCTGCAACTGATTGTATGCAAGAGCGTGTTTTTGTTTATTTGTTATAAATAAACAATGAAACAAATCAAAGATGATCTTAGCTTTATTTCTGGATATTAATACATCTTTGTGTAGAACTAACCATTGGCAGTGAAGTACAATCCATACTTTAAATGATTCAAGAGATCTGACAAGAAAAGCTTCCAAGAGAAACATACATCCATAGCTGGGACAATCAAACTTTGAAAGAAGAAATTTAATACATTCATTAAAAATAAGTAGTTATCGTATTGTACCTGTGTGGACAGTTTGCGTTCTATCCTGTAGACGTTCAGTTGCTGGCTTGGTATGGCCACGTTACAGACTAAAATCATAATTCTTGTAATAAAGGAGCTCATGTATATTGATACCATCATGGTGCAGTATGTATGTACTTATTAACAGTCTCCCCCTCCCCCTACGCAGGTGTACACTTTTGTCACACACCCCTTCCCCCCATCTATGTGTGCTCAAATTATAGGCATCCTTTTTTCTTCTGTGTGACACAAAACAGATCAAAAACAACTTTAATGAACAAAATATCAGGGCACTGTCTGAATAATGCAGTTATAGTCGTGCAAAAAGTATAATCAGCACTTGCTGATGTTTGTTTCATATTCTTTAAAAAAAATTACATAGACATCGGAACCTTTTCTAAATGACATCTTTCTACATGGAAAAAAATTCACCATAAGCATATTTGATATTTAGTACTTGCTAGTCTAGTCCAATTAAAAAGCATAGACCCTGATCTGCTGTTGCATTATGTGCCGACAAATTGGGGTCTATTGTCTGATCAGCGGATTATTTGCGATAAATTACACAAACTCAGATCTGCTGTCACAATGTAAGATCTGGGTCTATGCAGTTTGCAGTCCGAATCTACTTATAAGCGAGTATATGAACAGTAATTGTAGTTGTATGATAAATGTTAAACATTATTAAAGTTGTACACATACACAACACATTAATGATGACAACATAAAATATCTTTAAATATCCTCTAACATAACTTGTCATATATACTTGCTTATAAGACATGTCCAACTACAAATTACACAGACCCAAATCTGCTGACACTTAATGCACCAGCAGATCTGGGTCTGTGCAGTTTGATAGGAATAATAAGTAGAACAAACAAAATAGCCCTTTTCTGTATCCACATTATGCTATGCCAGATCAGGATCATTGTTGTTTGCAGTTTGACTTGGCTTATAAGTAAATACATACAGTACTTTATTTCCAAACAGTCTTTGATAAACATATATGTTGAGACTCAAGATGATTTTATCTGTAATAGTCCAATCCAATCTAATACAGTTCAACTTAAGGTACCACTGTCTTCATCTCGGTATGTTTTGGCAAGAATGATTCTGTCTCTGAGCAGTTTGAAGAGGGTGTAATAATTACAGAAGAGAACCAGGGCCATACAAATAATATGACTCCAGTCACCACACTGTAACAAACAGAAAAACTGGTAACCAACAAGTAGCCATGTCAAGATCAGTGTCCAATTCAACACCCTTAATGGCCGGTGGAATAAAAACTGAAAAGGAAGAAAAAGACAAAGTAAATCGGGTGTAAAAAATACAACAAACATACTTTTTAGATTCCATCAAATATCAAGATTATGTGTATTACTTTGAAGGACCAACTTCGACAATACAACTATTATAACTTTGACGGAATATTGGTAAATTAAAAAAGGATACTATGTTTACAATATTGAAATGGAACAAACACCTACACTTCCGGCCCTGAGTGGCCGAGTGGTCTTAAGCGCTCACCGTTATGTGTATTATCAAATGTCCTGTCTACAAAAGCATATCCTTTAAGGGCCTAATTAATGCATTTTATATGGAAAAATTACACATAAATTGACCTCTCCTGATGTATTGACCTCTCCAGATGCGTGCCATTTATGATGTTCATATATTTGTACCAGATCTCTATATTCACTGAACATTACTAACAAAATAAGGGGTCCCAAGTGGCTGAGTGGTCTAAAGCGCTCTCCGTTATGGATCACTGCCATCTCACCTCTGTCTGCCTGGGTTCGAGTCTCAGATTTGGCCAATGTGGGTATGTGAGAAAGCTTGCTAGTAGCTTCTTGTGGGTCGGTGGTTCTTTCCAGGGGTTTTCCTGGCTTCTTCCTTCACCATTAATACTTACAGTCATGTATAGCTTATCGTGTGCTGAAAAATGGCGTTAAACACTACAGCAACCAACAGAATATGTTCTGATTAATTACAGTTAATTCTGTACATGTAGTACATTAGAGAGCCTGAAAATGATTATACATCTCATCAGCTTTCTTTATTTGAAATCTACTATACCATATATACTCACTCATAAGTCAAGTCCATCTGTAGAGATCCATCTATGCCATCACTTAGAGTGTGCTAGCAGATCAGGTTCTGTGCAGTTTGTTAGGAGTAATAAGTATAACAAACAACATACACCCTGGTCTGTAGGTGCATTATGCTATGGCAGATCAGGATCTTTGCTGTTGGCAGTTTAACTTGACTTCTGATTATAGATGGTACATATTATGAAATATGGCTATTAAGGATATATCTATTTTCATAAAATAAGTGATGGTCGAATATACTCATTTTTTTTACCTACTTATTGTCAGTGTTTGATAAGACTTATTAAAAAAGTTTCTATAACTACTTAGATAATGAACTATATAGCATACAAAATAAGCTAGTTAAAGAAGGATTGAAGTAGGCAGAATGAGAAATTGATTAATAACTACCTATCACCTCCTTAGGAAGAAAATAGTGTAAATGGAGCAAATTTAAGCCCTTCAAGTTTGTTTTTTGTGAATACATGTGCTAAGTTTTAATATGTATATGCTGGTGGGCTCTAAAATGCTTATTTTCTTAATATGCTGAATTTTATTTGGATTTTACTGTATCTTTACACTACATAAGAATGTGCAATAATCTTTTAAATATAGATCTACTCATTTCAAGGTAAATTAATAAAATGAATTATCTGCAAAACATGACCTTGCAGAAAACGAGTGAATGCTGGGGTCATACAACTTTTACTGTCTGTACACATTTACTGGAGCATGAAGGAAGACTATTTTTTAGCCCTATGGCTCAATGTTGTCTCATATTTGTACCCAGATAATTTAACTCAAAAGATCAATTATACTGACTATATAACTTAAAAAACCAACCACCTACAAAAAAAAAAATTTTAAAAAAAATTTCACTCATATGCATGTGTGGTTTAAATTTTTAACGTATCTTTAAAAAATTTCAGTCTTAATGCTGCGATATCTGCACTGTCACAGTGGCAGTTTAAAGTGACGTCTGCCATTGGGGCATCATTCTGCAGCCATGTAGCACAGCATGTCCTATCCAGTACCACCAGGCTAACCAGTCCTATCACTAGCCTCTTAGTGCTGAGCATCAAGTGAGGTAGCTGCTAGTACCATTTTTTAAAAAAAAGTCTTTGGTATTACTCTTCAGGGTTTGAACCCATGACCTTCCATATCTGAGGTGGACATTTTAACAACGTAGGCCACTGAAGCAGTTAATTTCATCCATGAAGCAAGCGTACTGTGAATGGCATATCATATGCCTGTACAGCGTTTAGCTCCTTTATGTATGCAATAGGAGGGAATGACTGACTCTGGAGATTATTAATGAACAGGTCTCTATATCATCATACATTGATCAAGATATGTGGTCCTGAAATAAGCTTAATCTGTGCAAACTATTAGTGTTTTATTAGACATACCATGACTGTGACCTCTACACTTCAGAAACAAAACAAAACATATTTCTTTATTACCCATTCAAGTTTGGTCAATTAATTTACTCATGAATTTTTGTCACAGTATAATAATTTTTCTCTGGGCCACAATGACCTTTACCTTTATCTCTAAAACCAATAGCTTCTTCCTTAAATGAAGTTCAAGCAATCCACGATATTTGAACCAGCTAATGTTACTGTGCTAAAACCAGTTTTCTTCTTTCAGTTATAATGTCCTTGACCTTTGACCTCAAAGTTATAAGGTTTCTTTCTTGCCCAATATACAAACCATCCATAAAGTTTGATAACCGTCGATGGCAGGGAACTTGAGTTACTGTATAGAAACCATTTCTGTTCTTTCAGTCACAGTGGCCATGTCAACTCTCGACCAAATCAACTGGGGTTTTTATTACTCCAAGTGCAAACCATCCACAAAGTTTGGTTACTTTAGATAGTGGACAAATTGAGTTATTGTGCAGAAAACATCTAGGTAACAGATCGCTGGACACTATCATAATATACATTCCACGTTATTGCATGCATATATATTCCTAACTCAAGCAGCAATGCTCAATTCCTGTACATCAAATTAGCTCACATCACAAAATCACACTTGCTGTTGTTGTTGTAGGGTTTAACACCATTTTTCAGCACACAATAGGCTATACATGGCGGCCAGTATTATTGGTGGAGGAAGAACCCGGGAGAACCCCGGAAAGAACCACCGACTCACGAGAAGATACTGGCAAGCTTTCTCACATAACTACATTAGCAGAATCTTAGACTTGAACCTATGCAGACAGAGGTGAGATGTCAGTGATCCATAACAGACAGAACTTTAGACCACTCTGCCACTCGGGGCCCCAAATCACACTTGCAAAATACAGTTAATCATCTAAAAACTGGTTGAAAAAATACTGATCTTTGCGGAAGCTCACATCTTGTATGATTCAAATGCCTTGATTACAAGACAGGTCTCCCTTACAAAAAAATGAAGTGACTTTTATACAAGGTGTTTTTAAAGAGAGGTTCAGCAACATTTTTAGTTAGATGGACTATTTTATTAGAACTACATGTGTCAATCAAAAGACAATTCAGCATCAAATAATAAACAATGCGAATAAATATGTGCCAAAAATTGCAAAATTATTAGATAAATGTGAAACTTCATACATGAAAACAGGTGCTATGAAAACTTACAAAAAACCTTCCATGCATGCTATTTCCTGGTTCAGCAGTGACATTTATACCATCAGCTTTGAACAATCCTTTGACATGTTTGACCAATGCACCCTGAGGCCAGACCTGAAGTTCAGACCATCTGAAAGCAAAAAAAAAAAAATATATATATATATATATATATATATATATATATATATATATATATATATATAAACCTCTCATAATAATCCCCATTCATTTTCATTTTAATATCCATCACATATTTAAAGCATATTATAAAGCAATAATATACAATAGCTTTAGTAAAAAAACAACATTACTGTATATATGCAAATACAAGTCAAACTGCAACCAACAAAGATCATGATCTGCAATAACATAATCAGGGTCTATGTTGTCTGTTCTACAGATTACTTTAACAAACTGCATAGAAAAAGATCTGCAATAACATAATGAGACTGCCAAACGAGGTCTATGTTGTTTGTTTTACAGATTACTTTTAACAAACTGCGTAGAAAAAGATCTGCTGACATCTTATGTGACAGCAGACATAGTTCTGTGCAGATGGACTTAACTTCTATATGAGTATATATGGCATATCTGACGCTTTAGGTTTAAATGACTAACATATAAAATTAACATACACCGTGGTATTCATGAGGAAAAACTATTAGGAACATGCAGATTACAAGAAACATAAAATGTTGGACTAAACTTGCATACCCCTGATACAAAGGATTTTACCTATGATCCCTTTCAAGTAAAAAAAAAACTAATATTAGAGTGAAAAATTATATGGGGTGGGGAATTTATTAAAATCTATACTTTAATTATGGAAACTTACGCATTATATGGCACATGAGCATGTCTTCCTTCAACTTTCTGCCACCTGCCTAGGTGTAATGCACACCTGTGCATTAAATCCAGGTATTTTGGGGGTAAGAAGTGTGCACAGAGCATTAGGAAGGTACTCAGCCATGTCAGGAATACATGCTGACCCACCCACCATGTGTCATAATAAAGGGTGTTCTGCAATGGCCAAAATAAATTTATCAGTATTGATTAACATTAAGATACACTACAAATGTATAGTTATATGCAGGGCTTTGTGCGATTTACTCAATCAACAAAGAAATACACAGCTGACCTTAAAATATTGGCTTTTTACCTAAATTAATTGAATACACCATTTTCATTAAAATCTGATCACCCAAAGCACAGATGAGTAAAACAAGTGGATTTTTAAAAAAAATTGTTTTTATATATCTACAAACATAAATTGTAATCATTTCAAGTATAACTTTACTTTCAGAAAACTCAGCTACTGAAATGCAAACAACTTATTAAATACATAGATTTACATTTGAAAACCTAATACATCGTGAATAACCTTCCAAGGATCCTTACATTCAATTCTAAATGGATTTTGTGGAGAGAGAAAATTGGAAGAGATAATGCAAGGAAACTTAATTAAAAAAAAATGCAGCATTGTAAGTTAGTTTGCATAATACTGTTATAAAACCCTGTGTGTCAAAAATGATCTTTCTGTTAAAATATGAAAAGATCTAGTCACATAATTTCTGAAATATCCTACTCAATAACAAACTTTGGATGAGTACCAGATTGATAAAGGGCCATATCTCTGTTAATACTGATGTAAAATGTAAGCATATGTATGTGTGTGTGTGTGTGTGTGTGTGTGTGTGTGTGTGTGTGTGTGTGTGTGTGTGTGTGTGTCAATAAGTATATACACACACACATTCTTGATATGGAAAAATTTTGGATAAAAATTGTAAATGTTTAATAAACATGATTATAGTGCATTCACCAGAAGCAAAAATAAGTTGTATGGGTGTAGGATATATATCACTAACATTGAAAAAAATATGTTACTCCTGGGAATCATTAAAACATTTAGCAATTTTATTTTTACATCAATCTAATGTGATTCAACAGACATTACATTAAAAGGAAACATATCTTTTCATGGTAATATTGCCACATGTTTTGAATAACATTTGCACACAAAGCATCTAATAGTGTCAGCAAAAAAAACTATGTGTAAAACAAAGATAAATAAAACACAAAAATAAAAGATTTAAAACACTTTTTATGAAGCCAAATTACAACAAAACTATAACATTCACTATGTCAAACACTTATTGATAGACAATGTAATATTTTTGATGAAACATGTAAATAATGTAACCCAAACTCTATTAACACAAATTGTGCCATTGAGACCAGCAAGTCGTGACTGTAAAAAAATATGCAAACATTTACAGGTTTGTCGCTTGTACTCAATCTCGATCTGACAAAATAAAACCACATATAAAATATATAGAAGAATCAAATTGTTGTCATCCTAAGTATTTAAAATTTTGAAACTAACCTTCCTCATCTCAAACACAAATCTATTATATCCAATTACAATCTAAATTATAGGCTTTCCAAATTTTAATCCTGAACATATCTCATTGATCATAACTAGCTAGCCTTTACATTCTTTGCACTCATAACTAAATTGACCTTTAAGTTCTTGGCAATCATAACTAGCTTGACTTTAAGTTCTTGGCAATTATAACTAGCTGGTAGCTTGACTTTAAGTTCTTGGCAATTATAACTAGTTGGTAGCTTGACTTTAAGTTCTTGGCAATTATAACTAGTTGGTAGCTTGACTTTAAGTTCTTGGCAATCATAACTAGCTTGACTTTAAGTTCTTGGCAATTATAACTAGCTTAAGTTCTTGGCAATTATAACTAGCTGGTAGCTTGACTTTAAGTTCTTGGCAATTATAACTAGCTGGTAGCTTGACTTTAAGTTCTTGGCAATTATAACTAGCTTGATTTTAAGTTCTTGGCAATTATAACTAGCTGGTAGCTTGACTTTAAGTTCTTGGCAATTATAACTAGCTGGTAGCTTGACTTTGAGTTCTTGGCAATTATAAATAGCTTGACTTTAAGTTCTTGGCAATTATAACTAGCTGGTAGCTTGACTTTAAGTTCTTGGCAATCATAACTAGCTTGACTTTAAGTTCTTGGCAATTATAACTAGCTGGTAGCTTGACTTTTTAAGTTCTTGCCAATCATAACTAGCTTGATTTTAAGTTCTTGGTGATCATAACTAGCTGGCAGCTTGACTTTAAGTTCTTGCTAATCATACCTATCTTCATTCAAATGCATGACTTGGTGCTGGATGAGTCTATATGAGAATAATATGTCTAAGACACAAGGATTTAATAGATGGAATGGGATTAACACCATGAAATCCATTCACTTTGATTGGGAACATACACCAGATGTAGCAATGAGATGCAAAAGTTTATGAAATTGAAAATATTTTAAAAAAGTAAAATACTAATCATCCAATTTTAAAATATATTGGGATTTTATTTAGTCCGATCGAGACTGAGATGCAATAGTCCCTTCCGTAGGAAAATATCTACTCTATCACACAACTTTAGCTGATTCTGAAGCAGCAAAAAACAACAACAACCTATTGATGATATTATAATGTATAATGCGGTGTGCATCCTGAGATTCAAGTTAAAAATGAACAAGTTCAAGAAAAAATATGACCACCACAAAAAAATGACCAACATGAAAATGCACCGATACTAATGAATAAACATATACCCTATACTGTATTTACTTGCAACAAAGGTCTTGGTTTGCTATTGATGATATTATAATGTATAATGCGGTGTGCATCCTGAGATTCAAGTTAAAAATGAACAAGTTCAAGAAAAAATATGACCACCACAAAAAAATGACCAACATGAAAATGCACCGATACTAATGAATAAACATATACCCTATACTGTATTTACTTGCAACAAAGGTCTTGGTTTGCCATTCAATAATGCACCATACAGATCAGGGTATATGTTGTTTGATCTACTGACTACTCACTACACACTGCACAGACCCAGATCTGCCTGCACATTAAGTGACAGCAGATCTGGGTCTGTGCAGTCTGCAGTTGGACTCATCATAGAAGTGAGTATATATGGTATATACAGTCTTTTATATATATATATATATATATATATATATATATATATATATATATATATATATATATATATATATATATATATATATATCCATCTGAGCCAACAGTATGACAAATATTCTCCAGAATTTTAACACTCAACAAATTATTTCAATTGTTCTTGAAATTGTAACTTTTGTGCATATAAACTATATATTTCAGTGCCATTATATATTGTGATAAATCCAGTACATTCAGCATCCTAACAATATGAAATTTTCAGAATCAGGTTTCTAGCAATATGCTTTTTCACATAATCAAATTAGATGTGAACAAAATTTATGCAACTTTAGACATTTTGCTTAAATAAAATAAAAATTATGATATGTTCATTTTTTTCTTCATTTATTTAATATTAAAACTGTGCAGTATTTATTCATATGTCTCAAAAATAATGTTCAATATTGCAATTTTAAATAATCCCAAGCAATTCAATGGCGGCATCAGATCGATATGCATAAAGAGCATTATTGTTGGTGATACTGTGCTGGCCTCAAAAAGAGGCATCTTCATGAAAGATAAATAATGTTTTCTCCATGTATTGCATACAGTGATCAAACAGTTCATGTTAGAATCATTCCTAGATCTAAAAAAATAAGTATATAATAAATGAATACATTTGAATGGGAAAACATGAACTCGTTTATTCGGTTGATTCTGCAATTCTAACATCATGCAGTATCACTGCATAATAAATTTGCTGGTATCACATATAAATGCAGTAGTCAATGCATACTAATATCTACATTTTGACTAATACACCAGGAAAGGTTTACAAACAGGACAAGAAATTCTAACAGAAATGTTTAAAAAAAATAAAGGAACACTGTCAAACAAAAGGTAAATATTTCAAACTTACCCAGCATGTGTCACAGTTATTCTGGATGTGCTGACAAGTCATTAGCAGATGACATGTTTATAAGTGGTTAGACAGGATACAAGTATGTTTAAATAAAAGTTTTGTACACTACCATACTAACATTGTAGCTAAAGGTTAAAGTAAGCATCAGGGTTTGCCTTGCATGGGAACGAAACATTCCAAAAAATTAGTTCAGTCAGAAATGATTCCATTTTTCAAATCTATACTATATATTATACTTCATTACAAATTTTGATGCAGGGGAGAGGGATTTGATACGAGTTAAATAAATAGTGCTGGCTTCTTTCCTCCACAAGCAAAAACATAAAAATTTGTTAGTGAAAAAATTTAGTTGCAGAAAAAGCACTTTTAATATGCATATGTACATGTGACATTAGATGCAAAGAGAATTATCTGAAAACGTAAATAAATGCTTAAGGTACAGTGAAAAATATAGATTCTTTAACTGTTTGTAAATTTCTAATGATTAATAAAATATTTTAAATCATACTCTTTTGTAAATCTGGTTTCATCTGAGTAAAGCTTTTATGAAAAAGCATTAGAAATATCGAACAAACAATAGGCAACCAGTTTTCATAGTGTGCACTATCAAATGATCGAGACTGCAATAACAGGTAAGACCATCCCAGGATGGTTATGAGTAAGAACAGTATCGTGTTGCCAAACTGAATTATCTATGGCAAATGACTATGAAATCAATTAGTATTTACTCACAGCTAGTACCAAGTATTTACATGTTTGGAAACTTTGTTGTTTGGTACTGGTTTTGTCCAATTAAAATTAAGAAAAGCAAGAGAATAGTTGCTGCACATCAGAGAAGGCACAGTTTATTACAACTGACTACATGGTAATTGAAGGTTTTTTTCCTAAATAAATGGACAGCATACAATAGCCTTGTCTTCTTGCTAGCTTTATCAAAAAATGCCTTACAAGTTTTTGATTATTAGATATGAGATTTAAACAAAAATGTAATAAAAAATATGTATTAAATTTTCTGTTTTCGTATCTATCATTATATTCTACAGTATCATTTCATTAGATGGTATCAATGTTTGTGTTTTGTAAAGAGAAAAAAAAGATGTTTCTGTGGATTCAATTCATGATTCTGCTGTTAAAGTTTGTACATTTGTAGGTATTAAGTTTTATGCATTAACCTCTACAAATCACCCCCAATCAACCCCCCTCCCCCCAAAGATCTTTGCTGACAACAAATGGGGGTCACATTAATGGTTTAAATAATACTTCCACCAGCATAAGCACAAATCAAACACTTGTCAAGATCAATCACTTACATTCAACTGCAACGAGCTGATATAACCTTAACACCAGAACAATGTGATATTAATGTATTTGCATGTTATCTCTTCCTTAACACCAGAACAATGTGATATTAATGTATTTGCGTGTTATCTCTTCCTTAACACCAGAACAATGTGATATTAATGTATTTGTGTGTTATCTCTTCCTTACAAAAGTGTCCGTCTTAAAACAGTAGCTTAATTGTGGTAGCCTAGTGTTAAGGCCAAAACAACAACATCATATAAATGGATTTAAAATCTCCAGAATTATGGATTTCTATGACAGGAAGATGGGCGAGATACATGTACAAGTTGTCAATTTATTAGTGAAGTATTCTACTCAATAATATAACTGTACTTTCTGTCTATATTTTTCCTATTTATCAATATAGTTTGGCTTCCTTATATCACTGACCACAAGTCCCCCCATCAAAGATATCTGACTTGCAAAAAAAAAAACGACTTATAGGAGGGACAAATAGAAATCAGCTTTAAGCAGCCCAGGAAAGAAGGTAAGGTTGATGTTAAGTTGACTTTTAAACAAGTATATATGGTACCTCCGTCACACTTAACTTTGTAACATGTGAAATCAAAGATGAATGCAAATATATTAAGGACATAACATTTCATACCTAATTATTAAAATATTGTACTAATCAACTTTTTTTCCAATGATTTACAACTATTTTTATTTTGAATTTAAAGCGACAACCTTGTTTAATTTATTTAGTCCAAACTTTACTGAGAGAAAAGTTTGGCTCTGAGGAAGCCTAGAAAGAAAATGGTGCTTCCCTCGATAAACATGAAAGGGACCAGGTCTCTGTCCTGTGAGAAAGACAGGGTTCAGTGCTGGATGTACAAGTTCTAAAGTTATCAGAATTAAGGTATGCAATTTTAATTTCCTGTAAAATTCAATTTTTTTTATATGACTAGGTTTCATATTGTTTATTAAATTTACTGGAAATGTGTTGATGCTAGAGTTGTTATGCAATTTATCTTTTTCAATTTTACAGTTATTAGCTCATTGGTAGAATTGATTACACACCATCCAAAGTTTCATTTATGTATGATTTCATAGGGTTTTATAAAATAAATATTAAAAAAATTTCCTTTGCCTGTTAGGATGATAATGATCATCATGAGTTAATGATAATTACCATTTATATTGTATTTTGTAATGTTAAACTAATCTTGTGAGTTTAGGATAGAAGGGAGTTATGAATTGTTAATTTTATGCAATAGTAATCGAACATGTTGTAGCATGAGGTACATTTTTGATAGCTCACAAGGTAATTTATGACCTGTCGCTGTGGAGAGAGGGAAAAAGACTACCATAGTCAGGTTTATTCAGTATGTAGATAGCTAGTGTATTCTCAGTAATGGAAGTGAAGGAATTTTATGTACATCTAAAAAGTGGTACATATAGAGATTCTGAGATAATTTTGTCCCTTACGGAAACAGCTTTCCGAGAAGGAGTGTGACTCAACAGTACGAAGACGAAAGTTTGAAGAAATAAAGAGACAAGACAAGTGAAGTCCAAAAAAGAGAAGTGACGAGTAAATGACTAGGAAGTCCAAGAAGAATGAGAAGGTTGGAATAGAAAGACTTAAGGAAATAGAAAACATTGGAACATGGTCAAGTGGAAGGTGATGCAATCAGTTGTGGACATTGTGCTCTATTCACCACTTGTTATGATGATGAAATAAATACAAATTAGACACTGCTATTAAATCCTGTTGATATAACTTAAGTTGAATTGAAATTACCACTACTATTAATCTGTTTGATTAAATTTGTTATTTTTCTTGTCTAAGTGGGTTCATATTGCAATTTATTTCTTCCCGATAATCTTGCCCTGTTCTCTGTTGGTATTCTCTCTTTTCTCTCACACCAGGTCATAACATTGAGGGAGGTCATTCCCTAGATAACATAGCTATATCCAATTAACCACCCTTCTTACTAAGAGGGTGACATTACAAGAATACATAATATATGTACAGTGTATATGCAATTGCATTGCATGACAGTAAATGTTATTGTATAGAAATTTAAAATACAAGATTAATGATTGATAATGTCAATTTTTTTTTCACCAAGAGAAATCGTAATAGTTAACTTCACTGTATGTTTCATTTGTTAAATTGCAAAATAAAACCAGAATTCAGTATGAAAATAGTATGAGGCTGTAGCAGAAAACCCATCACCATCAAAATAATCCAATTTCCTAAACAAAAATCTTATAGACAGTTTAAGAATGAAAAACTACCATTATTTTTTCAAGGTTTATTTCAAACATTTACCTGTGCAAAACAAAGGGGAACGAAGGTCAAATAGTAGGCTGTAAGCATGGAGTTGAACAAAACTTGTTTCACTCTGTTATTGAAGTCCACTTTTAATATTTCTACTTCTTCCCTCACTATATCTGGTGTCAGCACACAGTTGTGGAACAAAAAAAAGTCTCTCTCATTGCCATCTTTTGACTTCTGATGAAAGAATTGTGGTCTTTCCAGAACTGGGGAAGGCCAGTTCAAATTTTTTTGATATAGAGGTTTTAATGATGGACCAAATAAGAACCCATATGTTGCAATTCTGTAAGAATAAAAATTGAATTAAAAGAACATTCATTCTGATACTGACAGATTGATATCATGGCAACAGACAAATTGATGGAAAACACCTATCACAATATATCCATCAAAGTATAAATATAAATTCATGTAATTTACATACAGAGTGCTGTAATATTAGCCAATATTTGTTTATAAGTTTTCATTTGTTAGTATAATCATTTGTTGAAAAAAGGGAGTTTTAGTCATAACATGAAATCATATGTGAGTCCGCTCTAATGGACTAAGTGGTTAAAGTGTCCACCTCTGACGCAGATGGCTGCAGGTTCAAGCCCCAGTCAAATCATACCAAAGACTTTTAAAAAATAGTATTAACAGCTGCCTCGCTTGGCACTTAGCATTAGTGATGGGACTGGTTGGCATGGTGTCAGAATAAAGTGACTGGGTGGGAAATGATGCTACATGGCTGTGGCATAATGACCCAGTGCTACACATCACCATGAACTGCCGTACTGCAGACATTGTAGCAATATCACACACATAAATCATTTGTGAACATGTGATAGAGAAACAGCAAATTCTCAGAGCAACATAACCAAAAAGTGTTTAGTTATTACACTGATTGAAGTGGAGCTTAAATGTTCATTTCAAATAAAATATGTACGAAACTCCTCCTACATTGTACCGGGTCTATTCTTGAACTTAAAATTTATGGGGAAACTTCACCCCACCATTTGAAAAAAAAGAAAGTGGCAGTTAATGTTTGGAGTATAGGAATGACATGCAATTATCACAATTGGTTGATTTTTGTAAAACTTTGCTTGAACCTCCATGAATGTTGCATTCCATAATGAAATGGCCGAGTGGTCTAAAGCGCTCTCCGTTACGGATCACTGCCATCTCACCTCTGTCTGTGTGGGTTCGAGTCTAAGATTCGGCTAATATAGTTATATGAGAAAGCTTGCCAGTAGCTTCTCGTGGGTTGGTGGTTCTTTCTGGGGGTTTTCCCGGGTTCTTCATCCACCAATAATACTGGCCACCATGTATAGCCTATCGTGTGCTGAAAAATGGTGTTAAACCCTACAACAACAACAGCATTCCATAATAGACCCAGCAATTTAAAAAACGTAAATTGAATTACTTAACTGATTATGATGAATTTAAACAGATCTTCAACTGACTTACGGACAGCACAGGAACAGGCAGTGTAGGATGGCATGGTTTATTAATACATGGTATCCTGAGTAGAAAAGAGCAGAAATGACTGTCACCATCAGCAAAAGTTTGGATAGCTGGACCAGCCAGTAAATACATCCTGTAGCCTGTCTGGACCAATATACCTGAAACATGATTTTCAAAATTACTTTTAATAATTAAAACATATAATGTACATTAAATATGTCAAATTCATTATTTTTTCTTAAAATCCTGGAATGAACATTGCTGATGACTGTTTTGCATTCCCTTGCTTTGTAAATGGATTCCATAGTAACCATATTTAATACATTTAAAAAACTGTGACATGGCATTTGCAACCCATCAAATTCTTTCAACTTGTGTGATAAAAGATAACAAAATAAGAAAATATATTTTAAAAGCTTATTATTACAATAAGAGCTCATATTTAGTTAGATGTCTTGAAGGAAAGATAATCTTACAATACATCTAAGGGATTGATTAATCTATATACATGTAGTTGTTTCCCCTTGATATGGTCACTGAACAAGTCTGAGAAATTTGTCAGAAAGTAGGGGCTCCGATTATTAGACATAACACCGATTATTATACATAACAATCCTTTGTAAATATTTATTATTAGACATAACAATCCTTTGTAAATATTTGCCCCCAAATTTTCAAATTATTTGGTGAGTTGGTAGCAAATAATAATTATAGGTTTTAACTGGATGGTTAAATTAATATACAGATTATAAAGACAATTTGGTATGAGTTCGCTTTTGGTATAATTCAAATAAAAGCAACTGAAAAATTTCCATGCTGGGCATGCCAAAACATGAGTGAAAATTACTGTGTGAAGTTAGTCTATGCCCACTGTAAAAAGAATGAACTTGTGACATGTGGGTATAACATTTCTGGGCTTAAACTAGCTGGGTGGAAAAGCAATTAGAATCATGTTTATGTGTGCATGAAGTTGACATCTTAATGCATGAGCCATTTCCACACCCAGTCGAATATAACTTGCACTTCTACCTGAATACTACATATGTTAGTTTGATATTGATTTGCGATATCATCAAGTACCTTATCTAGATTTAAGCTACGAGGAAACATACCCTAGGGTTCTATCATGTTGTACTTTCACAGCTGTGACTTTTGTGGCATGCAAAAACAGCTATTATTATCAGTCATCTGATTCTGTTTTATTTGCATGTCATTAATGTATGTAATTAATGAATGTAATTACTGCATTAGCCATTCACATAATTATTCACTGCATTTTATGGGTTGTTTTATCACTCAAGGTGACAGGATAAAATGGGTTAATTTGAGTTAGTTACAAATAACCATACCTATTTTATTTCAAATGACAAGTGCTTGCAGGAATAGCAATATATTTGCTAAGCTGTCTGTACAGGTACTCCCTGAGATTCATATGGGTTATGTTCCTAGGACTTCTATGTACATAGATTTTTACAAGAGAAGTTGAGTTTTACTAGGCTACATGTGGTTTGACATCATTTTGAAAGGTAATTTGAACAAAACCTGAATCGAAAACCTTACAATGATGAAACAAATGTAATAGAAATGATTTACACACATAAATGAGAAGAACTATATACAGCAGGTGCACTCAATTCAAAGATAAAAAAACAGCCTGTGCTCATAATTCAAAGATAAAAAAACAGCCAGTGCTCATGTTTATTGTTCATTATATATCTGCAAGTATACACATGTAACTGCAGTTTACATATCTCGGGGAGTACCTGTATATCATCCAAGTTAATCCAAAGAGACAGTACAATCAACAGTGTGAACAGCTCAAGGAATATGCAAGAGAATGTATTGAGTGATTTGCTTATAAGTGGTAAAAAAGATGAATACAATTTTAATAATCTTGCAAATCTTTTGTGAAAAGTATCTCTTAAAATATCTTTAAAAAAAAACAAGATAGGTATATTTTGCTTTGATTACCCATTTTTCACCATATCACAAACATGCTTTTTCAAAAGAATGTAATTTAGGACAATATATTATAAAAAGTGTTGAAATCTTATTATAGATCATTCTATTCTTTAAATTGCTGACAATCTTCATTGATATTTTAAACTTGTACATTTCAGTGAATGAAAATAACATTTACTCAAACTAAATTAAAAAATCTAGAGAAAAAAGTCAACCCTCAAAAATATTTTTTTTTTAAAAACCTGTCTGAGCACTGTATTAAACAATAATAATATAAACACTAACCTCATGAATGTAGCACCAGATAAGTCTACGACTCATCAGCAAACAAAGAAAAGCTGCTAAGTATGGGTCTATCAAATAGAAGTTCTGAAAATGGAAATATACATTTTGAATCAACTACAAGTGGCTCCCATTTTGTCAAGCATGCCTATTAGTTAACTAGAAAAAACATACCTTAAAACAATTTCAATATTTAACTTTATATAGGATGTACGTGTATAAGAGGATATTTTAAGAAAAATATTTTAAAAAGCATCCAAAGTATATCTCAATCATTACCATAAATGTGCTACAACCTTTGTGCCAGATGGTTTTGCTTTTTTATCTTTGTTTCTTTAACTACAAAATTCTTAAGCAATATGGATCCAATCAGCACATCACAAAAAATTTCAAATAAGATCTTTTAATTTCAGAATTTTTCGGTCCATAACACAATCTCCTGTTCTAATTTAGCAATTTTAACAAGAGACCCTCAAAAGAACTAACATTATACAAGGCTAAAAGAAATTCCACAAGTTCAAGATAAACACCATTTCTTCCTTTTAACTGTCAAGTGTTGAAACTATCTCTGATATACTTCAGTAATAACAAGATTTGTAAATTAGTTGCTTTGCTGTACATATTGGTTGTCAGCTTGGCACCTTAATCATTTAGGACCAAACAGATCTCACAAGATCTCAGTGAAAACCCCATGTTGATATAACCATGCATTCAGAACTAGAAGCAATATTTTCAGGACAGCCACTGAGGTGGCCCTCTTGGAAGTGTGTGCAGCACCACTTTTTAAATTTAAAACCAAGGATATGTTAAAAACTCAAGATGACCATACATTCAGAAAGTTACGGACCAACTGGATATAATAAAGTGAAAACACCATGTTGAAAAGAATGCAGATGCTGATATGACCATCCATTCAGGAGGAGTAGCTATAACAAGATTTTACAAAAAGGTTGCTATGGTGAATATAATTCTAAGCAGTGCAAATGTCATTTATGTTCATCTAGATCTAGGGATGAACTTGTGTATAAAGTGTGTATCATTGGGATTTTTAATGTAGCTTTTTTAAAAAATCAGTCATATCTCTACAATGTCTGCTGTGTGACAGTTTATAGTGATGTCTGGCAGAGGGGTATCTTGCCGCAGACATGTAGTATGATGTCCCACCCAATCACATTATCCAGCCAACCAGTCCTAACACTAACCTCTTAAATGCTGCGCGCCAAGCAAGGCAGCTATTAGTACTATTTTTATAAGTCTTTGCTACGACTCGGGTGGAGATCAAACCCATGACACACACGCACACCCCACATCCGAGGTGGATGCTCTAACCAACCACTAGGCCACCAGAACAGAATGTGTGTATGGGTAAAGGAAAGGTGGACTATGAACAGACATATCATTGACCTGACAGGATGTGTGCCCTAAACATGAATAGTAACACTTGTATTATTATAATGCATGATACTATCAAAATCACCATAGAAAGTGCTAAACTATATCTGCTTAATTTATTCATATTTTTGAAAATGTTTAGAAACTTTCCCATTTCTTTACCAGATAAAATTTCTCCAAGCATGCTAAAATTTGTCTATTTCTGTATGTCATGTCAATGGTTCATGCCTCTGAAATAAATGCCATGTGAAACAAGATTGGAATGAGACACTTACGCCCATATATATAAATCAATAATTTATGATGTACCTGTATTATTAATATCAGCGTCTTAATATTATTTCATTTCTTTTAACTGCATATTAGCTGCAATAAAACATTTGTAAGGAATGAAAATATCAAGGAAAAATATGATGCATTATTTTATTTTTTCATTCAAACTTAAAATTTAAAAAATCATATTTACAGATGTAGTGAATTTTTAAAATATCTTTGTATTCTATTTTATAAGATCCCCCCCATCAAAATATTTAATTAAAATTTCATTCTGTATTGTTTTCCATTGGACTTATTTTAGGATTTAATATGCTGCTGTTGTTGTTTTTCAGCACAAGATAGGTTATACATAGTGGCCAGTATAACTGATGGAGGAAGAACCAGTAAACCCCAGAAAGAACCAATGACCCACAGGAACCTACCTGTAAACTTTATCACATACCCACATTGGCTGAGCCTGAGACTCAAACCCATGCAGACTGAGGTAAGATGGCTGTGATCCATATCGGTGAGTGCTTTAGACCACTTGAGGCCCCTAATATAATATGTGCATGTTAAGAGTAACCAAGGTTTTGCATTGCCTTTGCCATCACAAAAGTCTTTGTCATGGGTTTCCCACAAGAAGCAAATAAAAAAAACTTGTGAACAGCAGCCCTGACTTGAACAGCCAACAATCAAATCAAGGCCACAAACTTGTGACAAATATTGCATTAGTTAAACAGGATATTTCCATTGTGTTTTCTATCATTTAAATACTAGTATTTACATACCGTACATATTTATATTTCATTTCCTTGAATATTTTTTATCACTTACTATCATTGTCAACAAAAGGTAATGACCCAATTGATGAAATCAGGATCTTGAAATGTGTGAGGTCATGAGAAATATTGAGCACGAGTCGAGGACAGGTATGAAGTAAGGATGGTTGATGATATTTTACAATATGTATTGCAGTATATCCAAAATATTAAGTCATGATAGACTGGAATAGAATGATTAAGCCACATTTACACACACACACACACACACACACACACACACAAAACATGCAGATATTTATATAAGTTTGTGTGATTTATGTGATCATTTGCTAAAAACTTTTTATTTTATTAAAAATATGCAAATTATAGGCTGTTGAGAGTTATGGACAACATAAAGGGAATTATTAGTTTATTATTACTTTTGACTTTTGCCTTTAACTATTCATCTAATAATAGAAATATAAATAATAATAATTGTACAAAACATTACACACAACACAAAGATTTGACCCTGTTACTCACAAGGGCATAGTTTGCATGACTATGTGGCAGCCACCAGACTGTCTTGTACAGGTTGATATACTGCATGCACATCACAATAACACCAAAGATATACAGCATGGCTTCAAATGACATGTTGGAATCACCAGGGATTTCTGGGATGTTGGCATGTTTCGGCAACACAGCCAGCGTTGCCAGAGGTACAGCATTGACCTCTCGGTCATCTGAGAGTCTATCAAAATGTAAACAAGAAAAAAATATAAAACCTATCTTGTTATTATTAGCTAATTAAAATTCTTTGTATTTATCCATCCATTCATCTATAATATAGCTAAGTAACCATTTCTGCAAGTTCACTTGTATATACACTAAGAAATATTTGTATAAATCCATTGATGTCTGTCCGTATTAAGCTGTAACAGCTCGTCTGGTACAGTATCAGACTTATTATCCATGGGTTGTGGGTTTGATACCTACTTAGGTCAGTATCAGTTGCCTTGGTCTGTCCATGTACCGAAATCATCTAAAAATGTCAACATATTGAAATGCAATACAGGGACTTTTAAACAGTTTGATGAGGAAATGTTCTTAAATGATTTAGTATGCAAACCCTTTCAATCAGTCTGCAATATATCAACACTGCCTTAGCCAATGTGGCCTTAGACAAGCATGCCCCAATAAAAACAAAATGGGTTATCACCAAATTACACCCAAGTGGATTACCCCTGAGATCAATGAGGCTAGGCACCTAAGAGATAATTTCCACAAGAAAAAAAGACATGAAAAGCTTTAGAAAGTGGAGGAATAAAACTAAGCACCTGATAGATAAGGCAAAAGAGAACTACTAATAGTACTATAAACAGTCTATGAATGAAAGTAAGAGTACCAAAACATTGTGGAAGCATCTAAAAGAGCTGAACCCACCCAAGAACAGTTGTCTTCCCCCATGTGTACAAGACATTGTGGATTTGTTCAACAATTTCTTCATAAGCATTTCCAGTAACAATATTCAGAACCAGACTAACATACAAATTGAACTTGATGCTCTTCTGTTATTTATAAGAGCTAAAATTCCTAATGATAATTATTTTTCAATAGCTACTGTTAGTGAAGCTGATGTTTTTGATATGCTAATTAAGGTGAATATTAATAAATCCTCTGGATTGGATGGTATTGGTCCACAAATTCTTAAAATTGCTGCACCAGTAATAACAAAGTCACTAACGCATATCATAAATTTAAGTATAATGAGTGGTAATTTTCCAGAAACACTGAAATGTGTAAAGGTTACACCTATCTTTAAGAAAGGAGAAAAGAAGGATCTAGGAAATTACAGACCAATATCAATTCTACCTGTCTTGTCAAAACTGTTTGAAAAGCATGTAGCCATTCAGGTCTATACATTTTTTAAACAATCTCTCTATTTCATAAAGTGCAATCAGGATTTAGAAAGAACAACTCTTGCCAAACAGAACTTACCAAATTAATTGATTTTTGGCTGAAGGAAATGGATAATGGACATATAACTGGGATTGTTTTCCTTGACTTCAAGAAAGCTTTTGACCTTGTTGATCATGAAATTCTGCTGCAAAAGTTTAACTGTTACAGGTTTGACAATCCTTCTTTAAACTAGTTTAGATCATACCTAAATCAAAGGTCTCAACAAGTAAGCATTGGCAATATTAGCTCTCAAACTTGCACCATTCATTCAGGAGTCCCTCAAGGCTTAGTTTTGGGCCCTCTCTCCTCTTCCTTATATATATAAATGATCTACCATTAAATAATGAATCCACAAATACAGATCTGTTTGCAGATGATGCAACCTTGTATACATCTAGTTCTGATACTGAAGTTATCCAAACAAGATTAAACTCAGACCTTATTAGAGTCCAAAACTGGGCACAACAAACTAGGATGGTAAATAATGAAGGTAAAACAAAATGTATGATTCTTGTTGAATATCACATAACCCAGTCAGACAAATCACATGTAACTTTGGGGTGATAAAAATTTAATTTGTTAGCATTATTTGTCCAACCAGCAGGACAATTTTTACAGGTTAGAAATCAGATACACAAGTTTGCACCAAACATCCACAGTTTTATATACTTTCTTTCTTTCTTTTTTTTTAACGCCATTTTTCAGCACACGATAGGTTATACTAGGTGGCCAGTATTAATGGTGGAGAAAGAACCCAGGAAAACCCCAGAAAGAACCACCAACCCATGAGAAGCTACCGGCAAGCTTTCTCACATACCCGCATTAGCCGAGCCCGAGACTCGAACCCATGCAGACAGGTGAGATGGCAGTGATCCATAAAGGTGATCACTTTTGACCACTCGGCCACTCTGGGACCTGTTTTATATACTAATAACAATAATAAAAAGCTATTTAATTATTTTATGTTGACAATTAATTTATCTGTCTGGAAATCTAATTCTTATAAAAATGTCAAGTGAGATTAATAACTGACAAAAACACAGTAGCATATAAACATATATAATAAGTAATATTTACTGACAACTTAAGTCTGAAATGCTTTTCACAGCCTCTTTTTCAGCAAACACTAGCATCTGACAGAATGCTGTACACAGAGCCACTTAGTTCTCACTTATTCTTCACGATATTTCCAATAATTTGTCAATTGTGCAAAAATCACCATAGAAACATATAAAAAAGAGCCCCACTAATACTCTGCTGGTTTACTAATTGTCCAATAAAGATCTTTCTTCATTTTAAAATTGCAGAGTGCTGAAACCATCTCTGCTTTTCATTAGTAATAACAAGATTTTAAAATAGCTGCTGTGGAAGTCACAATAGCATCATTTTTATTAGACCCAAGCAGACATTGCATTAGAAATCTTTTGGTGAAATCCACCTTTTGGTGAAGTCCACATGTCAACATGACCATCCATTCATGAAATAGTGACAGCAAGATCTTGAAAACAGTCATCGTGGCAGCCATTTTGTATGTACAATTGGTACCATTTAGGATCAGCTAAGTATTACAAGTCTACTGATGAAAACCCCATGTTGATATAGCCATTGTTTGGGATCAGCAGACATAACTATTTTGTAAACAGGCCACTAATGAAATTCAATTGGCAGCTTTTTCATTCAGGACCAACTAGATGCCATACAAACTCTTTTAATGAATACCACATGTCAAAATAAGACTAACGAAAGACTATCCATATGACCATGTTTTCACCAGTGTCCATATTGTATGTCAGATAAGCATCATTTTAATTTAAGACCAACATTGCATTCATACATAGTCTTCTCAAGAAAACCTCATGTTGATATGTCCCTATTTTGTAAGAGTTACAAAATACAAGATTTTCAAGATGGCTGCCATGGTGACCATACTAGATAATGATTTACACCATTTCCATTTAGGAACAATTGTGCATCATAAGTCTTATGTTGAAATCAAACTGTTAAAATGAATGCCATCCAGGAGAAGTAGCAATCAGATTGTCAAAATGACCATTGTAGTGAGCAGATTGGAGGCCAGATCAGCACCATTTTTATTACAAACAATTCAACATATTCATGAGAAGACTCTTAGTGAAAACTCCATGATGATATGACCATTCATTCAGTAGAAGTACTGACAAGATTTTCAATATGGCAACTGTGGTGCACATACTGGATGGGAGGGTGTCAAAGAATTCAACATTGCAGAGGATAGGGATGAAGGTCAAGGACTTCTTTGCCACTGACGCTATTGCATTTTCAGTTTCACCGTGATTTGAATCTACTAAGGACTATTGAGAATTTCATTTTGGTTGTCACGGAATTGTATAAATCGTTTTATTTATTAAATACATGTACTTTTGTTTTTGTGTACAATGATACCTGTGGGTGATTTATATATAAATATTGCACAATATTTCGAAATAGTGATTTTGGTTCATCCTATGCCGCACATGCAAAGTGCTTTCGACAGAAAGAACCGAATGCTTCCAGTGCAGAGACAATATCTGTGTATAAATGCCTCAACGAAGGTAAAAATATTTCCATTACAGAACATAATGTCAGTTAGCGGTCTGCTTTAAGGACTTGCACATCTTCAGCAGTTGAGTATGTGTGTTATCAATTTCTTGTGCACGAGGTAAAACTATTGTACAACCACATTTATCTTTGTATATTTTCTATGTTGATTCGATCTTTGTGGTATAATGCAAATATTTTCTATTCTTGTTTGTGACTTAGCAGGCGATTTATATGGGCAATACCAGGTTGCATTTTTATGAAATAAATGTTTAGTACTGTAGGATTCTTATCTGGCATGGTTCAGTTTACTTCTGTTGTTGTAGTTGTTATAGGGTTTAACACCATTTTTTAGCACAATATAGGCTATACATGGCGGCCAGTATTATTGGTGGAGGAAGAACCCGGGAAAACCCTTGGAAAGAACCACTGACCTACAAGAAACTACTGGCAAGCTTTCTCACATAACTACATTAGCCGAATGTTAGACTCGAACCCATGCAGACAGTGGTGAGATGGCAGTGATCCATAACGGAGAGTGCTTTAGACCACTCTGCCACTCAGTTCACTTCTGTACTGGTGCACTGTTTTGTAATTATTGTGCCGATAATGTATAAATGCCTCACTGTAGGTAAAACTCTTGAAATTAGGAAACGTCTTGTCAGTGAGCGGGTCAATTTAAGGACTTGTACATCTTTAGCTGTAGAGCTGAACAGTGAAGAGTGACCACAGAGAATAGTGAACAGAGTGACCAGATTGATCAGCGTGATCGAAGTCGATGCAGTATCAACTGCAGAGCTAACTATGAAGTCAACCATATCAGCTGTAAAGTAGAACCATTGGGCTAAATAGTGTTGCTGGTCGAAAAGCACGTGATCAGGCATTGCTAACCAAGATTGGTGGGTGCTGATTGCTTGATTGACCAACCTGGAATACTGACGGCTTGATTGGCTCGTGTATCTGGTAGTTGAGTGTGCTGGTGATGGAGTGTATAACTCCATGCATGTAGTCTTTTAGCCATGGGCTAATTTAGGGGGGTTCGTAAAACCCAGTGTGTTTTTGGAACTGTAGAGATAATTTGTACATCTGTTCTTTTTTGTTTACATAGTTTCACTACTAAATGAATACATTTTTACTATAGGAGTAAAATACTACATTATTTTTGTTTGAGTAAAACACATCATTCTTTTCATGGTGAAATCACTGTGAATCATTCATCGCATGTCATTTTACTGTGTAAGGTCATTTATTTGTATTTCGTTATTTAAGTCTGTGCATTTTATGTTAATTGATCCAATATATGGATCGTAAATACGCACATATTAATCATAATTAATTTTTCATTCAAATTATTTGCCATTAAACATTGTATTTGTATCACAATCAATTGTGTTGTGTTGTAAATAAGAAATCTCACCTAGTTATCTTGTTTCACTGGTATTAATTAATTTTAATTTTTTAATGATTGCAAATGGTGGTTTATCTATCTGCAACAACAAAAAATACTTTTTGTGCAATATTCTGCCCAAATAAATTGCCTGGCTGATTTTCTGGTCCAATGAAAAGAAAGTAGATTGCTTATTATCAAAATTTGGTTCGTGAATCTTGTTTAGATGCAGGTTGCTGTTATCTATGTAATTAAGTGATCATCGTTAAATGACAACTTCTGTCACAAAGGTATATGCTAAAAAAAGCACTTGTCTCTAATGATTAGCCATAGGAATTCTCTACAATAATAGGCAAAGAGATCAGTTTGTTGTGCATCTGTCTTTATTCTTCTGTTATATTCTCCATGAATCACACTGAACTATTCCATTTCTGTCATCAACATATCTTTAAATACTACCTGACTTTGATTACACTAAAAATGAAAACAAAAAAAAAACGGTTTATTTGCAGAATAAATAAAAACAATTTTGAATTAGCCTATAATATTTTTACATATTTTATTTGTTCTAATATTAGGTTGTCATATTATTGGCAGGTTTCAATTTCAACACAAATAAAAAGTAAACACTAGTGATTGCAAGTAATGTCTGTTCTACTGGTTTTACCTATTTCATAAAGTTTATTTAAAATTTTCAGGTAGTTTAAACCTACACGTGCAAAACTGTAATACATAGTATCAGTCTAATTCTTATAACTGTAATACATTGTATCAGTCTACTTCTTATAACTGTAATACATAGTATCAGTCTACTTCTTATAACTGTAATACATAGTATCAGTCTACTTCTTATAACTGTAATACATAGTATCAGTCTACTTCTTATAACTGTAATACATAGTATCAGTCTACTTCTTATAACTGTAATACATAGTATCAGTCTACTTCTTATAACTGTAATACATAGTATCAGTCTACTTCTTATAACTGTAATACATAGTATCAGTCTACTTCTTATAACTGTAATACATAGTATCAGTCTACTTCTTATAACTGTAATACATAGTATCAGTCTACTTATAACTGTAATACATATTATCAGTCTACTTCTTATAACTGTAATACATATTATCAGTCTACTTCTTATAACTGTAATACATAGTATCAGTCTACTTCTTATAATTTAATACATATTATCAGTCTACTACTTATAACTGTCATTGAGGATATGGTTGTGGATGGCCAAATTACTGAAATTACAAATAATAGGCAAACAGGAATGAACCAAATTTGGAAAAACTGCAAATGAAAATGTATGAGATGGAAAATGAACTGAATTATTACATTTAGTGTTTAAACATGATAATGATAATTTATAGTAAAAAATAGTGTAAGAAAGATAATGATGTGATTGTTAGTTGCAAAATTACAAAGCATAAACAATTTTTCTTCTCATAGCAATGTTCACAAATTGTGTAATTATTTAACCATTCCAAAAAAAATAAATATTAGAGTTACTATGGTCAACAAAAAGACATAAAAATGATTGACATCCCCAGATAACCCAAAGAATGAATACTCATTAAGTCATATAGATAGATATAAAAACTAGTTATAGGTAATTTGCATTAATTTATTAAACACTACAATGGCACTGGACATCATTACAGACTTTGTACTGTTTGCTGATATGCAGAGTGGAGAACAGACTGTAAAAGTTAACAAGATTAATGAATTACATGCTAATTATAGACACACATTTAATATACTGATTGTTGCACATTGCATTGAACATCTTGATGATTTGCTGAACGGGAACCCAACAATAATGCCGTGCCAGCATCATTTCCTTACTGGTTTCTACTTCAGTCTTAAGGTTCATAGTGCCATTTTGGTCATTATACCATTATTTTAGCTATATACACTAAAGCTTCAAACAAGCACAGTAAAAACTACATGCTGTAATGAATATTAACTGCAAGCAGTACCTAAATTACACCATTTAAATTAAAATTAGGAGAAAATATTCACATAGTTAACCAGAATAGTAGTACAAACAATCTATATTTTTTAGTTTTAAGTCCGAAAACTTTCACATACACTTTTGGATTGAATCCTTGAAATATAATGTTGATTGAGGCTATTCACTTATTCAGTATCGCCTATATACATTACCACTATTCAGTATGGCCTATATACATTACCACTATTCAGTATGGCCTATATACATTACCACTACTCAGTATGGCATAGATATATTACCACCATTCAGTATGGCCTATATACATTACCACTATTCAGTATGGCCTATATACATTACCACTATTCAGTATGGTCTATATACACCTATTCAGTATGGCATAGATACATTACCACCATTCAGTATGGCCTAGATACATTACCACTATTCAGTATGGCCTATATACATTACCGATATTCAGTATGGTCTAGATACATTACCACTATTCAGTATGGCCTATATACATTATCACTATTCAGTATGGTCTACATATATTACTACCATTCAGTGTGGCCTAGATACATTACCACTATTAACTATGGTCTATATAAATTATCACTATTCAGTATGGCCTAGATACATTACTACCATTCAGTATGGCCTAGATACAATTTACCACTATTAAGTATGACCTAGATACATTACCACTATTAACTATGGTCTTTATATATTACCACTATTCTGCATGGCCTAGATACATTACCACTTTTCAGTATGGCCTAGATACATTACCACTTTTCAGTATGGCCTGGATACATTACCACTTTTCAGTATGGCCTAGATACATTACCACTACAGTGAAAGAGTGCTCATACTCCTTTGTTAGAAGTTTTTCATGTGAAATACTGGTCGTTCAGATCAAAGTGCTTTTAAGTGAAGTTAACTTCCTTTTCTTGTCTAACAAATATCAATTAATGTTGACTGTTTTCAAATCAGTTGACAGATATGTGGACCTGAATTTTCAACAAATAAGCATAAATTACAGTGTGGGAATTTTAAAACATTAGAAATGGCAGTAAGATTTGTATTTGCTGACAATTTGACTACTTTCAGACATTTCTAGATTTCTATCATTTCATTTTTTTTTAGTTAATTTTATATTTTCATCTGACTACCAACTGTAGTCATACAAGGTAACATCACTTTTGAGATGTTACATTTTTCAAGTAGTACAGGATTATTTTACTGTTTTCTTTAAGTGTTACTGTATTGCAATATGTCGATGAGTTTGGTGAATCACATTACACTTTGGGACATATAGTTGTTCCCTTACATATATATATATATATATATATATATATATATATATATATATATATATATATATATACATACATATATATATATATATATATATATATATATATATATATATATATATATATATATATATATATATATATATATACATACATATATATATATATATATATATATATATATATATATATATATATTATATATATATAAATATATATATATATATATATAATAAGAATTCTTTATTTCAGACTACAAAGTCCATACTTCTAAATTAAACTATAGTTTTATAAATAAAAATAAAAACATTTTAAACATAAAAGTATATATATATATATATATATATATATATATATATATATATATATATATATATATATATATATATACAGAAACATCTACAACTATTAACTGCATCATGCATTATTAATAAAAATTAAATGACACATTTAAAGAGTAATTTGTTCCAGATGGTGTGTTTATATATATATATATATATATATATATAGAGAGAGAGAGAGAGAGAGAGAGAGAGAGAGAGAGAGAGAGAGAGAGAGAGAGAGAGAGAGAGAAAGGGGGGTGAACAGAATATTGCTAATGAAATGTAACACACATTTACACACTTATATAATCTGCTTGAGTGCAGCAGATAACAATTTTTTTATATATAGTGGTTTGTACTCTTAATAATCCTCTTTCTCCCATCCACTAATGGTACTGTTGGGTAACCTTCCTATACAATGAATACATGTGTGGGGGATGGTTTATCAGACTTGTGTCTTGATACCCATCAGCTTTTCAGTCATTGGCCACAACTGACCAGATCTACATTTTATTTTATTCTGAGTTTGTATCATTATGGTTCATGTTATCATCTGATAATATTATTTCGTGTCTAAAATGTCAGGTAAATATAAACATTCCATGCGTACTAATTTCGACTGGTTCAATCAATTAATAATTTAAATATATTTAAGTCAATTCTTTAACCTATTTGGTTTGTAACTATATAGGTAATCTATACATTTTTTAAATACCGGTATTCAGATTTTCTCACCAGTGAACTTATCCACAACTATATAGTTTCATCAATTTACTCAATATCGCGAAAACTGGACTTGTTCCCGTTTTATGTAAGATATATGCTAACATCAGCTAAATGGCGTTGTCAATGAAATGTGAACTTCATAGCCCGGAAACGAGATCTTTTTGTTTTATTCAGAAAATGATTATATTAAAAAATCGTTAAGCAACGAGAACATTTTTTAACAGTAAACAGAGTGAGCTAGATGAGCCGTAATACCAGCTGTTACACTTCACTGCAATATTTAGTTATCCCGATAGTAAAATGAAATCATGTGTTTATAATACATAGTGTAATAACTTAACTCGTATGATGAACCTAACTGTACAGTACGTTTATAATAATTGTATTTGACACTGACAGGCTGTTGCAATCAATACCGATTTTCAATCGCTCGTTTTTCTTCATGCATTTTTGGCTAAATTATTTACCCATTTCCCATTCCTTTATGAGAGTTAGATGAATACGATGATGTCTGCAGTCTTGACAAAATTCTTCGACCTGCAGGCATTTTTACTAACATTTAGATCCATGAACAGAGATTTCATCCGCAAGTTTCTTGCGGAAATCGATAGACTGAGTAGTTTAAACTTATAATCAAATTTTATATTTGGGAATGCTTACAAAACCAGTCTGCAGAGTGTACGGTAGTAAAATATTAATCTCTACGTTTTAATTCGTTGTGATAGTAAAGCATATTTTCGGGCAGACATGTTCCAAGATGGGATGAAAAGTGATACTGACGATATTTTCCATGATGTTGTTATGTCAGAGGAAAGGTAAATAAAAGTGTGTTTAACTAAAGGAAAATGAATGTGCCATATTATTGTTTTACGGTGTAAATAGAGATTTTGTCCTTATATAATTTCATCTGAACGCATAAACAATGGTAAAACAATAAAATAGCAATACGACAGTCACTACATACACAGTGAGCGATTTTAAGGTTATATCTCATTTACTAAAATATGGCCTATTTTATCACAGAGGGACCAGGAAAAAAAGTCACAGGAAAGAAAGTCACAGAAAAAAAGTCACTGGAAAAAAAGTCACAATGAAAAAGAGCCCTAGGAAAAAAAGTCACAGGATAAAAATAAGTGAGAATATCACACAAATTTAGAAACCATAAATAATATATTACGATGGAGATAATTTTAAATAAAATTCAAATATATACACTCCGAAAAATTTCAACTTGTAATGAAAACTAAATCCAATAGAACAATTATCTAGCTTATAATAACATTAAACGTTTGGCTGAAACCAGTATGTTGAATTGTTTAACAATCCCAGGCTACAAAGGGACATTACATCATAAAAATCTTTTGTTCTGCCAATGTAACAAATTAGTGTCTTACTTGGCTTCAGACCTATATTCATCTATTCCATATTGTATTCAATGAAGCAAATACAATGTTTATTTCATTATTTGTTCACATTAGGTTGACATTTTTTTGGATATGTATCTATTTGATTTTTATGTAAAGTTTTCTCTATAGTAATATAGTATGTACTGTACCAAAATTTGTGTTATATTCCCGTTTTTAACCTGGAATATAACCTGACTTTTTTTCCGCGCACCGGTATGAATCCAGAAAAAAAGTCATTGTGACTTTTTTCTATAACCCTCGTGCGATGACCAAAAATCTATTATCATGCATTATTATGTGAATTTAAAAATGAAAATTTGACTTTTTTTCCGCGCACCAGTATGAATCCAGGAAAAAAAGTCATTGTGATTTTTTTCTATAACCCTCGTGCGATGACCAAAAATCTATTATCATGCATTATTATGTGAATTTAAAAATGAAAATTTGACTTTTTTTCCGCGCACCGGTATGAATCCAGGAAAAAAAATCATTGTGATTTTTTTCTATAACCCTCGTGCGATGACCAAAAATCTATTATCATGCGTTATTATGTGAATTTAAAAATGAAAATTTATATATTTACTCTGAAATATAATTTAGTCCTACCCAAAACTGACTTTTTTCCTACCCAAAACTGTGACTTTTTTTCCGCAGAGTGTGACTTTTTTTCCTGTGACTTTTTTTCCTAGCCGAAATTGTGACTTTTTTTCCGTGACTTTTTTTCCTGTGACTTTTTTTCCGCGCACCGAGCCATCTGCCGGACAACCCGGGAATTCCAATCTTTTTTTCAAAATGCAACTGCTGAAGAAACCAACATTCGACCATAACGATTGAAATAGCTACCACCCAGTTTCTAAACTCCCGTTCATATAAAAAGTGTTAGAAAAGGTTGTTCTAACCCAACTTGTATCTCATCTGAAGTCAAAGTCTTTTTAGCAATGTATAGTCTGCAAATCGCCCTTGCCACAGTATGGAAATTACTTTTCTGAACGTAGTTAATGACATTCTCTCTGCTTTGGATAGCGGAAAGATTACATTCCTCATCCTCCTTGATTTGTCTGCAGCATTTGACACAATTGACCATGATATATTACTTCACCCAGCATGTATTTGGCATTCAGAATATAGCCTTACAGTGGTTCAAGTCCTTTTTAATCAACAGGACACAAATTGTATCTGCAAATGGAATACACTCCATCTCACTGATCTATGTTGTAGTGTTCCACAGGATTATGTTCTTGGGCCTGTTATCTTCCTTCTATACACTCAGCCACTCTCAAGTGTCATAGATAATCATCCAGTGTCTCACCAATTATATGCTATGACACCCAAATATACAAGTCTAGCCACCCAACTGAAGTTGATGTGACCATCCAAGGAGTAGCAAGGTGTATATATGATGTGAAATCAATGATGACATGTAAGAAGCTGCAGATGAATGATGATAAAACTGAGGCCATTCTGATCACAACACTAAGACTTTCTCATTTACACCCTTTACCTCAAACAATAAATATCAGCAATACCAGCATTAAATTTACAGTTAGTTCGAAACCTAGATGTTACTATGGAGAGCACTCTCACATTGCACGAACATGTCATGAACATATGCAAGGCTGCATATCTTAAGCTGAGATACATCAGCTCAGTTCACAAATATCTTTCAGTTGATGCCCCTAAAATGCTTGTGTTCATTAGTACATTCAAGATTGGACTACTGTAACTCAATTCTGGCTGGTACGTCTTATTATCTACTACAGAAACTTCAAAAAGGTCAAAATACAGCTGCTTGGATCATCCCTTGAGTTTCATGATCAGAGCACACCTCCCCGCTCTCATGTACCCTACACTGGCTATCCATTCATTTGAGATTCAAACACAAAATTTGTTCTCTGTGCTACGTTTCACTGATGGAATCCAGTCCAACATACCTAACTGGCCTCACCCATGTGTATACACGAGCAAGGTACTTATGCTTCTCTGCTGACCATCGTATACTTGTTATTCCCACTATGAAAATGAAGTCACATGGACAACGTTCTTTTGCATACCAGTGCCCAGCAGCGTTGAATGAATTGCCCATTGAAATTAGACTCAAAGATAGTGTGATCCCATTCAAGAGTGCTCTTAAAACTCACCTTTTTCGACTGCATGAACAATCTTAAAGACCTAATAGTATTCCTACCTTAAATATTTTCAGCATTTCAGTGTTGGTTTTTTTTTTGTAGTCATATCATTATAGATGATGTAAAGCGCTTAGAGCTTCTAAAGATTTGGCACTATACAAAGTCCTCATTATTATTATTATTATCATCATTATTATTATTATTATTATTATTATTATTATTATTATTATTATTATTATTATAATGGCACGATCGTTCCTTTTAATGGTGTAGTTTTGTTTTTCAAACCTGGTCAAATGGTTTCTTACCCAAAGAATTGATCGTTTCGTAAACAAGGTTTTGGTCATTTCATACCCAATGGTATAGCTGTTTTGTAGCTAAGGTACAAATGTAACCACCAATATCATTTAAATAAAAGATATTTCATACGTATTTCAAACTGTTTAAATCTGTTCAATGTTTCATTAAATATATTACCATGCGAGAGTGAGTATCTTTGGATTTGCAAATTCCCTCAATTTACTCCATCAGTTGACTCACAACTTTTACCATCCAGTGGTTACTTATTTATGACTAGCTATGATATTATACCATGAGAGTACTATATATAACAATTTCTGAAAAAAGATGACTTGGATCATCTTCAAGACCGGCATCCCAAAAATCTCAATTTGCAGGAGTGTGCATTCCAGCAATCATTATGAGGATAGACCTAAAAATCGTGAACTGCAGGATCTGGACACAAGTCCAACAGAAACAGGTTAAGTTAAGAATCGAGAAAGGTAAACAAAATGCTTTTGATTAGATTTGCCGTATTTTAAGAAATAAAAATTTGAAGACTTAAAAGATTTCATGTTCAGACACACAAAGATGTAAGAATAAACACCATTTGCTACAGGATTAGCAAGATTAATCTGTCACAATATTTAAGCATTATAGTATATGTCGGAGATAATGCTTATAGTGTCTGACATTTTCTACAAGAAACTCAACATGGCTATGATATATGATACATGTCACAAAACTGATTTTGCTTAAAAGTAACATAATCATGTCATGAATACTGCCAAGGTCTGATGTAGAAGAAGTTGGAAATGAGGATTCTAGCACAGTATGGAAATTTTATATTGCGCTACTTGATAGAGACCTTATTATTATTATTAAACCCTTCTATGTTGATTTTTAGCATAAAATCAGCATTTTTTGAGCCCTCAAAACGTCATTTTACGTGATTAAATAGTGCATGGAAAGGTATTTTCATACAACTTGAACTATGATTTTAAGGCTGTTTAGGCTGCCATTGATGTTAAATTTATTTTTATACTGTGCTAACTTGCATGCACAACTTGCATGAAAAGTTATATTTTATTTTAAATAGATATATAATTATAATGACAATTGATCGAAAATATTGTACTTATATTTTATCGGAAAAGAATTATTTAAATGATTATCATAAGGGAAAATTTGATACCAAACCGAAATATGGCAAATCTGTTTATGATACTGGTACCCGAACAACATGTTTTAATTTCTCAATGACAGGCATAATCGAGTGCTGGTCACGAGCAATTGCTGCCAGAGCATTGGGTGTACCATCAAGTAAACTAACCAGTATAAAAAATGGAAATTAATTATGTGATAACACCTGATAAAACCATGTGGGTGGTTTATGACACCAACAATGAAAAAAATCAAACAGTGGGTAAATTCTGATTCACCAAATTTATTTAAAAACGTTTATGATGCTTTACCAGATAATGTTACAATGCGATTAATAAAACTAGGATATGTATTAACGGATCGCTATCGTATGATACTTAATGGTGATTATTCAGGTGCAGAGATCTTATAATGTCCGATCACTAGTGTATTTACACCATCATCACAGTATCGTTTATCATCGAAGTTGACTAATCCGGACTTACAGATTCGCTCAGTTGTGACCTGGTGCTTATTAGACCGAATTGCAGTCATCATTGCAATGTGATTTTTTTCTGTTCCTGTCACAACAGCTCGATATAACTAGTGAGAGAAATTCTTTTTCACAACCGGTTTTTTAACACCTTTCGCTTTCATCATATTTTTAGATTTATTTAGCGCGAGCACCGAATACATCTTTGGTCGTAGTTCGATAAACTCTATAATGGGCTCAAAGCACAATTCATCTTTGAATTTCCCAATAACTTTTTTGTTTACGTTATCGTTGTACTCGCCTTTCACATCTGATAGATCGAATAATTCATGACGATCGTAAATATCTTTGTAAAGATCATCATTACAATCATCGCCGGGAATATCATACAACAACGAGTCTATATCAGAGAAACACAATTTAGCACTGGGCCATTTCTTGCTGATAAAATTATAGTGAAAATCATACATGAGCCATTTCAATATATCTAGCACGGATGCACCAGCGTAGATGGGCTTATCGAGGAGGATATCACATTTATGTTTCTTCAAGATCGTCTTTAATTGGCACTTGTCCAGCGAAATTATTTGATGCAACTAGTTTGGAAAATCTTTTTGTGTTCTTGTGGACAATTTTGATATTACATCTGTTTCTAACATTTTCCATTGTCTTGCCGAATACTGCGTTGTTCATTAACTTGAAAAAGTGTTTTTCAGAATCGTTGTTAGCTTTTGTTCACATATCAGTATTATATTTGATATAATCAGCTAACCACCGAGACTGTCTGATCTTTAGTGCTTTATGGATTTTTTGCTGACAAGACCAGCTTGCACAGCTTGATATTATATTCGATAGTGGTATATATAACCCTGTTTTGATAATAAATTTGGAACTAGTTTGGGAACTATACATGGTTTACTTGCGACTAGCGACTAGTTGATTCGACGACAACAATGAATCATTGATAGTCTTTCTTTTCAGGAAGAAACAGAAAATCATTATGGGAGTAATGTAGACTACTCGGATACTCCGCTTCAAATTCAACAAAGAATGAATAATCAGACTGATAAATCCTTAGTCATATTTTCCGTTGCAGATGGAATTTGTTTTGTACTAGTTAATTTATCTTCAATAAATAATGCATCATTATTATTAACATTATTACTTGTATTAAAATGTTGTTATATTATTAAAAAAAATTTAGCCTGATGTTTTTAAATTGACTGATAATAGTACAAGAACCTTGACATATTCGGTTTTTTAAAAATATGTATGACTGTGTAAATAAGAATTCCCTCTAATTTCAGAAGCCAGGTAGAAGGTTACCAGGAGGGGCTCGTGACTGGGAAAAAGGCAGGTCTTCAAGAAGGTTATCGTCTTGGCTGGGAAAAAGGAGCAGCTATAAATTCAGAGGTTAATTCGCATGTACCTTTTTTCTATTCTATTTTATACATCTTCTGTGTGTGTGCACCCCTCATACACCATGGGTTTCATTAACATAGACCGCACTATAGTGAGGGCAAAACATGTGTACATGTATGTATATATAATAATAATGAGGAATTTATATAACACCTAATCTTTAGAAGTTCTAAGTTAACTACAAAAAAACAAAATAAGCACCACAAAACTAGAAAACATAAAAACATTGCTGAAAATATTTAAGATAGGAAACATTATTGGGTCTTTAAGTTTGTTCTTGTGGTTGAAAAAAGGTGAGTTTTAACAGCACTCTTGAAAGGGATCACTAGTGATGGGAATCGGTCAGAAATTCATTATCGATAACCGGTTCCCCTTAACCAACAGATCATCGATTATAATCGGTTACTAAGAGCAAATTTACATTTTTGTTACACAGTTATATCTTTAATCAAGAGTTCAATATGTTTATAAATGTACAGGAGTAATGTCTTTTAATGACATGTATACTTTAACCTTAATAACAATAATATTACAGTGTGTGTTACTTTTGTTCTACAACTTTGTTAAATGAACACAACTTTTTATGGCTGATCAGTCATATGTAACTGAAATACTGCTACAATCTCCCGAAATTATTTAGTTCATATGTGATGTGTCTATAATTTAAAATACAGAAGGACATAATTTTCTTGTTTGTCATTGTTTATAAATACTAAAAAAGATATTGCAATTTAACTGAAACAAATCAACAAAATGTACCGTATTTTCGCGCATATATCCCGCGGGTTATACCAGATTTTACAAACCCCGCAGGGGGGTGCGGGTTATATAAGGGTGCGGGCTATATCACAATTTTTTTACACATAATGATATTTCAACATATTGTTTGAAAAACTATATAACATATATTGTTCTAGTTTTGTTTTGCTAGGGTTGGATATTATGGCTACTACGGTGACTTTACAACAACTTACGGTATCGGGACCAAGGTGAGGCTACTTTGCTTTAGGTCCGCGACGAGCACGTTTTCGTGGATTCATCTTCTCCAACGTTCCTTTTTCTTTTCTCCAACCTCGGATTACACTCTCATCAATATCAAATTTTGTGCCTGTGGCTCTATTGCCATGCACTTCAGCATACGCAAT
Organism: Unio pictorum; assembly: GCA_030141615.1. Taxonomy (NCBI): domain Eukaryota; kingdom Metazoa; phylum Mollusca; class Bivalvia; order Unionida; family Unionidae; genus Unio; species Unio pictorum. The sequence continues at coordinate 362,153 of JARLTB010000012.1, read as the reverse complement.
GGCAGTTAGCTTGAAGTCGGCTGTGTAAGACTTTCGTTTCGGCATTTTTTAAATTAAACAGAAAGAAATTATTTAAACTCGAATCTACACTTCACAAGAATACAAGATTATTTAAAAATGTCCGTGTTTATGTAGCCTGTAGTTGAGGCACAGCTCCTACGCACACAAGCACTGTGTACCGTGTTTTTCCTGACTTTTATTGAGCAAAGGTCGTCGGCTTACTTTGATGATGGCGCCGCTAAAGGCTCCAGTTGAAGGGTGAAACAAATACCTGTTTGTTATTGCTGCGGCAACTTCAGATAATTGTAGAACATTGAAACAGATTTGTTTTATTTGTTTAGTATATATCAGTGCTTCAAAGGTAATCAGTTCTCTTTGAAGTGTCAGCAAACGTAGTTTTTCTTCTTCCATCTGGTATTTGTTTTTAAATTAGTGTCATCTGCTTGACTGTGCTCATTTTACGTTTCCGCCTTCTGCGGATTCGGATTTTGACTAGTCAGTTGCATAAAGTAATAAGGCCAGATATCATCATTAGCGGATTATGATATAACAGTGCACTGTTAGTGTGGTTTGCCAGTATGAGACAAGGACTTGTTATTTTAACAATATATTCCAGTACATTGTTTCCTGTCATGGTGCCTTTGATTTTCTCTACTCCAAACGCAAGACTGTATATACGGTTTTTATCAGCCAAAATTGGTGTCGCCACAAATATCACCAGATGGTATATTTTGTCACCAAAACGGAAAACAGAATCGCAGTTTGCTACATCAGCGAAGCCCCGTGATCCTGTAATTGATTTCATTTCCGATTGTAGCTGTATAAATATATCTATGGTTGCGGGTTATACAAAGGTGCGGGTTATGCCAACGATTTTTTACACAAAACCCCAAAACCCGCGGGCTATATGAGGGTGCGGATTATCTGCGTGTGCGGGATATATGCGCGAAAATACGGTATTTAAATTTATTGACTCAACAATTTAACAACTTGACCATATAATAATGACTATATGTTCCTAATTATGAATCATAAGGTTTTTATATTTGTAGTTGTGAAGGGATTACAAAATTTCAGGTCAACTTTAGTGGCTGGGAGTTTTACTAACCTTTGTGCTTTGCATACACCTAAAAAGTAGTCTCCCTTTACACACAATCGATTATGGAGTTCACAATCCATTATCTTATTGGTTTGCTCAACCAACTGATGATCGATTATAATCGATAATCGGAACAACACTAGGGATCACTGTGTCTTTGTGTCTAATAGCAATTCACTCCACATTTCTGTGCCCTACTATGCAAAAGAACATCCATATGACTTTGTTTTCATAGTGGGAATAATGAGTATACAATTGTCAAAAGAGGAACATAAGTATGTTGCTGGTCTGTACACATGGGTGAGGCCAGTTAGGTATGTTGGAATGGAGTATGTCAGTGAAACATATCACAAAGAACAAATTTTGTGCTTGATTTTGGATCGAATGGATAGCCAGTATAGTGTACAGAGCAGTGTGGAGGTGTGCTCTGATATATACACCCTTGTACACAGTGGGGTCCAGTAACAGGCTGCACGATAATGAGGACATGAAAAATGGAGGATGGGATGCTATCCCAGCTAGATGATTTGATATGACAATCAGGGGGCAGCTGCACAGTTTAATGACTGAGTATTCACTTTTTAATTGCATTGGGTAAAAGTGTCAATAAATGGCTTTTTATAATGAAATTATTTACTTTTGGGTATAAATTACCCTTTTTTTCAGACCATGCCCATGTCCTAGTGGTTAGAGCATCCGCCTCAGATGTGGCAAGTCACAGGTTTGAACCCAGACTGAGTCATACCAAAGACTTATTAAAATGGTGCTAACAGCTGCCTCTCTAGGTGCACAGCTTTAAGAAGTTAGTGTTATAACTGGTTGGCCTAGTGTCAGGATTAGGGCTGTCAAAAATCATAAAAAACTTACCCGGGTATCCGTAGTGCCATTTAACAGGTACCCGTTAGAGCATGAAAAAATGTACAACCCTAAACCATCTAATTGTTATCCACCTTTCTTTAATGTCTTGTCTGGCGTGTACTGCACTACTTGGTCTGAAGCGTCCGCACCGTGGTAGCTGCGAATGATTGGACCGCACGCTATTAATTAATAAATATAGTTAGACTTAACCTTTCTACCCAGACGGTAAGTATAATCCAACTTCTAACGATCAGCTGTGTTAAATCCTTTAGAACACTCACTATTTTTTAGTATAAATCCCTGTCAGAACAGAACACATGTGTATTCATCGGTTGTTGACCTCAGATTTGAATTACCCAAGCATGCGTGTAAAGCAGCTTGACCTCATGGTAAGAGTAACGCATTAAAACCGTCTTGTGTCTCTGTGTGTGTGTGTGTGTGTGTGTGTGAGAGAGAGAGAGAGAGAGAGAGAGAGAGAGAGAGAGAGAGAGAGAGAGAGAGAGAGAGAGAGAGAGAGAGAGAGAGAGAGAGAGAGAGAGAGAGAGAGAGAGAGAGAGAGAGAGAGAGAGAGATTACCTGTAGAACAATGACTATGTTTTAACCTTGGTATATAATGCCTCAGGGATAAGGGGTTTGGCCTGTTGCACAGTGCCAATGAATTTTACTAATCCAAACAGACTCTGATGTATTGTTTATTTATATTAAGCAGGAATCTGGTTTCTAATTAAAGCCATTACTGTCACAACTGTTCAAAGTGGTTTCGTGTGTAACGATTTAGTAGTGGGCCGCTGATGCATAACGGACAGTCCTACTCCTAAATATAGACTGGAGCTGTAACTAAGACCAGCGTACTGCTGATGATATATGATATTTTTATAGTGTTGGCGAGTCTGGCAACAATTTATTCTTGTGAATGGGTACCCATGATTAATTTTCAATACCTGGGTTTTTCACTATGGCAGAGTGCCAGGTACCCGTTGACAGATTTAGTCAGGATAATATCACTGGGTGGGACATCATCCGATATCTTTAAGTTATGATGCCCCAGTGCTAGATATCACCATAAACTGCCACACCACAGACATATAGCTATATGACTGAATTTTTAAAAAATCAAAATCACAGACACCCCACCCCCCTTAATCGCTTACCTACATGATTAATCATGTAGGTAAGCGATTAAGAGATGGAGCTATAATAACAGTACATTTATCTTTAAAATGAATTGACCTATCTGATTGGCTCAATTCAATCCATAGAATTTAACTTTTTTAACTTCACTTATTTTATCAACATGTGACATAAATGGAAACGTGAATTCTACATTTTCAGGGATTTTATGACTTAACACAATTTTGAAACTTTGTATTTTTTAAAAAGTATTTGAGATATTGGAAGTTAAATGCTTCAGTAATTATGTGCTCATTGAATTGGGTAGTAATATTATGTATATCATCATTTGTCTCATGAATTGGAATCATACTTTCTTGGTTTGGACTAAAATCCTTGAGAACTTTCCAGATTTGTTTTGGACTTCCTTCTGCATTGTTAACGTATGTTTTATAAATATTTCTTGTAACATACTGAATCTTAGCAGTAATGTTAATGTTTTAATGTTAATGTCTTAATGTTAATGTCTTAATGTTAATGTCTGTTAACGTCTTATGCAAGAGCTGTTTTAAGAATTTCCTCTTTAAGAAGCCAATGTACATTATTTAATTTTGAACGTATTTTTGGGACACTGCTATTGCAGTTTTTTGTTTGCCTTAAGTCTGATCATCATTTTGTCTCTACAGCCATCAGTGAAGACTAGGTCACTGTGACTTCTATTTCATGGTTTTGGAATTTATACTTTCCTTTGCATGTAAGTCATTTTATCTAATTCTGTTACTTGTAGAATAGCATAAGTTTGTATGAAAATGTTTCAGTATTACCGGTATATCCTATATTACCTATATTTAAAATGCCTGTGACTAGCATTAGCCAGCCAGTGATTTTTTTAAACATTAAAATTAGCTGTTTCTCAACCACTTTTCGTGCAGAATTGTGCAACCCAACATGCAATGGTATCATAAGAAATATGCTCTTCAGTCAGAACTAATTTAGTGTGACCTATATTTCATGCTCCAGTTACTGCATTGACCTTCGTACTTAGTTATTATTATTGGGCACTGGTCTGCTAAATGCAGAGCAATGCAATCTGAGATAAGAACATCATAATGAGTACTAAATCATTTAAACACAAAGCTTTGCGAATATTTACCGGTATTTGTTCTTACAGCCCAAATGCCAATGTTTTTAAAAATAAATTTCACCATTCTTTCAGTCTAACTAAGGTTTGGAAGGAAGGAAATGATATGTTAACATAACATAAAACTTTCTTTGAAATAATTAAAAAGTTATGTTTAAATTACGTTCAAATATTCAGTTTAGAATTAAGAGGTGCCACACCATAATTAGTCAACAAAATTGCTCATAATTCTCCTAAAAAACTAGTCATGTGATACATTTGACAAATTCATATCAACAACACTCACACGTAGAACACAATTTGAATTATGAGGGAATGCTCAGAGGCAGACCTGCTTTTTTAAGTTCATCTGAGAAGTAAAAGATGCATTAGATGAAAATAAGCCTTGAGATAAATATTGGTGATCAGCCGTGGAGCTAGAAGACTTTGAAGGGTTTAACTTGGATTAAAGACAATCTGACATATTGTGGTATTGGCTTCTTGTGTTTACGATGGTGATTTCATCAAATCTTGTGTTCCAGCTTCTGACTGAAATCTTTTAACCTATAGATGTCTGTGATCAACATCAGATTAATCCATACACATGAAAAATGATAGGGTTTCTCAGTTCAAGGAAGAAATTACATTGATCATAATGTGATGACACATCAGTATTACTGTATGGTTTTAAGTGAACCCAATAATGTTTAGGACCAATATCTTTGAAGATTCAGTATTATTTGGATGATATGGCATATCCAACTTATTTGTACAACTGCATTGGTGCTTTACCGTAAATGCAAGTTTGATAATCGATAATGCTATACTATACATATCCATAGTAAGATATTGGACATGTGTCAAATAGGGTGTGGGTTTGATTGACAGCATTGGACCTGCCCAGACTGGCTACCGTGTTGTGTCTTTGTGCTTGGCATTTACACTGTGCAGTCTTGCTGTGTTGTAAAATACAAAGCCAAACCAAAACCTACCCTATAAATAATGGTGGAGGTTGTTGTTGACAATATTTGCTAGTTTGTTTGTTTTATTAGGATTTTTAACGTAGCTTTAACAATTTTTCAGTCATATCGCTACGATGTCTGCAGTGAGGCAGTTTATAGTGATGTCTAGCACTGAGACATCATGCCGCAGACATGTAGCATGATGTCTCACCCAGTCACATTATCCTGACACCAGGCCGACCAGTCCTAACACTAACCTCTTAATGCTGAGCGTCAAGTGAGGCAGCTGTTAGTACCATTTTTGTAAGTCTTTGGTATGACTCGGCCGGGGATCGAACCGACGACCTCACAATATTTGCTAGAACCTATATAATGTATGTTATTCTTTCAGCTGGGGTTTTACTATGGATTTGCCAAAACACTTGTAGAAAGCCTGGAGAAAAACCCAAAGTCCAAACAAAGGTAAGAGTTATTTGATTAAATATTCTTGAACTATTACACTTATTATTTTTTTTAAAAGAATTATAATAAGCATTAATTGATACAATAGGAAACTTTATTTTGTTATTGTATTATTTAAATGATGCTTCAAACTATGACTTTGTTGTAGTATAGTGTGAGAATGTGAATTTTAAATTTTGGTTACAGATCAGGGTTAACTCCTTTGACCTGACTTTTCCTCTCACTGCAAAAGCATATGTCCATGATAACTCCATGTGAGCAGACATTCTGTAATTCACATCTACAATGTTACAAGTGTTTATGTTTTTTTACAAGTATATTGGTTCTCTTGGTGGTTTATTCTCACAGCTGTTGATCTGCTTCATTTATTTTATTGACCAAGTACCCTTGAGGTTCCATCACAGTATTTCTATTTGTCACAGTTAAGTATAAAAGCATGTCCAGATTCATCATTTATGAGTGTAAAACACTCATTTTCCCCAGAAAATATTTATGTCTGTGCTTGTGTGCATGCCTTTAGTTTTGCCAAAAAACTACATTGATTATATTCTTGTTTTGGCGAATGTTACTGTTTTTCTTACACCACTCTATGTTTCTTGGTTCATCATACTTTTGAGCCAATTCTTTTCTTAGTGGAATTTTATGTGAATTTGTTACTACGATGTAACTGATGGGGAAGGTTCAATAATTTGTCCTGTATTCTTCTGGTAAATTCAAATGCTTGTGGCCTGAGACATTCCCGCATGGATTGTGTAGATTATTCACATTTGTATGAACAGCATTACCCCAGTTCATGCATCATCCCAACTGTAAGTCAAAAATTTTGTTGTCATGTTAAATGTCTCCAGCTACAACAGTTACCAGATGTTTAATTATAAGATGGCCATAGCTTGCTTTAGGCTTGTACCCAGTAATATCCCTCAGTATCCACTTGTAACACAGTCTCTCCATGTATGCCTCATTTGATGTCGGTTATACTTTCAACACAAGCCATCTCCATTGGAGGGGTCTGGAATAAATATCCACTGGTGACTTCTTTGGTAAATAATCGCTAGACTGATTTTATCAAAGATTTGTACGCAGGTGGTTGTGGCCATGTCAGATTTGCAAATGCCTCTCAGATGCCTCTTTGCATATGTACAACATTTTGAGCTTTGGTTGACAATTCAGGACAAGTTTGGTGCATTCAGTCAACTTGCTACTAAAATCATGCAAGAGTGCACTCTGGTGTAACCACACTCAAATGGCACCAACAGCACCGTTAGGGTAAGTGGATAGTCATTGTGGGCATGATGAAACTCATAAGGTATTCCAGGTCAACTTAAGGGAAGTTCCCAATGTTACTGTTCTGATTGTAATCAGATATATGCTTGTTTATGCTCCTATGCATGCATTGGTTACATCATCTCGACAGGTTGTAGGCATCCATGTAAGGTTTGTTTTCATGATTATAACAGTGACTCATTGTGGAAATCCTGCCAACCACATTCAAGAAACTAATGTTGATCAAAGTTGGTGAGCAGTTCCAACTTGACATAGGTTTTCAATGCAGCACATCTGTATCCATTCCTGGTGATGAGAAGTAGTGCAGAGAGATCAAGTTTATGGATGGTGGTGTCATGAAAAGCTTCAGAGACACTGCCATAGCTTCCAATGTTATGTATAGTACGACAAAGTCAGAATTTCCAGTGCTATGTACAGTGTAATAGTCAAAGTTTCCAATGCTATGTACAGTATGACAGTAAAAGTTTTCAGTGCTATGCAGTGTTACAAAGTAAGAGTTTTGTGTTATGTACACAACACTGGAAACTATGACATCATAAGGTACATAGCATTGAAAACTAATTTTGTCATACTGTACATAACACTGAAAACTCTGTCATAATGAACATAGCACAGGAAATTATGACCTTTTCACATTGTACTTAGCACTGGAAACTGACTTTGTCATACTGTACATAACACTGGAAGCTATGCCATTGTCATACTGTACATAACACTGAAAACTGACTTTCATACAATGATACTGTACATAGCAAAGGAAGCTATGACATCATACTGTACATATCACTGGAAATTCTGTCACACTGTACATAGCACTGGAAACTGACTCATACTTTTCATGGTACTGGAAACTGACATTGTCATGCTGTACATATCACTGGAAGCTATGAAATCATAATGTACATAGCATTGGAAACTATGACTGTTAGTTATACTGTATATAGCACTGGAACCTATGACTCTCATATTGTACATAGCACTAGAAACTATGACTGTCATACTGTGCATAACATTGGAGACTGGCTTTGTCATATTGTACATAGCACTTGAAACTGATTTTTTTTCACTGTACATAACACTGGAAACTGACTTTGTCATACTGTACATAGCACTGGAAGCTACAAAATCATACTGTACATAGCACTGGAAATTCTGTCACATTGCACATAACATTGGAAACTGACTTTGTCATACTGTACATAACACTGGAAACTATGAATGTCATACTTTATATAGCACTGGAAACTATGAGAGTCATACTGTACATTGCACTGGAAACTGACTTTATGATACTTTACATAGCACTGGAAGCTATGACTTTGTCATACTGTACTTAGCACTGGAAACTGATTTTGTCACTGTACATAACACTGGAAACAGACTTTTTCATACTGTACATAGTACTGGAAGCTGTGACATTGTCATATGGTACATATTGCTATAAATTCAGACTTTGTCATACTTAACATAACATTGGAAGCTATGGAATCATACTGTACATAGCACTGGAATATATGACTTTGTCATACTGTACATAGCACTGGACACTGACTTTATTATACTATAAAAAGTATTTATAAATAGTACTGGAAACTATGACTCATACCGTGCACAGCACCAGAAAGTATGACTGTCATACTGTACATAAAACTGGAAGCTATGACTTTGTCATAATGTACATAGCACCAGAACTTTGTCACACTGTAATTTGCAGTGGAAGCTATGACTCTATCATGCTGAACATAGCACTGGAAACTATGATTTTGTCACTGTACATATCACTAAACTTTGACTGTGTCATACTGTTCATAACACTAAAAGCTGTGACATTGACTTGCTGTACATAGCACTGGAAACTATGAATGTTATACAGTTCATAGTTACTGGAAATTATGACTTTGTCATACTGTACATAATACTGGAAACTATGACATCATGCTGTACATAACATTGGTAGTTGTGAATTTGTCATACTATATATAGCTCTGAAAACTAACTTTGTTACAGTATAAATAGCACTGGAAACTATGACATTGTCATATTGTAAATAGGACTGGAAACTTGGACTTTGTCATAATGTACTTAGCACTGAAAACTATGACATTGTCATATTGTAAATAGGACTGGAAACTATGCCATTGTTATATTGTAAATAGGACTGGAAACTTGGACTTTATCATAATGTACTTAGCACTGAAAACTATGACATTGTCATATTGTAAATAGGACTGGAAACTATGACATTGTCATATTGTAAATAGGACTGGAAAATATGACATTGTCATATTGTAAATAGGATTGAAAACTATGACATTGTCATATTGTAAATAGGACTGGAAACTATGACATTGTCATATTGTAAATAAGACTGGAAACTATGACATTGTCGCTATCGTTGAAATGGCATGGTTACTATCACGTTGCGAACGCACCCAGTTGGCTAGATTTTCTTCTAGGTTCGGCCATCTTGCCTTTCTATCTCTACAAGCTCATTTCCTTGTATTCATCTTCTTAATCCCCTCTTCCTCCAGCCTCCAATTCTTCTCACTGCAGCTAAATTCTCGTCCAGCAGCTCTTTTGCCACGCTCCTTGGCAAACTTGATGACGTCTAATTTAAAGTTGGCCGTATATGATTTTCGCTTCGGCATCGTGACAATTTTATAAATTTTACAAATGCTAAGCATATTGATCACTCATTTATATATAACAAGAGACTGTTCCCACGTTTATATATGCTAACCGCATACATTGGGCGTTTATTGGTCGATGTACTAATCCCACCCGCTGAAGACTTGGCCTAGCGGATCAATGAAGCCGCCTTTACATCCGGTGTTTATTGTTCTAGAATCTAGATACCAGGTACTAAACCCATCCGCTATTGGTCTTTGATCTCAACTAAAAATGGTAATGAAGCCTTGTTTACATCCGATGGGTGATGGAACATTGGACAAATTTTCATTTATGATAAAGGAAAGGTAACCACTAGAGATAAATTGCTCAGTTCGGCAGATGGCTAGGCTGCATGTGTCTTATATTTGTGGGCGTCTTATTTAAAATATTTTTTACACAAATCGTCAAAACCCGCATCTTATATATGGGTGCGACTTATAATTAGGTGCATCTTAAATGAGCGAAAATACGGTATATATCTACACATATAGTATTGCCTCACTATAACACTATCCATGGGAGCCAGTTCATTTACAGCTGTATCTTGAATCTGTCTTATAATGAAGTAAATATACATATACAATATTGCCACAGTATAACACTGTTTTTGAGAACCAGTGTGTCTTTTCTCTATTCAACAGGGCCCAGAAAACCCTTCAGAGTTTGGTACAGAAAATAGAAACCTTTCCCCGCCATGATCCTGTACACTCGGAATTGCAGGAGCAGCTGGCCAGCATACGTGCCAAGTTTAAACAGGTTATTTTATCCCATTGAAGCATAGATTTGACATTCAAGACAGATTGGATGGTTGTCATTGTAATGCTTTACATAAATTCTTTATATACTGTCATAGAAATTCAGTAACAGTTCAGATTCAAGAAATAATGATGTGTGAATTAAAATTATAATTTAAAACCTATGATATATAGGAAACAAGCAGTGTTTTCACAAAATGAAAACTATGATGAAAATAGCAGTTACAGGTTCTGTTATATTCTTAATTCATAACTAATTTTATGCTAATTGCAATTGATAATTATTGTCAATTTGCTTTACAATTTTGATAGTGAGAAGCAAGACACTGTCAGCTGTTACTTTTTCTGTTACTTTGATGCCCGTATTATCATATCATCATCAACTACTCATTATGGTTTTGGCTCAAGTTTTTTTGGTAATGCTTTAGTTGTGGGATTTTTGTACATGTTCAGGTCCAAAGACATTATATTTGACAGATATTCCTGTGGTATTATTTCCATAAGCCCTTGACATGATGACATGAGTGTATTGTAACACATAATGGGCTTGAAGCTAAGGAGCTGTGCTAATCTTGTCAATCATGACAGTATGAAAATAGGATACACCCTGATAAACTGACTTTTGGTATCAAGTCTGTGTTAGTCATGACTTGTGGTCTCAAAAAGGGTAGTTGACCATGCTGTGTTGCCACACATGCAAACACACTAAATCCATGTTAGTGATGATTTCCAATTAACAAGGTAGTAGATATTGCTATGCTGTCATACATTCAAGAGCACTAGCTCAATGGTAGTCATGATTTCAAAGTTGTTGACCATAATCTGCTGTCTCACTTGCAAAGGCACTATGCATAAGTTGTTTATAGTTGGATGTACAGCATATATACATAAATACACAGCAAGTCCCTGAAATGTTGAAAATAGTGTATTTATACAAGTTTCAAATGCACAGCTTTTGTCTTGCTTGCTTCTTCCTCCACCAATAATACTGGCCGCCATGTATAGCCTATCACGTGCTTAAAAATGGCATTAAACACTACAACAAGCAAAAATCTGAAGCTTAGGTTGTTGTTTGTTGTTGTCTTATGGTTTAACGCCATTTTTTAGCACATGATAGGCTATACATGGCGGCCAGTATTATTGGTGGGCATTATTAAGTCTTGGCATTTAGCTTCAATTTCCCGACACAGTAACATACAGGGTCATGAAAATTGATGGTAGCCATTCAGCTTAAATAGTACTACTCACCACAGGCAAAAGTAGGTCACAGTGACCTATTTTCCCAATATCTAGGTCCTAGTTTATAAAATCAAACTTGATAGGTTAAATAATCTCATTAATGTCTTGCACAAGTTGAATAATTACGGAGATTTGCATCGGGTAACGAGGTATTCTCTAATCTGTTTCGCTGAGATTATTACCATTACCATTATTATTATGTTAAAAAAAATCTGATAAAAAATATTGGTATGCTGACTTTTATAATTTAAATATTAGAAAAGTTTCAGGATCAGTAATGTGTATTGAAGAAAATTAACTGAGTGTTATGGAATGGTTGTTTTAAATGTGGCATGTGAGAAAGCTTGCCATTAGCTTCTCGTGGGTCGTGGTGATTATAATAATAAGACCCAGATTTGCCATCACATAATACACTGACAGATCAGGGTTTATGCATATTGTTAGGAGTAATTAGTAACAACATAGACCCTGATTTACAGGTGTATTTTGCATGACTTATAAGCATGTCTGACAGGGAAAAAAAGTCATCATAGTGTTTTATGAGTCTGATCATAAGATACATCCATAAAGATGAATCATTTATGTCAGCAGGCTTAGCAATTTTATGCCAATTTGCATCTCCAGTAAGACAAATATTTGCTATGAAAAGTTGGTTGCAGTAACCCACTCCTTTTGCTGTAATGACTTTGCTAAGTGTTCTCTAAACTATGCCATGACAGAGAAAGCGATACAAAGAAAATCTTATAAAAAGTAGTCTTTTTTTCTTTCTTCTGCAGCTCTCATCATTATTGGGATTGCAGCCTGAGTTTAAGAGAGGAGACGAGGTGAAGGGTGTCTCGTTTTGATACAGGAGCAGGGTCATTGTAACTACCAGTACATATTCCCGGTACTATGGAAACGATGGTAAATGGAATTAATGATTTGTTTTCTTCATTTAAAACAGATGTACTCGAAGTCTTGGTGGTAAATCTTGTTAACTGCTGAGTGCTGAAACAGTCTCAAATATTCTTCAGCAATAACAAGATTTTTATATTAATCTGCTGTGGTATTGGAAGTCAAAGATGCACCTTTTTTTAGGACAAAGATATTTTAAAAATTTGTAGGTGTTGATATAGCGATCCATATGGAATGAGTAGAGGTAAAAATATTTTCACGATAGCCACCATGGTAGCCATATTACAGGGTTGTAATTTTCATTAATTATCAAATAGACACTAAGAATTCTTGTGATGAAAAACACCATTTTAATTTAGGAAAGAAACAACATTATAAGAAGTCTTTTAGTTAAACCCCATGCTGATATGAGCATGGAAGAAAGTTATAACAAGATTTTCAAGATGGCCACTGTGATTGGCACATTGGAAGTCATATCAGTAGAAATTTCATTTAAGATCAGCTAGACTTCTTTTGAAATCTTTTGTTGAAAACCTTATTTATATGACCATCAATTCAGAAGGAGTAACGATAAAGAGTTTACTGGTTGGCCCCTGTTTGAAAGCATTGTGTATGTCGGTACAATTTTTGTTATGATCAAATGGATATCATTGGAAACCTTGGTTATAAAAACAGCACATAAATTACATAAATATGAGTTCTTGTTCAGGTGGAGTAGCGATAACAAAAGATTTTCAAGATGTCCACAGTGGTGGCCATATTAGATGTCCAAGAAGCCCTATTTTCATTTAGGACAAACTAGGCTATGAGTGAATGTGTGTTTAAAGTTTCTTGGCAATCATGGTAGGAGGAGAAATGATAACAAACTTGTGCTAAAAGACAGATGAAAGACTATCCCATAATCTCTTTAAAACAAGTTAACAGAGTTTTATCAAATTTGCAGAAAGCATCTTGTTACAGTCTTTCAGATTTGTTCATATGATGCAAATTCACCATAAAATATGGCCACCTTTGCTAAAAATATAATAATTTAAATGGCTTCTCAAATGCCACAGTTTGGTGACACCATCCATGCATAGTGGACTCTCAGATTATTCACATGATTCCAATACACCATCAAATAACCCAATACACATTCCTTCTGAAATTCCAGATTTAATTTCTGAGACTAAAGACACTGATGACCTTAAAATAATCATAAGAAATTTGGTAGTTAATCATATAGGGGACTTGAACTCTCAGCCTTCTGGTCACACTGTGCCCCAGGAGTAGGTGGTAGGTAAGGACATATCAATTATTCCATACCAACAGATTACATTTTAAAATGGCAATTAAGAGTATACTTTAAGGGTGGGGCTATGAACAGTTTCTAAGTTGTGACAAAGTTCCCTGGGGCTTGGGGTGATATAGGCACCAATACTGGTTGTATAAACAATCTTTTACGTAATGAAAGTGATTGAATACATGTGATCTTGGAAAGAATCAAACCAACATTAATATACGATGCAGCAGCAGTGTGCACCAAGGATTTCTTTCCCCGCTAGTTTCAATGCATGTGTAAATTTGCATTCACAAGCTGATGTGTAAACTAACCAGGTGAGGTCATGCCTACTTTTGCAGTACAAATATTTTCATCCAAGTGTAACAGAATTGTAACCGAGTGGGTATTGGATCAAATGAAATTCAAACACAATGCGTGAAAGATGAATATGTATTAACTTAAAAAGTAAAGAAAAATGTATGATGTAAAAATACAATGATTCTCACACACGCTTGATTCAATCACTCTATACTATCACACATTGATAATAAACCATTAATATATATCTCTCTGATATACAGCTTAAGGAAACATCAATTTCAAATAATAGTACACACTATAATAATCATATAGTTTCACATATAGACAAGGCTTGGGATTCAAACAATCTCAAGTTTTCAAATATGTTAAAAATGTTCTGCACTGTCAGTAAGATTCACAAATCTCCTGGAATTCATCTAAAATTCAAAATAATCTTAAGTAAATACAAATATACCAATTTAAACAACAATTGGAATAAATATATGGTTCTTGACCCTTGTACAGTCGCATGATTCATCCATCGATAAACCGCACAGTTTCACCACATTCCTCGGGTTGACACTCTTGTATCGGCTGTTCACACCCTTCATGGATCCACTACATGTACAGTGAGTCATACGTATACACATACAGACAGCATACAGCACTCTTGTATTAGCTACGTGGCTTCACCACATGTAGAGACATATGTACATACATATAGACATCTAGATAGCTCATTACATCACCTCGTAACCACCTTGTAATCTTGAAAGCTACAATAAAACCAAACTGGTAATAATAATGATTTCTGGAAAATACTTATACATTAAACTCTATAAAAACAACTTGAAATTCACAGTTCACCACATTTCAAAATATGTGTTGTATTAAATAAATTATTACACAATATTACAGTACAAACTCAATTAACTTCACATATCAAATGAAATAAGTTTAACACTCACCCCTATGGCTTTTAGAAATACCACGTGAAAATACGTGCTCTTTTCACTAGATCCAAATGATCACTGTGTCGATTATACCATAATCTTGCTTAATTCATAGGACAGTGAGTAATATTCATAGTAAAATACCTGTGCATATCGTGATAATGATGTTTGTAGCTGCCAGTAGTTTATGGCGGTGTGAGACATGTTTGTTTCGTCACTCATCTGAAAAAAACCACCTGTTAATCCCAGACATCACCGCACGCACACACAATACAAATAATAAAATATGTCTCAGGCAAAATAAAAGTTTTTTTTCTTTTCTTTCTAATTCTGTGACGCCAAGTCATTTAATTAATAGGAATTACTTTAATGATAATGAAATCGATGGACAACAACATATATGCCAACCATTATGCTTTTGCAAGATCCCAACTGCTGACAGAAAAATCATTTAGATGAACTTATTTACATCATGTCAATTAAGTCTCATGGTACTCACAAATGCTTCTCAGGTACATAATCCCCAAATTGCTGAATTGAAGTCCAGCATTCTCATAATCACTGATAATTAGGTCTGATCTTTCACTCATTGTTGCGTGAGTTGCAATTATCCATTCAGTATGAATTGGCTTGATTAATGAGGTTGCGAGGTTTTCTAATACTGTGGACTGATTGTCACCAGTAAAAAAAAATTCTGTAATTGTGTCTATGACCTGTTTAGCATACCACTTGTGGAAGTTTGACTTTAATTCTTTTTAATACTCATTATTTACTGTCAAGTTGGTCTATACAAGAGGAAGGCACAAATAAAGGAGTGATTTCACTGTCTTTCGATATGGTTAGCATCTTCGCACTTTGGTGGTTGCTAAACACATCAAATATTGCCACTGCATGTTGATTGCATTCCGCATGGGGAGCCGGTCATTTGTTTTGTTCACATATGGAATGATGACATTATACACATAACATATCATAGATTCTTTGTTACTCCAGTGTAAGTCTGTTCGAGTCACATCCCAGTGGTCAGGGAAAACTACTAGTTATGCAGGCATCTGTCATTATTCCCTGCATAAATGACTTGTGGGGCAGGAGAGTTCTGGATATTGCTATTGCAAGTAAAATCTTAATCTGCCTCTTGTCATAAAGTGCAGAAACTGACACTTATTTAGATCCACAGGCTTCCATCATCCAATCGCCACCTGGCACAAGTTGGAATCCTGTCTGATCCCAATTTATTATAACTAAGTCTGGAATACTGCTATTTCACCATAGTGTTAACTTTCTTCAAGAACGTTTTGTTAGTGATGTCAAAATTCTTTAGCAACTGTTTTATGTTTTTAGTTCCTTTCCGCTTAACAAATCCCATATGGCAAACAAATTGAAACATTAAAGTGACCGCCATTTGCGTATACATAGTTTTATTCTTTTGTATTCTTTGTTTTGGCTATTTGTAGAGCTTAAACCATTAAATTAAATACCTACTAATATGCAATCTTTGACTGGAAAAACAACAAATTTATGTACCCACGAAAATGCTTTTTCCCTTCAAAACCATGAAAATTGAGCCCAACAAAAATATATGATACTTCAGTATTATGAAAATTGAAGTGTTTATTATCCTGAATTTGTCGAAAAAAAATTACTAAGAATAATAAATTATGTTTGGGATTTTATTTAATAATATTTCAGGTCCAGTATTAGGCAGTGATGGTGAGACAAGACAGCCATGAGACAAGACAGCCGATATCTGGTCCAACAATAGGCACTGAATGCAAGACAAGACGTGATTTCAGGTCCAATACAAAGCCAATTATTGTGCCATTTGTTTATCCCTATTCACACAACATATATTGAAGTTTTTTGTCCTGAAGGTGACTCCTTCCAAAATCACCAGCCTCTATTCCTGGACCTTTATCTGTACAACACTAGAATCCATTATTTAAGATGAAGTGCATGACATCTGTTTTATAAAGGCAAATGATGCTTTAGTAAATTCTACAGGATCATAACTTGTATATTTTATCCCTCTCTGTTTTCCAACATTATATCCACATCTGCAGTGAGCTATCCAAAAGTTTTTCAAAAAAAGTTTATAGTACTCTGCAATGAATCCATCTGAGTCAAGAGTTTTTTCCATTCTATCTTTTAAAGATGTAACATTTTCATTAATTGTAAGTAGACCCACACATGATTCTCTTTCCTTTTGACTAAGTTTAATATTGTTATGGGGTAGCGTTGGCCGTTAAACTTCCAGTGACCATTCAAAGATTCTGTGTTTTCTATGGCAGATAAAGCTCTCATTAGAGTAAAGGCCCCATTGAACTAAGACATTAACTCCATGAGGTCTCTGGTTCTCTGATGAAGTTAGGAATCCTTAAAATAAGAATGGTACTAGTGATGAAATGCAGACTCAGATTTAAGTTCCATGTGATTTATTAAGTCACAGACTTGTATGGTATTAAAAGTTTATGACTTGAAAATAACGCATTCACAGGATCATAAAAATACTATCTGAATACTATTTAGCTGACAAGCAGATATGTAAACTGAAGTTGCGGATTTAAAACATGACGGTGAATGAATAAATATCCATAAAGGTATATTGTACACAGATGTAGATTTCATAACTTAGTTTTAGAGCTATCCAAAATGTTCTCTACAAGAAACGTTATTTTCTTTGCATTTATTTAGGTAGATATTGTAAAATAACTATGAATTCTGATTTGCGGAAAATAATAAACAAAAGTTATCTTTGAAAATGTACCGAAATTGGAAACTAGGCTAATACCTAGAAAAGTTATACATGCATTCCTGACATAATAACATCGTGAAATGAAAGAGTTCAATGGATGATTTATTAACAGTTTAAATGGGAATAGGAAATATACCCGAGAATCATATCAATCGTTGTTTGGTATTGAATAACAGTAGGTATTAATGAATACATTAATATTGTCCATTAATGTTTACAA
The DNA here is from genome assembly GCA_030141615.1 of Unio pictorum. Lineage (NCBI taxonomy): Eukaryota > Metazoa > Mollusca > Bivalvia > Unionida > Unionidae > Unio > Unio pictorum. The sequence continues at coordinate 344,214 of JARLTB010000012.1, read as the reverse complement.
CACCCATCCACCAAACTGTGATGTCATAGCCCTGTCTTCTAAGTAGAGCCACTAGTGTTATTACTACCATTCATGCTGCCTTACCACTGATAACTTCACAGCGAATGATATTGATTTTTAACTGTTTCAAACAAAAATTTGAGGCTAGATTTCCCTCCCATTACATTACTTGCTGCTTTTTCTGTTTAGTGTCTGCACAAGCACTAAAAAGAAAGAATCCTTGCAAAAAGTTTGTACACTTCGTTTAGTATGGTTGTCTAAAAAATGTACAAAATGGAAAGTAGCTTCAAATATAAATACAACATTAACAGCTTAATGTGGCTCATTCCTTGTTAAAGTTGCTCTAACATATACTGTACAATGCATTTTCATTTACATGGTAATTTTCTAACAAATGCAATGATACAGCATTTTCCAAATTGACTCATTTCATTTGTTTTTATCACAATAAATTACATGCACCAGAGTTGTATGCAATCATTATTATCTAAAATCTTCCTCCTTAGTATGGTGAGTGTCAGTGTTGCTAACGCTTTGGTGACCGTTCTCTTTTTGGTTATCCCTTATGGCTTCACTTTTCTTTTGTTCCCGGTCTCATATGTCTTGGTGGTTTTCCCTGTCCCTGGCCTGCAAATGATTACCTCTAACCTCTTGTTTTGAATTTACTCTCTCCTCTTTGTTTTGGTTCCTGCACCCCTCTTTTGATTTCTTTGCCCCTCAATCTTCTCTTGGTCTTCAGACGATCTTGCATGATGTTTCCACATCTCAGGCCCAACTTGATTCGATAATCCGTTCTAGCCTGGATTGTACGCACCGCCCGTTCCGTACTTGATTCATAGTAAGTAGATACCCCCGTGTGACCGTTTGTCACCCGTGCTAAACACTCCGGCCTATTTTAAACCAAGATGGCGACAGCAGAAGAAGACACGTGACATACACATTGCTATCTCCGCCATTTTCGCCGTATTTTTCTTCCTTGATTGGATCACCCGGTCAATACGCCGAATCACGTGATAGCATCATCACGGTCCTCCGGTCGGGCGATAGAATCAAGTTGGGCCTCAGTGAGACGTTCTATCATTTTTTTATATTACAGTTTAGTGCTCTGTAGGATTTGGTTTGCTCCTGGATTGCATCTGTCAGTTTCATTATTAAAGTGGATGACAGGGTGTTGTTTTCCATTAGCATCTCCCCTTGTTTTTCCATAATATCTCTCAATGTATCAGTTCCAGTAACGAATTTACTTAATTATTCCTTTGTGCCACAGCTAAAACTACAAGAGAAAACTGATGTTTTGCTTGCGATTATTCACTGGTGTATCTCGACAGCAGTCATTTTTGTTTGTTCAGCAAACTTAAATACATCTTTTGGCTTTGTGTTCCTTGGATGTTTACTGATGGGCCTCACCTTGCTGTACAGAAGTGGAATTAAGCATCATGGTGTTTAGTGGGACTGATGTCTGTTGGCTGATCTCTTGTTGGGGCAAATGGGCGACAGAAAAACTCATTGGCAAACCACAATCCAAGAGTTCATCCAAAAAATTCACTTCTGACTGCCAATAATTGTTCATTATCTGCACTGCTTCATTCTGCCTCAGCAAGTATCATGGGGATAGCTGGGTGTGCCAGTGTGATTACAGCCGCACCAAGTTCTTGATCTTCCTGTACAGTCTCCTTCATGGATGATAACTGGCTCCCTAGCTCTCCTTGGTGTGATCTTTCCCTCCATATTTGTTCCAAGTCTTTGCGTCCAAACACTTCCATGTCAATTCTCTCAACTGATCATCTTCTCCCTGTGTGTTGGGTAGTACTGTACATGTCGCTCCAGGTCACTTCTGATATTGACATCTGAAGTTACGCAGGTTACAGTAAAATGGTGCTTGATCTAATGGCGTGTTTCTTGTAAATGTGGCTCAAATCCTTGCTCTTCTCGCCAATGACTGCAACTTCTGCAGGACATTTGCGGCAACAATAAGCTCTACCTCTTGTCTTGGTGAGGAACTTGATAGTGATCAATCTTGTTGTCATCTTAATCTGAAAAATGATAGTCAATACCCTGGTCATTTCCAATGTTGTACAACCATTTGACTTCAGTGCCATTCATATAATATTCATTGTACACTACATTACTATAAAAATATATTTATTTACTTGTCTTTTTATTCTTAACCAAGTTACTTGTGTCCAGAGCACCTTCACTGTGATTGAAGAAAAAATCTTTACAAATTATCTAAATGGTTGAAAGATGCCTTCATTTAGGTAATATGTTTCTCTGCATTCTTGTCTTTTTCTGCACCCCTAAATAACCTTTTTTCTTCCGCATTTTGTTGGCCCATTCTGGTAGATTTTTTCCAACATAAGGCTTGATTTTGTTATGAAGAAAGCAGCTTCTCCCATCTTTTTTCATCTAATTGAAAGTCATAAATAAGATCATTTATCTTCTTGATTATAAATGGACCATCTTAGAGCTTCTATGGGGGGAAATACCCTTATATCTAGATTAATTTAGGATCCAAACCAAATCCCCAGGGATGTAACTGAACTGATACAATTTCACATTGTACAGAAAATTTTAGCGGTTTGCTGTTGTTGTTAAATATTTCCTGGCTACATCATGAGCATGCTGCATTCTATCCCTTAAGATGTTTACATATTCCCCATAAGTGGTAACTTCATCATTTCTTGCAGCTCTCCCATACACTATCTCAGCAGGCAATCTAACTTCACAGCCTAGCATCAGTAAGTTTGGTGTCATACCAGTAGATTCATGTGGTGTAGCTCTTACTCAGTAATCCTGTTTTTGCTTTTGCTTCTCTAAAGCCCTTTCTCTTCACTGTGTTGGTATAGAACTCTTTCAGGTGCTCTGGTACTTCATAGTTTTCATCTTCCAATGACAGCTCATTATTATTGTTTGCAATTTCTATTGTTTCTATTTTCCCTTATATTTCTTTCCAATGGATTGATGTTTATATCATCAACAGCATTTAAATTATTGGCTTCTGGATCTTCCATATTCAAAATAGTAGTGTGAACCCCATTATGCCTGTAGGCCTGGCCCACTAATGCATCTTGTTTTATGGATGCTGATGTAGAAAATGGATTTAACAATCTGACCTTCTGAGTTTGACATACCCCCATGTCAACCAGACAGGGAGCCATGATCCCTGAATATTTCTCAGTGAAGTTCTCACAAGGCTCCACAACAAATTCCATGCTGGTGGCTTCTTCATTCCCATCCTCTCTTTCTATGAAAACATCAATCAGCATTTCACTGTATTCTGGTTTAATGTAATGGTCTGTTGCCCGAACTTTCCTCACCCTGTCAACATGGAGGCCAACTTTTACAGGTTACAGTAAAATGGTGCTTGATCTAATGGCGTGTTTCTTGTAAATGTGGCTCAAATCCTTGCTCTTCTCGCCAATGACTGCAACTTCTGCAGGACATTTGCGGCAACGATAAGTTCTACCTCTTGTCTTGGTGAGGGACTTGACAGTGATCAGTCTTGTTGTCATCTTAATCTGAAAAATGATAGTCAATACCCTGGTCATTTCCAATGTTGTACAACCATTTGACTTCAGTGCCATTCATATAATATTAATTGTACACTACATTTCTATACAAATATATTTATTTACTTGTCTATTTATTATTAACCAAGTTACTTATGTCCAGAGCACCTTCACTGTGATTGAAGAAAAAATCTTTACAAATTATCTAAATGGTTGAAAGATGCCTTCATTTAGGTAATGTTTCTCTGCATTCTTGTCTATTTCTGCACCCCTAAATAACCTATTTTCTTCCGTATTTTGTTGGCCCATTCTGGTAGATTTTTTCCAACATAAGGCTTGATTTTGTTATAAAGAAAGCAGCTTCTCCCATCCTTTTTCATCTAATTGAAAGTCATAAATACGATCATTTATCTTCTTGATTATAAATGGACCATCTTAGAGCTTCTATGGGGGAAATACCCTTATATCTAGATTAATTTAGGATCCAGACCAAATCCCCAGGGATGTAACTGAACTGATACAATTTCACATTGTACAGAAAATTTTAGCGGTTTGCTGTTGTTGTTAAATGTTTCCTGGCTACATCATGAGCATGCTGCATTCTATCCCTTAAGATGTTTACATATTCCCCATAAGTGGTAACTTCATCATTTCTCGCAGTTCTCCCATACACTATCTCAGCAGGCAATCTAACTTCACGGCCTAGCATCAGTAAGTTTGGTGTCATACCAGTAGATTCATGTGGTTTTGGCTCATACTCAGTAATCCTGTTTTTGCTTTTGCTTCTCTAAAGCCCTTTCTCTTCACTGTGTTGGTATAGAACTCTTTCAGGTGCTCTGATACTTCATAGTTTTCATCTTCCAATGCCAGCTCTGACAGCTCATTATTATTGTTTGCAATTTCTATTGTTTCTATTTTCCCTCTCTTATATTTCTTTCCAATGGATTGATGTTTAAATTATTGGCTTCTGGATCTTCCATATTCAAAATAGTAGTGTGGACCCCATCATGCTTGTAGGCCTGGCCACACTACTGCATCTTGTTTTATGGATGCTGATGTAGAAAATGGATTTAACAATCTGACCTTCTGAGTTTGACATACCCCCATGTCAACCAGACAGGGAGCCATGATCCCTGTATATTTCTCAGTGAAGTTCTCACAAGGCTCCACAACAAATTCTATGCTGGTGGCTTCTTCATCCCCATCCTCTCTTTCTATGAAAACATCAATCAGCATTTCACTGTATTCTGGTTTAATGTAATGGTCTGTTGCCTGAACTTTCCTCACCCTGTCATCATGGAGGCCAACTTTTATCCATGGTATTGAAGTACTGCCTAATTTGATGATCCGTAAGTAGAATGTCTGCTGGATCTTCTTTTTCACTTTGTAGCACATCTATTCCATGAAGCCCTTCATTTTCTATTTCTGCAAAGATCACATTTCTGTCGAGCTTCAGTGGTCCTAGCTCAAAATTTGGGAAACAGCTTTCCCTAATTATTTTAGTGGTGTGCCACCTAGTCCTGCTAGACTTACAGAGTTTTGAAACTGGATATTTCTTTTTTTTATTGTAAACTCTATCTGATATAAAAGTTTTTGCTGCTCCTGTGTCCACTGCAAAAAAATTAAGCTTTACTTTCTCTATAGTTCAGTTGTAAGCAGGACTGCACTTTGACCCTTAAGGCTAGCCTTTCCTAGTTTAAAGTATGGATATCATGGTTTCTTGCAGTGACTGTTGGTCTCTCCTGATATTTAGATTCACTTTTTCTCTGTGCTTTCTTTGTTCAGGGAGATTTGCCTGCACTATGGTCTTTTTTATTCTCAATGGGCAGTCTCTTGCGATGTGGCCCTGCTCTCCACATGTAAAGCAAGTATAACTTTGCTCATTTTTTGTACCCTTTCCTTGATTATTAAACTTCTTGTTATTGTCCATTCTTTGTAAATCTTGTCTCAATTCAGACTCAAACGTTTCGATCTTTTCCATTAGTTTCTGATAATCTTTGTTGTCTTTTGATGTTTTCTCTTTTGGCTTCTCAGATTTCGCTTCCTTGTTTGGATTCCCATTATTTCCACTTGACTGCACAAGATCCTGGTTCTTTATGTTGCTGCTTTTTGTGGGCACTCTGTAGATGTGTTCAGTCATCTCAGATTCTTCTCCTGATGAATCAGGTTCTTCATTTGACCCAGTTTCTTTTGGTGCAGGCCTTCTAGGTGTTTTCTTGAACTTTCTGTCAGAGCAGAATTCATTACCCTTGTCCCATTTTCTTATTTGCATGAAATTCACCACATGGTACACAGCCTCATGAACATGAGTTGGTTCCTTTATGTATTCAACTTGAAAGCGGGTATTATGATCATGTAGTCCATCCAGTTATCTCCTAAGTAAATCTTCTCTTCTTGTCTTTTGATCTCTTTCCATGTGCACTTTTACATACAAACATTTCAGCTCTGCAACGTACTCTTCCACCAGTTCATATCGGTCTCTGGTTTCATCTACTAAATTGTCCTGCAAAGGTCTTGGCTGTCTCTATAATTCTGTATCATGTGTTTAACTCTTGCACCAGTTTGTTGAAACTATTCAAAGTTTTCTCCTCAAGTTGAGTAAATACAATCTCTCCAGCTGCTCCTTGTAAGCGTGGAAGTAATTCATCTAATTTCTCTCCTTCATTCCATTTTCTTATTTCTGCTACTGCTGTGAAATGATTGATCAACATTTTGCAGTTCTCTTTTCCAGTGAATGCTGAAAGTCTGACACCAGTGGTCTTAATACCAGTAGTTCTGTTTGTTGATTATTTTTTTATTAAGATTTTTTAACGTAGCTTTAACAATTTTTCAGTCATATCACTACAATGTCTTCTTTGAGGCAGTTTATAGTTATGTCTATCACTGGGACATCATGCCGCAGACATGTTGCATGATGTCCCACCCAGTCACATTATCCTGATACCAGGCCGACCAGTCCTAACACTGACCTCTAAATGCTGAGCATCAAGCGAGGCAGCTGTTAGTACCATTTTTGTAAGTCTATGATATGACTCGGCCGGGGATCGAACCCATTACCATTTGCTTCCGCTGCGGACACTCTAACCATTAGGCCACAGGAGCGGTTATTTGTTTGTTGATGTATGACTTCTACTCAGATTTGATCCAAAAATACCTGAGCTATATCTCTCTTCTTCTGATTCACTTTCATCTGATGTGCTCAAATTACCCTCATCAGCTTTGCTTATTACTTGTACTTGACATTCTAGCCCATGCTGAAGTCAATGCTCTATCATCTCCTTGTCTCAGTAAATGTCACTTGACACCCCAGCAAGACTAACTCTTCTTGACAGCTATGCCCTAGTTGCCATCCCTTGGAACAATATCTAAATATTCTTCATGGCCCCAGAAATAATGTACTGCCATTATCTGGATCTACACTCTTCATTTTAGTTGTAAACAGTACAGATCTACCCACATCTGCTGTCCCATAATGTACTGCCATTATCTGGATCTACACTCTTCACACTCTTCATTTTTTGTTGTATACAGTACAGATCTACCCACATCTGTCCCATAATGTACTTCCATTACCTGGATCTAGTTGTATACAGTACAGATCTACCTACATCTGCTGTTCCATAATGTACTGCCATTATCTGGATCTACACTCTTCATTTTTTGTTGTATACAGTACAGATCTACCCACATCTGTCCCATAATGTACTGCCAATATCTGGATCTGCACTCTTCATTTAGTTGTATACAGTACAGATCTACCCACATCTGCTGTCCCATAATGTACTGCCATTATCTGGATCTACACTCTTCATTTTTTATTGTATACAGTACAGATCTACCCACATCTGTCCCATAATGTACTTCCATTACCTGGATCTAGTTGTATACAGTACAGATCTACCTACATCTGCTGTCCCATAATGTACTGCCATTATCTGGATCTACACTCTTCATTTTTTGTTGTATACAGTACAGATCTACCCACATCTGTCCCATAATGTACTGCCAATATCTGATCTGCACTCTTCATTTAGTTGTATACAGTACAGATCTACCCACATCTGCTGTCCCATAATGTACTGCCATTATCTGGATCTGCACTCTTCATTTAGTTGTATACAGTACAGATCTACCCACATCTGTTGTCCCATAATGTACTGCCAATATCCAGATCGACACTCATCATTTTGTTGAATACAGTACAGATCTACCCACATCTGCTGTCCCATAATGTACTGCCATTTTCTGGATCTACACTCTTCATTCATTTTGTTATTTACACTGTAGATCTTAACATGTTTGGTGTCCATAATGTGTTTAAAGATCTGGATTTATGCTCTTCAGTCTGTATGTTTTATTTATATTTATATATATATATATACATACACACACACACACACACACACACAGTAAGGCCCTGTTATGCTGGCCGATATAGGTCTATGCATTTCATTCTAGCTATTAGTTCAAGCAAACAGTTTAAACTCTACTGTGAAAGAGTCATTTGCAGCTAATAAACTCTTCATATTTATTAACAATAGAGTGTAAAAATAATTCTAGATTTCTCAAGTAACATCTAATGATGTATAGTTATACATTTTGCTTCTAAAGGTAGATAATGAAGCAATATATATAGTTTGTAGCACATATTTGCTGACCAACTAGATTTTGCTGTGGCAAGGTGGAATATTTTATCATAAAAAAAGTACTTAATTTTTAAATGTGTGATGAAAAGTATAGAAACATATACATCAAGTTCTCTTAAACGTCATATGCACACACACACACACACATCTCTAGCAGGCTTATGGGGCAAGCATAGGTTTCATCCAATAGTTGATTAGGTTAATTAGAATTTTGTCAAGAAGTTGAAATATGAATAATGGAATGATAGCATTAGTCATTTGGTATGTTGTTTTTTGAGTGACCTTGATTCCATTCACACTTGTGCAGGAAGATGAATAATTTTATCACCTTTTTAGCTACCATTGTTGAATAATAGTTAATTTTGTAAGAAATGATAGGTAATTTGTAAGAAATGATAGGTAATTTTGTAGGATTGGATTATACAATTCCTTTTATTGAACCTTTATGTGTATTTAATAATGCTTGCTAAACATGGAATTTCCATATGATAAATTACTTAAATGTAATTAATAAGAATGTACAGACATGGTAGTAGGTCGATACAGTTGAATAATACAGATAATCAGCATCTGGATAATCAGTTCTCTACACTCTCTCAATATATATATATATATATATATATATATATATATATATATATATATATATACACACACACACACACACACTTCATTAAATTAATCCACATACATAATCTTACCATCATTCTAATTCTTACTATTTATTTTAATTAACTAGCAATTGTAATAGATGTGTCACTACTTTAGAATGATGTGTAGCCCATATGTACAGTTCTACTCCAAAGAGAAACCTGTATAGAGCTCTACATATAAGAATTTACTAAATTGGATTTTGTATCAACTTAAAAAATTAAATGGGGTACTTTGTGAATTTCACAAAACCCAAAAGATGCAAACTGATGCTACCAGAATGTCATCCTCACCAAGACATGAATCTTACCTATTTGAATGCAACAAAAAGCTTAGTGACCGCCACTGATTCAGTGTACATTTCATTGTATGGCTCTATTTAATTAAGTGATCTTACAGTGAGAAAGTGCAATCATTCAACCAAACATCTGGAACTTGAGCATAGTTTATATTAATCAAATGTACATCAGCAATATACTGACAACTTTAGACAAAATGCTTAAACTGTTGTGTGTGTGTAGAATGCATTAAAACATTTAAAAATGCATGGTTCAATCAAATTACTGATTCAGAAAATTTATTAAAGTTCTGATTGCAATAAAACTCAGTGGAGGTTGTGACATTGTCAGGGTCTGCATGTTAAGTCCATAATCAAAGCAATGCTCTACATGTGACCTTGACCCCATGGTCAAAGGTTGAGCAAGGTTGTTGCAGAAGAGAAGTGTCTTGGCTTTATGATTCCCTCAAAGTATGAAGAAAATCCATTAAGAAGTTTAGGAAATGTAAACAAATGAAAAGCTTGAAACAAATTGGTAAACTGTTAAATTCTGCTGTTGTAGATGTGACGACCACATCATGATTTCACACTAGATAATCAATCAAGGTATATCAAAACGGGAGATGAAAATCTACCAAACACACTTGAACCATTCCCATTCCATGTAATGGACATGTTCACCAACTTCTGCAATATCTCCTTATTTTTCAACCCACATTAGTGGGGAAAAGATATGTATGTTACTTTTCTGCCAGCAGCATTGTCATCTTCAATACAAAAAAAATATAAAAGTTTATCAGCAATGCTTTGCTTGATGTAAAGACTTTTCAAATCTTGTTTCAATTTTAACTACATTTTCACTCTTGCTGACTGGCTCTTCCATTCATTGTCTCCTTTGCACAGGCTTGAAATCTTGTACCATTTCAATCCAGGTAGGTTTTAAATACTGAACAAATTGTCAAAAGATGAGACTTTAAGTACCTTAATGAAGCTTTCAGACACATCAGCGGTTTTGTATTGTGTTGTCAAACCTTGCTGTCAAACAGAAAAATCTTAGAATGTCTGTGAAAAAGTATATTATTTTAACACAATTAAGCCTTTAATAGATCAAAAAGATTCTTCAAGCATCAAATTCAGTATTTAACTGAAATGCAAGTGATTACAATTTTAAAATTCTGACAGGAGCATTTTCATGCTTTCTTGTCCAATGAGGAGCCTTCTTGTTTTAAAATTTTTCAACATTAACAAAAATGATCATCAAACCAGCATTTACTTTTTCAACAGTTAAAAAATGGATTGCTTCCTTTTACGAAAAATAACCCATTAAGTTAAATTCAAGCAAATAGCTTTTGGTAAATATGCCATTATTCCTGGTTTAGGAAGCTGCAAATTGGTGACACATCTTGCCTTCAAAACCTTTCTAAAATTGTCTTCGAGAGCAAACTTGTGTGAGTGAAATAAATTTCATATTTGTTTGTGATCAACATCTTCTTTGTCATGCTTTTGTCTATATTGCCAATAGCCTGTCGATTGCAGCTACTGTATGTTCTCACTTATAAGTTGAGTCCAACTGCAAAATGCACAGACCTAGATATGCAGTTACATAATTTGCCAACATATGGATATAAACAGTTTGTTAAGAGTAATCAGTAGAATAAACAACAAAGGCCCCAATCTGCAGACACATTATGCTATGGCAGATTATGATCTTTGTTTACAGTTTTACTCGACATAAAAGTGAGTGTATAAAGTAACGGTAACTCACCATGTAGTTAAGGTAATGCTTTTTCTTACTAAATGCAGTCCTGATGCATGTTAAAATTATACAAGATATTATGAATGTATATATCAGTACTTGGTTCATACAGATTATGCAGTTCTTAACCATTCATGTAATCAGAAGAAGAAAATGCATTTTCAATCACAAATGATCTCAATGTACATTACCCCCAAATGTATCTTTACTACTAAAACTTTTTTTAATATGTGTGAAAAAAATTAAAACAAAACATTATTAATAAGAAACCTTTATTTAATGAATAAAGTCTGGTGTTTTTTTCTTCTGTTTTTTTTCCCTTCTTTTTCTCTGGGTCTTAACAGTACTTCTAACATTATTGGGTATACCACACCAATGAAATGGAGCTAGGTAATTATCCCAAGGAAACCAAGAGGCAGCTGACCACCTGGCTTGAGTGGGTATTAAATCTTCTGGATTACGAGTCTGGCACTCTACCAACTACAACTCTCATATCTTCTAGGGTGGGGTAGAGAGAGCAAAAGAAAGTTGTTGCAAGAATAATCGATTCAATCGATAAGTTCCTTCAATTCCATAAACAATACAAATTACAAAATACCTATTACCATTAGAGATGAACTACAAATACGTCCTGATGACATGGATGTCCCTTTACATAGGGACCATAACTCAATGAAATTCTGACAAAGAAACAGTATTTGCATTGAGGTCAATACCAAATTTTGGTTAAATTTCATAGTCTTTCAAATGTAATTGATCTGATATAACAAAGGCCATAACTCAGTTAAAATTCTGCAGTTTAAAGTTTTAACCAAAACTTTAAATAGGTTTTTTTCTTGATACTGTGCTTCATGCTAAATTTGATTTCAATCCCTAAAGATCTTCACAATTTATTGAGTGGAAACAAAATTTGTGACAGACATATGTCTAGACTTGCAACACTTATGCAACCTCTAATGAAGAGCATTATGGCAAGACATTATGATGCCACATCCAATTTTATTTCTTACAATAAGTTTATACTGATGTAAAAGCAAATTCAAAGAGTTTTCAAGCATAAATGAACTTTTTCAAATTCTCTGCAACCTCTTAGACTTAAGGATATTTTAAAGTTGTATGAACCATTCCTATTTTAAGAAACCTGGTCTATGCTATATAGACATAAACTTCTGTCTTTGGAGATCATGTTTCTCACTTCCTAGAGGTAGTTATTTAAGATGAGTTTAAAAGCTCTTTTGTCCAACCAATATAATTAAGCAATTTTTGTAAAAAGGACAATGATGGTAAAGCAACAAAGTGCTTTACTGTAGCTCTGCTATGATACAGGGGTTTACTCACCCAACTCAAAATAGGTAAAGAAAATTTTGGGCAATCATTTCAATTTTCCATTTAAAGGCTCAAATGGGAATGCGCTGATTCATGGCTGACCAGTATTATTCTGTTGAAAATGATGTAAAGTCAAGTATTTTGCAGACAGTGTTCATTGAAAATCCTTCCTTTTTTATATCAAACGGAACTATGTTTCCATTTGTTTTGATCAAGAACCTCACTCTTGCTCTTCAATAATAAATCCAAAGCAGAAGTGCAGACTAGTCTCAATTTGTATTTACTTAAAACTGGTGTTAGAAGGGTCACAGAACAAGTTCCAGAAAACAACCATTCATACAGTCAATTTAGGTTGCTAACATTGCTAACTCGATGGTTAAGTGTATTCTCTGCGAGTAATATGTCGTACTTGCTTGTCTGCTAGAGTGGATTTCTAGATCTTTTGAAAATAACTGTTATTCAACATGACAAGCAAATGCATCACATTGCAGCCAAAACATACTGCTATGCATAGATACTACGACTAACTTGATATATCATGCCTTCATTTAAATCCTTTAAAAAAATCTTTTGTATACTTTTTCTGATGACTTCATAACACAGATCTTCTTACAAACTGAGAATCGAGATTTATTTTAACCAGAGATTCTGGTACTCTTCCTTGATATCTCTAAATACAGCTTGTTCACACTATAAAGTATCCAAGACTGAAAATTTCTCTGAGGATGAGAAACATTGCAGTGTTTCACAGCATGTGTAACACTCTATCATTTGATTTGCCTTTTTGGAGATGATATGTTCATGTTCCATCACAAATCCAAGCACCTACAAATAATCACCACTTCTGGATAAGAAAGTCTGACCTATTTTACAATGTTCGTGCTAAAACACAGGATCATTATATCCAATCTGACTACTATTTTTGGTGCTCTTTGCTAGGAGCCTTTGGCCTGAGCTGCTTCATATTCATCTTTCAAAGAAAGAATTAAATTTCGGATTTCTGTCCGTTTCCTGTCAACTCGCTCAAGGGGAAACCAATTTTGCAATCCTCTGATCGGAATTGTAAAATCCTGAATGGGATCCTGAAAATGGAAAGCACCACATGTCAAGTATGCTTATTATTTACTAATACCTGAGTAAAGCTGATAAGTTTATATTCAAATCAATTAGCCTATTTCAAACCAATCAACATTATTTGATGAATGATAAAAGTAAAATTACCTGCCCCCAAACAATCAAGCAAATGTAAGTTGTACTACTGAACTTAAATTTTCTCAGCAATACTGGGTATATATTTATTCTGGACCAAATAGACCTTCAGATAAATATTACAATTTTTTAAGGTAATAAGAAGTAGTGATAACCCACTTGTGTTAACAGTCTGGTAAAGCTACAAATTGATGGATGATAAACCGACAGAACTGTAAGCTGTCTGAGGTGTTTGCCCAAGTCAAGCAAGTCTTAATTTTCTATTGTCCTTTCCAAATTGCAAAATGTACTAAATACATCCACATAGGGGACAGAAATTATATAGATTAAGCTTATTACCCTAATAAAGCTTACATGAATCAAAAATATAATTCTATGACTTGGTAACAAAGAAAAATGGGTTTAACAGGAAAGGTAAAAATATAGAGTTAATCATCTCACCTCAAAGAAGCTTTCCACATACTGCAGCACAAAGACCCCACAGTCACTGAAATTGTTCTGTTGTGGCACTTTAGGGACACTACCCCTTAATCTCTCCCTGTTGTACTCTCCCTTCTTCTTCACATGCCACTCTACCTGTAGATACCTGAAGATAATAATGTGTAAAGGAAATAATTTCTTTTCTGAAGTCTTTGAAAGGCAGCTCAATTCAAACAACACTGCAAATTGTGCAAAGACTGCAAAAATTATTTTGTTTGAAGAACAGGCCTCAAATGACAAAATGCACTCAGATCTTGTCCTGGTCACTAATCCATTTAATGCATTAAAAAACTGCATAATTAACCTACTAAGGATTAAGACTATGTCTAGTCACAAAAGTTCTCTGTTTTCATGTGTTCAGTAAATACTTTGTTAAATTTAAAATGCTATAAATTGTACATTACAATGCCATCCCATGTTTATTAGTCTTTTATTTAAATCTTAATTTGATTTCTTTTGTGGTGTATAACTAATGTTAGTTTTAAAAAAAAAAACATCCTGTTTCTTTTATGTTATAGTATCCTTGGCCTTTTATATTTTAACCCCAAATTTGACAGGCTTTTTCTTTTCTTTGCATGTCATAACAAGTTTGGTCCAAGTATGTGGTGTAGAACTAATGTTATTGTGCATAAACCAGTTTTGTTCTTTTTATCCCAGTTACCCTGATGTCTGACCTTTTTGAGCAAATATTGATAGGGCTCTTCCTTTCCCCATATACAAGCAATCAACAAGTCTTGTAACTAGATTGTGTACAACTTAGATAATCTTAACAAAATTAACATCATTACGAAATATCGTCAGCCATGTGGCAGGCATATACAAATGCAATTAGTTCCAAATTAGGGAGAAAAATAACAAATTTATGAAATTATTATCTAGGGCTCTGTAGATGACTGTTCACTGTGTATGTGAATTTGTTTGTATCATGCACAAAATCTACATTGGTACTCCACTAAAAGTAGTGAATTCATAGAGTTAGATACGTGTTGGTGTTGTTATAGGGTTTAACATCATTTTTCAGCACAAGATAGGTTATAAATGGCAGCCAGTATAAATGGTGGAGGAAGAACCCAGGAAAACCCCCAGAAAAAACACCAACCCACAAGAAGCTACCAGCAAGCTTTCTCACATATCCACACTGGCTGAGCCCGGGGCTCAAACTCACGTGGACATAGGTGAGATAAGTAGTGATCCATAACAGTTAACACTTCAGACCACTCCTCCACTCAAGGCCCTTAGATGCATGTAGTATTTCAACTGAACAATAGTGAATTCATCATATTAGATGCATGTAGTATTTCCATCTGTATTCCATGCGTAATACTGAACTAATTTTTTTCTATGAAAATTGAGTTTTAAATATACATTATATATGGTAAGACAGGAAAAGCACATACTTTATTTTTTAGTTGATCTTGTCATTAATACATGCTACTTTGATAACAATAAGGACTTTAAAGACATGATCTTTCCAGAAATATATTCTATACTACGATGAAAACCAACTTATAAAATACAGGTGATGCTTGCTCTATGCCAATCTGATTTATGAGCTGATTTATGAGCTTTCATTTTAACACTATTTATAAAACACATTAAATTGGCATTCATTTTTAAGCAATCACTGGTGCCATGTGCTGCAGGTAAAATGCAGCTCATGTACATGCAAGTAAGTGCATCTCGTTACTCAGGGAGAGAGCAGTTACATTCGGTTTAAGCCATAACCTCAGAACACATCTCCGGCATAAATCGAAAGTCACCTGAAATGACATCAGATGCATATGAATTTGTTTTATATTATGGTAATGATGTGAAGTGAATTTCTGGTGTACTAGTGTTCAAAATATCAATGTTATATATGTTAAAGGATCACTGTACTACACTTACTCCTTCAAAATTGACACAATTCTAGTTCTGGAAGGTCCAGGCAGAGAATCCAAAAGCAAAATACAGGGTCTGGAATGAAAACATGAAATTACAGCAGCATTATCATGAAAAAGTATAGTATGCATTATAATCTTCTCAGTGGCAGAATCCCTCCACATAATCCACTTCAAACAAATGCCAGATAACATTTACTGATGGAGTGTGATTCCATATACAGGTGTCCCAGTCATACTGACACCCCTTCTGCACCAAATATTAGCCTTAAAAGACAGGTGGCATTTCCAGAGGGGGACTATTTGTGAAATGTCTTTGTATTTAGTAGGAAAGCTACGTGTAACTTAAAGCAATCAGTATTTTCATTTAAAAGTAGCTATCCATATTAAAATGTTTTCTTGTCTAAAAAACAGTTATTTCAAGTAACATAAATTAAAAGTCTTAGGTTTGAAATGTGAGTGGGATATTGTTGGCATGTGCATTACAAAACCATTGAAAAACGTTATTTAAATCATTCTCTTTCCAATTACTCCATTTTCTCACTGCTTGAGAATATTATCCTTATCTTTTACGATTTTGTTTATTTGAGTCTTCCCAACATAAATCTTTCGGCAGGTGGACTTTTACCATCGTCAAGTTGAATAACTTAAACTTTTTCTTCTAAAGTATTATTTCTTCATTTCTGTGATGACATGTAAGTTTTGATAAATATTTGTTCCTATGTTGCTAATTGTACAGTACTGCAATTTAATTTTGCAGACGAAAACTCTTGTACATGAAAAATCTTGTTATAAAGGAAATGATACATGTACTGTCATATGATTTTCCAGTCTGTCTTGTACCCTGTTTTGTTTAAAGTTGATTGTTTCCGTGTATATGTGTATGTGCTAATCCACAAAAATCTATTTTTAGCCTATCTGTGTATGTTATGATCTTGACAATCATGTTGATCGTAATTGTCAATTTTATATTAAAAAAAATGATTTTATAAATCCAGTGTTTTTTTACACTGCTGACTCCATTTCTATCTGACCATGTTATCATCTTGACAATTACGTCTAGTCGTAATTAAATACAAGAAAAGAAAAAATCTGCAGTGTGAAGCCCAAAGCTCTATCAAAACACTGCTGACCACATTTCCTGCAAATGTTGGCATTAATGATATATAAATAAACTATGTGGTACATAAACTTTAGCCAACACTTCTTTTATCAATGAAAACCTGACATCTGGAAAGATAACCGGATTACTTACCTTTCCGTAATTATATATGGACATATATTAAAAATAAAATGTGGCTGCTTGTGACAAGTAAATTTCACATTTGTGCACTAATATGTTGGCTGCTGGTCGGGTTAGAGGGGTGGTCTTTCATAAGGGGTACTTTTGAACACAAACTCGTTGGTGCCAAAGGATTCTGGCAGTCAGATAATACATAATGACGCGAGATTCAATGAATATAAAATTGATATTGCATTCATGATAGAGTTTGGTGTGATATATCCTTCACCATCAGTTCTGAACTTCAGGTTGCAACCCTGGGTCATGGTGGGTGCTCATAGAGCAAAAATGGTTACCAGGACCAATTATGTTTTACTTTTCTAATGCTGAAAAGTGCCTGAGGGTCAAAAGCCCCCTACTGGTGGACAATTTAGGGTCACAGCAAGAAAGGTTGGGATCTTATGCCCTGTGGCTAATATAATTATTACTAATTTCTGTTCAACTTATTTTCAAAGACAGCTTACATCGAACCTTTTTGCCGATGTCAAATTAGCAAACAAATTATTTCAGTATGCATAACTTAACAACTTGACATTGACAGAAAAGGTCACTTAAAACTATCCAAATTGATATTTTCTCTTCAGCACATTTACCTTTATTACAACCAACATATAACCTATATTGTGGATTATTTTCAAGGTAGATTTTTGTTTATAGCTGAAAATGTCAAGGAAATGGATGGCTTATTTTCAAGGCTGCTTTATTTCTAGGGTGCTTAGGTTTACCATTTTCATCAACATAAACAAAACCACAACTGCTTTACAACAATCAAACAATCACTAACAAAACAATCTTGCACTTATTATAATAACTCATTATTTTAACTTGCATGAAAAAATCCAAAGTCAGTGTTAAGCCACCACTTACTGTCTCTGCCCCAAAGTATAATTTTTTGGTAAAGGTTCTTTTTCAAGGTCAGGAGGTATTGGGTCCAAAATCTGGCCACGTATTTCCTGCAAGTGAATAAACAGAATGAGATAACAGCTGATGAATTCTATTAAAAATGTAATATTCTTGGCTAAAGAATTTTTTTAAATAAAACAACACGGTCAAATTCTAAACATGGTCTAAACTGTCAAACTGTCTCAAAGTTTTTATTGAAATACAGGTATGTGGGTAAGAGGGTAATTTTTCTGAGACCCACCACCCTTACATCTTTTTATTGGGATGGTCAACAAAGTATATCCTGAAACTGACTACCACAACATGTATATAATTACAAACAAATGTCCCATAGATTCCCCACACCATATATATGATTGCAAACAAGACTCCCATCACACATAATTGCAAAAGCCAACAGACTCCCACCACACATATTTACAAACAAGAGTCCACAGACTCCCACTACATATAATTAAGTGCCCCACAGATTCCCACACCCACCCTACATATGAATATAATTATAAACAAGTCCAAAGAATCTCACCACACATTTAATTACCAACAATAGTTCATAGACACTCACACATATATAATTAGAAAACAAGTTCCTTTTGACTCCCACTTTACCCCATTATTTGATGCAAGAGATAATCCTTCTGATTTTGATCAACACTTGTTCATTAATTTTATGTTGCTTAAACTTGGACTGTAACCTACGGTAGAATCCTATGACGTCTTGAAAAATGAATTTTTAAGGCAGATTTTCCCCAAAATACTGCCA
Organism: Unio pictorum; assembly: GCA_030141615.1. NCBI lineage: Eukaryota > Metazoa > Mollusca > Bivalvia > Unionida > Unionidae > Unio > Unio pictorum. The sequence continues at coordinate 325,532 of JARLTB010000012.1, read as the reverse complement.
AAATTTAAATTACACAATTACCGCTATGAAATGAAACCAAATATTGGTTTCTACACTACACATTCTTTTACTTACTGGACATCTTACTCTGTGTGACATATAAAGAGAACACAGGAATGAAGGATTTTCTGGCGTTTCCACAGCCGGCTCTTTGTCTTCCAAACTATCATTTTCAGGGATTGGATTCTAAAACAAAAGAACATATGGGCTTGCAATTATTCCCTTAAATTCCTTAGGATAACCTTGGTGATACAGTCCTATCTGTTTATATCTACATCGCTTATATCGACAATCCACCTATGTCGACAAAAAAGCAAAGTCCTTGTCCCTTGGTCAACTATTACTATCAAATTGTTATGCTTATGTCGACGTCGGGATAAAAGATCAACGTACATGTCGACAGAAGCCCTTGGTCCCAGCTGTACAAATCCTTTGTTTTCTAATCATTTATGTCGACAAACTGCCAGTTCTGACCCATACTTTGTTCAACAATTAGTTGATCTTGCCGCCAGGCTTTTGATGTCACGGTTAGATAAAAAAAACAACATAGCAGCACATTTTCTCACCACTCTGCAGCTAGTTAAATCTTTAGTCTTGCTGCCTAGCTTGTGGATCATGTTCTTAAGATGTACTCTTACAATGAATTTTCTGATTGTAAATATCAACACAGTTAAAAGGATCAATTGATGAACAAAATTTCCCAATCAACAGTTGGTTGAAGCAGAACTAGCAAGCTCTTAAATTTGCCTTCCAGGAAATTGATGCGTACTTAGGACTCCTGTATACATGATTTTTTGAATCCCATATATAAAAATTGCGTAAAAATACGGATTACACATTTCCGAGACCTTTGAAAGTGATCAGTGATTAAAACATGTTTGGTTTTTTGCTGTGAAAGTTTCATTTTTAACTTTCTTTACATTTACAATGGCTACCAACAGCAGGATAAAACGCAAATTAAATTTACAGTCTCTGGAAACTAAATATCTGGCTGTTAAGGAAGTTAAGGGATGAACATCTCGCAAAGAGGACTGTGAAATTTTTTCACTTAAAAATAACACACGTTCAGGAAGGATGAAAGCTGCTGAGTCTATAAATAAAGACTGCGTTGAAGGTAACTGTGTTCCCCAAAGGAAGAAGCAAGACTGCTACATTTGAAGACGTGGAGGAAGCCACAAAATGGTTCAATGAAGCATTTGCGAAAAAACTTAGTGTGGAGAACTTCACTGCATCAAGTGTTTGGTTCAGTCGCTTTAATGTTCGTCATAACATCGGATACAAAAGTATTTGTGGAGAAAACATGTACTGTTGACAGTTTTTCACTTTCCTGTGAATAGACCTATCCCCCTTGGTAGCCTCAATAAGATGGGAACAGACTGACCAAAATCGACCAAAAATCGACCAGACTGACCAAAATCAAGGCCAATTTAAGTACATGTACATGAAGCATGTAAATGACAAGTTCCCAAGCATGTAAATGACAAGTTCCCAACCATGTGCTAATGCTGACGTTGAATATCGTAATGTTTTTCTTATCAGGATGTGATCAATGCAACATTTTAATTTGGATTTTACTACACAAAGGTAACCAAAATGTAATTTGTCAATATGCAAATGTATTTCACACTGATTCTGTCTTCATGTACTCAAAATTTCCATTGTGTGAAGTGTAAATGCTATTCACTGACGACGGGCCACCCTTTGCTGACAAATTTTTAACTTTTATCTTTTTTCAGCCCCCCCCCCCCCTTATCTCGACATCCGCCTATCTTGACAATATTTCCTCGGTCCCGAGGATGTCAACATAAACGGGTAGGACTGTATATGCACCTGAGATTTCAGCCACTTTGTTTTCATCTGAAACTTAATTGTTGGAATGATATTTATCTGTTACCTCCATAATGTGCTTTAAAAAGTACTGATTCTGATTAAATGGCTCTGACATTAAAATAAGTTTTGTAACAAATTTGGACATCGGTAACACTTCCATAAAATATGACAAAAATCAAAAAACTTTTTTTAAAGCAGAAGCAATCAGCCTGATAAGACACCTTAGTAAGATACTATTGTCATCTTTACTCATTATTTTAACTAAGGCTATAAAGGGAGGCAAATGTATCACATTACTAATCCAATAGTATTTGAGTTATATGCTCTTCTACAATGTATAATTTACACATCCCACACGGTAACTAAATCTATGTAAAATTAAAGAAATGTGCTCCAAGAAAGTGAATGGCACAACCATCCCCATTTTGTACAGTTTTGCAGTCAAATGTGTATGAGAAATTGGAATGAATAGAAAACTTAACCAGTCACTGAGTTGTAAAATATTGATTGCAGTGACCTAATTTTTGTATGGTTGTACTGTATTTACCATGATGCATCACCATGAAAAGCAGCAAGCCTCTCTGTAAAAAAATGCCAGGGAAATTGACTTAAATGAATGAAGCATGAAATATAGGTCAGTGACATACTGTAGTATCATTTATTTTCGTTGGGCTCAATTTTTGTGGTTTTGTAAAAAAAAGGCATTTTCATGGGTACTTAAATTCATGGTTTCGCCTGTCAATGTTTGCATATTAGTAGGTATTTAATTTCATGGTTTAACCTCTTAAAATACCCTAAATAAAGAATATAAAAGAATAAAACTTTGTCAATGCAAACAGCGGTCACATCAATGTTTCAAACAATACTATCACCTGTACGAGTACAAATTAATGACCTGGCCAGTTCAATACTTACACCGTGCTTTTAACCAAGTGAATAACATCAGTCGATGCTGACGTAGACAACAGCACTAAAACAATACTTCAATCTCTATGAGCACAAATAAAACACCCGTCAAGTCTAATCGGTTTTTGAGTGTTCAACATCAAAGGAAGCCGACACAGTCAACAAAACCAGACCAATCAGTTATTAAAGTACATGTGAACAATCTCTTACTTAAATCACTGTCCATCACAAGTTGCACCATCAGTACTTTCTGACTATCATGATGTTAATACAGTGGCTTAAGCGTGGTAAAATTCAACTTATATTCCACCTTGGTTCCTGGAATTCCTAACCCATCTGAAGCTGAGAACCCGGTGCAGGCACTTGCTTACCAGGCAGCTAATGAAGCAGCAGAACCCCTGCTTCAGTCGAATGAAGGATCAACTTGAATAAGTATTAAACTTTTATATACTGTTATTTTGTATTATTTTTTTTTTCATTTTTAGTATTACTATTGTTTGAATACCTTATGCTTTTTGTATATTTTCTCTCTATTCTTACTTACCTCACATATCGATTTAAGGCAGTGAGTATAAAATTACAGCTATCAGGTACAGTACCTTATCAAACATATGCATTGAAACAATATTAAAATGTTTTATAATTCTTGTTTAATAATAATAAAACAAACACAGTTAAAAGCTATTATTTAATTACCAAATTAAAGTATTGATCTTGATTTATCAAATACAAGTAGCTGTGTTAATCTCTTGGAATTAAACATTAATAAAACGATTGGGGCGGGGGGGGGGGGGGATCATCTTAAGTGGCTCATTTTTCGTTGGGGATTTAAAATCGTGGAAACTTGATTCCCCCATGAATATTGATGATACTAGAGTACTTTTAGAAAGATGCTGTTATAATTGCATCTACATACTAAGATATAAGCCATAGAAAATGACATAAATGAAAAACTAGACAAAAGTCGCTGGATCAAGAAAATAGATTGGAGTGACCTACTTATGGTAGGATGTGTACTCACTGAGATGCATATACATACCTATCATCAAGACCTTCAAACGTAGAATGCCTGATACTCTGACCATAATGGCGAATTCAACTAAGATATAACAGATGAACAGACTGATGGACAGGGATACAATATATGCTCCTCCCACATTCATGGCAGGGCTTAAAATTGCCTTGAAGCTAAATGAACTTAAGGCTACACAAGTTCACTGTTCAATGACCTGTGCCTAACATGGTAGCATGTGTGGCTGTGCATGAATCACAACCAAAATAATCTAGCAAGTATTCAGTGTGATATAGTGTTTTGTACCTGTGATTGCATTATTTTGAGGTTTTTATATGCAAGTAAGACAGGAATTCCAATCACAGATTGGTACTTTAGACACATAATTTACCAACAGCTTTAGTTAAAAACTGAACATGAAGTAAATCACTGTGTGACTTCAAAACTTTTAAGATAATACCTTAGCTATGTTGTTACTGCTGCCACTGGATCTGTGATACCTGTGCATTGCTTTTGACATTTAAGACCATAACTAAGTAGAGTATACCTGAGAATCATGCAAGATTAATTAAATTTTGATGATGATATAAATTTCTGCTGTGATTATTGCAATTTCTTTCCTAAAATTAATTAAATATAGTACAAAAACCTGATCTTACTGTACATCAATAACGTAACAGCAAATAATAGACAACACAGTTACCTCTGGTTCAGGAGTGTCAGTTTCTATGTCATTCTGGGAGAAAATAATGCCATTTTCATTTGCAGAAGTATCAATGTCCATCTTTGCATCTGAGTATCTGGGTGAGGCTATGGATGAGGTGGATGTTGAGGTAGATTCTGAGGAGGTATCTGCAGGAGACTGCTTGCTGATGTAATGTCTAGGTAAGTAAGGAACATACTGGATGGACGGCAAGCCAGGGAAACAGATAATGGCTAGGAACCAGTGAGAACTGAAAAATAAGGTGGTGGTAAAGCTAGGAAACATGATTATAGTAAGACTGATTGATCAACGAACATTAGGTTATCAAGTTGTGTATTCATGACAAATCATCTCCATTGCACAAGCATACTTACTGTATACAACTGCCTTTAAGCCATGAACTGTAAATTGTATAGATCCAAATCTGCCATCTTCCACTTTGTTTGGAGTAATCATTAGAACAAACACAGGCTCTGTTCAGAGTCTCTTTTATTTGCAGTGGACTCAACAAGCGAGTAAATATAATTTCACTGAGTATAATTATGAGTACACGTGGGCAAAATAAACAATGTAGCAGACCTGACCTGATCATGTAACTCTGGAGAGCCATGAAACCATGCTAATTAAGGATATTTTGCAAAAATCCTTGCAATGTTGTGTATTTATTTTTGTAAGAATGATTGGTTAAGAAGTTATATGCATTGAACATGTAACAGGTACCAGTCTCACAAATTAATTGTTAGCACAAAACTGTATTCATGAAACATGAATGCCCCACCACTGTACCTGAAACATGACGCCAATAACACAGATGGATATATTAAGGTAACTCAATACGCTCCTACTAGTCATGGTGAACCATTAAAAAAGTGAGTAAAAGCTTAAATTCTTCCATTATATCTGTAATTATAGGTGCAATCTACATTAATTTGAATCCATTAGGACCTTATTAATTAGTGACAATTAATGTAATATTTGGACATTTTGAGAAATGTAATATAAAAACATTCAAAAGAGGTATAAAAAGTTGTAACAAACAAGAAAACATTGTTATTGTCAATTATCAAATGTACCAAAACATCTGTCATTTTCAGTTAAAGATTTGCTATTGCCACATTTGATATTGTCCTTGCTTCATTTATTAATATTAGTTTTATCCTTCCATGCTTCATTTAATAATATTATTGGTATGCTTCTATCCTTCATTCATTAATAATAGTGTTTTCCTTTCATGCATGACTTATTAATATTAGTGTTATCCTTTCATGTTTAATTTTTTAATATTAGTGTTATCCTTTCATGTTTATTTTTTTAATATTAGTGTTATCCTTTCATGCATGACTTATTAATATTAGTGTTATCCTTGCATGCTTCATTTTTAAATATTAGTGTTATCCTTTCATGCTTCTTTTATTAATATTAATGTTATCCTTCCATGTTTAATTTGTTAATGTTAGTGTTATACTTCCATGCTTCATTTATTATTATTGTTTTCCTTCCATGCTTCACTTATTTTTTATAGTGTTATCCTTTCATGCTTCATTTATTATTATTAGTGTTATCCTTTCATGCTTCATTTATTAATACAACTGTTATCCTTCCATGCTTCATTTATTAATATTAGTTGTATTATTCCATGCTTCATTTATTATTATTAGTGTTATCCTGTCATGCTTCATTTATTAATACAATTGTTATGCTTTCATGCTTCATTTATTAATATTAGTTTTCTTATTATTATTAGTGTTATCCTTCCATGCTTCATTTATTGATATTAGTATTATTATTCCATGCTTCATTTATTAGTATTAGTGTTATCCTTTCATGCTACATTTATTAATACAATTGTTATCCTTCCAAGCTTCATTTATTATTATTAGTGTTATCCTTTCATGCTTCATTTATTAATACCACTGTTATACTTTCATGCTTCAATTATTAATATTAGTTTTATTATTCCAAGCTTCATTTATTAATATTAGTGTTATCCTTCCATGCTTAATTTATTAATGTTAGTGTTATCCTTGAATACTTAATTTCTTTAACATTAGTGTTATCCTTTCATGCTTTATTTATTAATATTAATGTTATCCTTCCATCCTTCATTTATTAATACTGTTATCCTTCCATTATTCAAAATTAATAATAGTGTTATCATTCCATGCTTCATGTATTAAAATGTTTTTCCTTTAGACAATTATAATGAAGAATTTCATCCAACAATGGTAATATAGGCGACTCTTTAAAAAAAAAATATTTTCTGACCACAAGCTCATTTATCTAAAAAATATGTAACATCTAATTGATTGACATTTCCATTCCAGTGGTAATAATGTACTGACTCAGATACTCACACAAGCATTCTATGATGTTAATAAAGGTTAGGTGCTATTGCAGTATCACTGAAAGGCCACAAATATTTTGTTTTAAAGGTCAGATATGTTCTGACACGTCACACAAAAAAGCTTCAAACACATAGTTTGAGGGACTAATGTAAATATAAGTAGTACAGACCCTGCAGTAATCGTTTGGTTAAGACCAGGAGATAAGCTTTCACATTTATTCTGTCTTGAGATAATAATGGGCACCTTAATCCCATGTCTGACATGTTGATTTAGCAAATGGTCATTTTAATTAATTTGTAATATACAATAAAATCAGTCAATTTGTGATCTCTGATATATTTTTGTACTATTTTATGTACAATCCTAACAAATATGTTCAATAAATTAGAATACATCACATGTCTTGATCCTTTTTCTTACATGCTAACATGAACTGTAAGATACATACTGTTCATTGATTGGTATGATGATGAAATCCTTCTCAAAAAGATCCACATGTCGGGTCCAGGTTTTGACTCGAGCATGTCTTTTTGCTGCAGGCCTGCAAAAAGAAATCAGAATATTAAATAACAAACAAAGAAAGGTTAAAATTTACAACTTTATAACATTTTGCTTATATATTGTTATATCATTTACAATGAGTTCCTCCACAGTGTGATTTCAAGAACAATGTTCCCTCACACTGCATTGCAAAATTCAGCATATGTCCATGGAGCTCAACAGCTCCTGCTATCTCTCACCTTGATGGCTTGGATTTTGTTTTGCCATCATGAGACATACCGTATTTTCCGCCCTATAAGTCGCTCCTGGGTATAAGTCGCGGGAGGGGGAAATCCAGATAATTTTGGAAAATTCAACAGATAAGTCGCTCCTGCGTATAAGTCGCTCCTGCGCACTAACCGTAATCACGTTTTTGATACCGCCGGCCATTGCATACGACTTGGTAATTTCCAACAACGTGTAAGTATATTCTTGTTTGAAATTTTAAAAATAGAAATATAAGCAAATAAGATTTATAAATAATGTTTATCAAGTAAATAATAGCGCCACTCGTCTTCTTTTTTTACGCCAGTCACGCACAAGCTTCTCGCTTACGTTGAATTTTCTTACTGCTGAACGATTTCCGTTTTCTTTCGCAAATGCTTAACTTAAATTCTGCATCATAACTTTTTCGCGTGGTAGTTGTAGGTGCCATGATTAAACTGTATTGACTTACGCTAATATAACAATTTTAAATCATACAACGTTATTGTGAAACCAGCTTTTTTTGATGCTCCATGGTATGAACGGTCTGTATTTATATACCGGTCAATTCCACAACCCGAGCGAACTTCAAAAGCACTTTATAAAACAATTGAAGTTGTTCGCCAGCCTTCCAGTTTTTTTTTTATTAATTACTTTGAAGTTCTCTCAGTGAAGCCAGTCTCGGTATTCCGGTCAATTTCCACAACCCGAGCAAACTTAAAAGGCACTTTATAAAACAATTGAAGTTGTCCGCCAGCCTTCCAGTTTTTTTTATTAATTACTTTGAAGTTCTCTCAGTGAAGCCAGTCTCGGTATTCCGGTCAATTTCCACAACCCGAGCGAACTTCAAAGGCACTATATAAAACAATTGAAGTTGTCCGCCAGTCTTCCAGTTTGTTTTTTTATTAATTACTTTGAAGTTCTCTCAATGAAGCCAGTCTCGGTATTCCTGTCAATTTCCACAACCCGAGCGAACTTCAAAGGCACTTTATAAAACAATTGAAGTTGTCCGCCAGTCTTTTAGTTTTTTTTTTTTATTAATTACTTTGAAGTTCTCTCAATGAAGCCAGTCTCAGTATTCCGGTCAATTTCCACAACCCGAGCGAACTTCAAAGGCAGTTTATAAAACAATTGAAGTTGTCCGCCAGTCTTTTAGTTTTTTTTTATTAATTACTTTGAAGTTCTCTCAATGAAGCCAGTCTCGGTATTCCGGTCAATTCCACACCCAGAGCGAACTTCAAAGGCATTTCATACGACAACTGAAATTGTTCGCCAGCCTTCCAGTTATTTTTATTAATTACTTTGAAGTTCTCTCCATGAAGCCAGTCTCGGGTTAATCCAGAGTTTTGATAAACTATTGAAGTAAATTATGAAGCGCTGCCGGTACATTTAAATACATATATTGTAGCGACATCTGACCAACACTTTGCTTGAAGCACGTGGTGAATAATAAAAGAAAAACAATGGCAATCGTAATTTCAATATTTTTTTTTATTAATAACAACAAATTTTAACACATATATATTATAACTAAATATTATTTGATTATTTAATTTGATATTCTTGTAGTCTAATACTTACGTGTATGTAAGTTTCGAGCAATTGGCTTGCCGGTATACCGTAGATATATTTCGCTATAACACAGCATCACTGCGCATCAATCATATCAGTCGTTAAAAAAATTATTTATCGTATAAGTCGCTCCTGCGTATAAGTCACACACGTCATTTGAAAGAAAAAAACGAAAAAAAGTAGCGACTTATACCCCGGAAAATACGGTACTCAAATGAAGACATCATGTAAAATAAATGCAATCGTTACCCTTCCTGCTTTTTCCCATCTAGAATTTAAATATTCCTTTTTATTCTCTGTACCATTTAAACCTTTTAAGAGGCTTACAGTCAATTTTGTCTTGAACAAGTATGTATCTCTTGTTGGATGCCATTTTTAGAAAATTTTGAAAGAAATAGCTTGATCATGGAAACATTTTACATGGGGGGAAAAAAAAAAGAGTGCAGTTTAAACATCTGAGATACTCTGGTAAAGATAATCTGCTTCTTGTACAAAGTCAACTAAATCTAATATGAAACCTGGCTCCAAAATCAAACACCTTTACAATTTTGTCAAATTCATACATTTGTATATCATTTATAACAATATAATTATATGTATGACTGTTTGTTTCTATTTGCTTTTTTTATTTTAATAAAATTCATTGGATACAATTATACATTTTAGATCATCTGGTTCAGGTAATTTTGCAGGTTAAAATACTAAAATATCTTTCAGCTATTTAATATACAAACATCACTTATTCTGATTGGGTTCTGTCATTCCTGCTTAACCTTTACCATTTTTTAATTGGAATTTCAGGTCATTCAACATGAACAAAACTGCAGGAAAAAGGGAATCTTCAGGTCTTAGAAAGAAATGAATCTGAAATTGCTATTTATGTTGACTATTATCTGCATGATACTTGTCACTTATATACCTTCATGTAGGAGCTGCAGTAGCTTAATGGTAAGCATGTCAGACTCACGAACAAAAGGGTGTGGGTTTGAATCCTACCAATGGACCACTGGGTCACCTACTGCATGACACTTTACTCCAATTGCCTTGGCACTAACAAACCTGCTTGAGAGCCCCGAGTGGCCGAGTGGTCTAAAGCGCTCTCTGTTACAGAGCACTGCCTCTCATCTCTGTCTGTAAGGGTTCGAGTCTCAGATTCAGCCAATGTGGGTATGTGAGCAAGCTTGCTGGTAGCTTCTTGTGGGTTGATGGGTTTTTTCCATGGTTTCCCCAGGTTCTTCCTCCACCATTAATACTGGCCACAATGTATAGCCTAAAAATGGAGTTAAACCCTACCATACATGCCAAGCCCCTGACAAGGATAAAAACGTAATCCTGTGGTCATAAAGCAGAATCCAGGCAGAAAAAGTGTAATCCACATAGAACATGCTAAAATTTTAATGAACATTGATTTATTTGCCCATCTTGTCTTTTAACAACCTTTACTGCTTCAAGTTTTCATACGTAGCACTGTTAGATTCACACACACATTGACTAGAATCCATCTGATGACTTTTAGCACTAACTATTAAATGCTTTCCACACAGCTTGTAATAGACATAACATGATGCTGCCCTCATGTCTTCGTATTTAGAGGATTCTGCTATTTTTTTGTTTTGTTTATTTTTTGTCTTATTTAATCCATCTGTGAAATTATTTAAAAGGAGATATTTCTGCTCTCATAAAAAAAATCAACTAAAATAAAATATACTTTTTAGTCCCAAATACCTCAAACTGGTTCTCCATCAAATATGAGAATCTGTGTGTAAAGATTGAAATTAGAAAACCAGTCTGTTCTCTCCTCACTAAGCCATACAACTGCTAAAAATAGAATATGAGGTCTAAAGTAGCTATAAATAGAACACGATACTGTTAGGAGAGTCCATGGACAAGCGTACTCTTATACTGTAGTTACGTAGAAGCCATCTTTTCTAGAACGAGGTAGGTGGGATTAATTGAATGTTTAACAACAAAAACAAATAATAGATTATTTGGGAAGGTGTATATACCAAAAAAGTGTAATCCATATATGGTTAAGCGTAAGGCATAACTTAGTGAAAAAAGCGTAATGATTACGCCAAAAGCATAATGGTTGGCATGTATGCCCTACAACAACTAACCTGCTTCTGTTGCTATGCCAATAAACACCAAGCTAAAGCCTTCATGACAGGATGAAAACCAACTTAATTTGATAAACATTACTAAAAGATTTAGTGAATTATTTTTTTTTTACACTCACGTTACACATGCATCTTCTTCTGCTGCAGTTGAAGCATTGCGTTGTGTTAATCTCTTGAAGAAGAAGGAGCTGAACACATGCGTCCTTTTTCTATCCTTCTGTCCCAACTTCTCCAGGAATAAGTACCTACAATTGTACAGATATAATAGTAAATTATTTTAAAATAAAGAAATAAACTCCACTACCTCTGAAGCCCAGCATTAGGGAATGGTGGTAGCTAATGTGGAAGACCATTAATTAGCTCATCAGTAGCTGCCCAAGATTTTTCCAGGAAATTCCTCCAACAGTTATACTGGTTGCCGTATGTGAACTATCATGTACTGAAAAATGGTGTTAAGCCAACAACAACAACAACTAAAGTGGTCTGAATAAATGGAATGATAGGTAATAAAAATACCAGTGTATTCTTTCATCTTAAACTGCATTTATTATTTTCACTGATTTTGCAGACTTTATGCTACTCTATATGAATTCATAATCTTGAGACTTTACAAACATGATCAGAATACGAGATAACAATGTGAATAACACACAACCATGAAAGTTCTAAAACTAGTTAGAATGCAAGTTTTAGTGTCATTCACTGCCTTTCTCCAAGGACAGATCAATGCAGCCAACCCAAGGCTGGCTTCAGTTCATGTTAAATTTGACAAACTTAATATCTTACTTGATGTAGAAGTCAATGATGACGTCATTAAGGAACTCTCCCTCATTAAGGCAGAAAAGGTCTTCATTGGTAATGGGGATACCACCTGTAGCTGGAGGTGCAGGATATGTCAAAATCCTGAAACAAGAATTTTCTGAATAAATATAATTGTTCTTTTAGCCATTATCTTATTAATATATTCACCTTCAGTTTTATAAATATTATGAGGTATAACGCAAAAAAATTGTCTGGCAAATGAAGCAAACATTTGTCTCTCACTGATTTTAACTAAAACTTTCAAGAAGTAGCCCTCCAACTGACTTCAGGCTATCATGAAAAATGCTAACTGACTGACTTTATGATGCAAGTCTTAATTTATCTTGATTCTGGCACATTAGTTTTCTTGCCTCTCCACAAATTATTGACCTATTAAGGGTATTCACTACAACTTCACATATCTTTCCCTTTCATAAAATGTAAGGGTATGGATGGGATACCTTTTGTAAAAAGATAAGAAAAAGTAATAAGAAACAGTATCAAATTTAAGTGTGTATGTGTGATGTGATTTTGAATTTTAACATAGCTTTAACAATTTTTCAGTCATATCGCTACGATGTCTGCACTGTGGCAGTTTATGGTCTATGTCAAGACATCTGGGGCATTGTGCCACAGATACACAGCATGATGTCCCACCCAGTCAAATTATCCTGACACCAGGCCAACCAGTCCTAACACCAACTTCTTAATACTGAATGCAAAGCAAGGCAGCAGTTAGAACCATTTTTATAAGTCTTTGGATTGACTTAGCTGTGGATCAAACTCAAAACCTCCTGCATCTGAGGTGGACGCTCTAACCACTAGGTCACTGGAGCAGTCACAAATTTAACTACTGAAAAATAAAACCTTTACTTGACAGACTGAATGATATCATGCCCATAGTCACATGATAGTTGTCTCTTTAGTCTAGGTTGCCTCTGTGCTTTTAAAGTTTATGGTCATTACACCATGTGATTTGGCCACATTACATTAAATGGCACAGCCAACAACCATATAGTATATTTAATTACAAATAAGTACAAATATCTAATGAACTGCCACTAGAACAAGTGAACCAAGTACCAAACTTTACATTTCGTTTTTACTTGTCCCTTAACATGTGGTTGCAAAGTTGAGGTTACTCACTGACCACAATGGTTTGAACTGTTGATCACAAAAGCGAGAAGACAACTAAGCATTTGCTCTCATGTACAATTTACAAAGATTGTTACAAAGATTGTTTTAAAATATCCTTATTGTTTTGGATCTTGTCATTTTTAGTGATGTTTTAGGATCTAAAATAAGTTAATCTGATTGGCCGCTGATTGAACTTATTCATAATTACAATGTCATGTATAGCTTTTGTTGTGCTTGTCTGAACTTACATACTACAAATGCACTGTGAAATGACCTAAACAGGTACACTAACACCCAGCTCCACATCACACAGCTTATACCTAATTTTAATTCATTATGGACATTCATGCATTGTGTAATAGATTTTCAACATAAAATTTAGAAAAGAAAGGTTGGGACTGTAGGACCGTTTTGTAAAAATAAAGTAGAGATAAATAGGGAATCTAACAAAAAAGAATGAGATCACTAAAGTGTGTGTGTATGAATGCAAGAACTAAAGTGTGTGTGTATGAATGCAAGAACTAAAGTGTGTGTGTGTGTGCAAGAACTCTATTGTATGTGCTGCTCATGAATTTGTAAAATGGCAAAACATTTACTTCAAAACTGGTCCTGTAAAACCAAGCATTGGAGGAGACAAACAGCTTGAGTCTTCTTCAATGGCAAAATAAGCATGATCAGTGAGCTGCATTGAAGGAGTATTCTTTGCTGGTGACATGTTGATGCCAACTGGTTTCTTTTTACAGGATTGTTCATAGACCTGGTATGCTTCCTCCTCATTGAGCTCCATGTAGAAGGACTGGTCATCTTTCTCTGGGGTCTGCACTTGTGTCTCCTTATAAAGTTCCATTAGTTTGGTAAAGTCTGCCTTGGTGTTATCATTAACAGTGCCAAGTACTACTGTAATCAACTGGTGTGCCTCCTCTGCAAAATTAGAAAATCATAAAATCTGCCATAGTTTTAATCACTCCATAATCTTTGTTAACAAGGTCTTTTTCATTTATCTGGACTAATCATACTCACAATTCTTTGTACAAATCATATTTTGTTTTTCTTAATGAAATCACATCATATTCCAATGTAAGTGATCTGGAATCCAATGGCCAAAGTTTGCTTATCAACAGCTTTGCAAAACTCAATATTGTTGGCATCATGTGTCTGCCTACAATTAATCTACATTAAAGGTTTTCTTTCTTCTACAAATACATTATCCCCATTACAATAATGTTATGAGAATGGGTTGTTGGTGTAGAGTTTAACAAAAATTTACAGCACAAGTGATCCATAATGGTGAATGCTTTAGGGGCCCCATGAGAATTGGTAAAAGTGGGAGGGAAGATTCTGTCTCTGTGAAACTAATCCCGGACTCCCCACTGATGATGACAGGTTCTTGGCTACTAAGTTAACTAAAGATAGTTCACACCAATTGAAAATGCATGCAAGTCACTCACCCAGCATGCTGAAGCCACAACTATCAGGAAACAAGTTATTACAGTTTCTGCATGATACAGACTAATCGCTCAAATTTTCCTGAATTTAGCCATTATAAGATCCAGAGCAGATAACAGGTTAGGAACATGGAGAGAGATTTCGGTTATTCAAATAAAAAATGTGGCCCCAAGTGGGCAAGTGGTGTAAAGCACTCGCCTTTAGTGATGCCACCATGTCTTTATTAAGAGTATCTGGCGTAGCCAATGTGCGTGTGAGAAAACTTGCCAGCAGCTTCCCAACGATCTGTGGTTCTTACAGGGATTTTACCAGGTCCTTCCTCCACCATAAATATATATACAGGCCACCATTTATACAGGTACAGAGTTGTCCAAGATAATCATGACTGACATCTTGCCGAGTCAGTCCTTTTTTAGCTGCAATACTTCTGATGTAAATCACAACAGTTAATGTTGTTGTTGCTGTTGTGGGGTTAATGCCATTTTTCAGCACAAGATACATGGTGGCCACCACAAATGCCATTTTTCAGCACAAGATACATGGTGGCCACCACAACTGCTGGAGGAAGAACACTGACCCACAAGAACCTACTGGCAAGCTTTCTCATGTACCTACATTAGCCATTTAGGAATGAACATTATTAGAAATAAATAAAAATAATCCTGTATGGATGGTTCAAATGTAATACATATTTTGACTTTGTGTTCACAGGAAGTGTCTTGTACAATGATACTGTATGGAAGTGAAGCTAAAAACTAGCTACACCTAGTGGTGGCAAGGAGAAGTAATGGACACGAGTTACTGCCCTTTGTCTAGATGAAATAGACATGAAAGACAAATACACGAGACAGACAGTAAAGACAAATTTTCTATGCATTTGAGTAGAAATGAGTTCAGAAGGTAGCTGGCTTATAACATTAATATTGATCATGTTTTTTTGTAGTCATATCATTATATATGCTGTAAAGCACTTAGAACTTCTAAAGATTAGGCACTATACAAAGTCCTCATTATTATTATTATTATTAAAGCATCTGTGCTAATGAATGATGTATAGCGTCACTATGCTCTAGAACATATAAAACAGAATTTTTATTCAGGCAGGACATTCTGTATGCAATACCTTTACTTTGTGGATCAAAGTAGGGGTCTTGAGCTGGCAAAGCAGGATCTGTTTGGGGTTTGATGCCAAGATCCTTCCTGATGCGAACAGCACATCCTGAGGTGGTCAGAAAAAACATCATAGACTGACCCACTGGGTTAAAATGGGACAAGCACTGGATAATTTCATAAGGATGAATACAAAACTTGTGTGATCCGTCCACACCTGAAATGATGAGATTTCATAACATGCTTAAACAATTAGACTGTATTTGGATAAAATCAATAATACTTAAGATTAATTATCAGTTCAATTCTGTCATGCACAGTGTAAGAAGAAATAATCAAGAAACCTACTTTGTTTCTGAAAAATTTTCATGCACACATTTTAGAACAGTGGTCAACAGAGGAACAGAAGTATTGACGGACTGACAAAAGCCATAAAACTTGGTTCAAATGGCATGCATGCTTCGACATAATTTAAAAAGTATTGCCTTGAGGTTTAAAACATTGTTAATAAATACATTAATAAATATAGTGGCTTGAGAGAAACTTACTTTCCATGTAAAAGTAAATTCCATCTTCAGACAAAAGAATTGGCTCGATGGCAGCCCCAAGGAAAGAGCCAACCCGTATGGTTTTGGGAAGTAATGTCACTTCAACTCTTTCTACACTGTTGGGATTCAGTATGAGATTTCCCAGCTGAAAAATATTTAATTGAATTTTATATTGGCTATATGCATATTTTGTTTGTGAAGTTCTGAGAAAACTTTATTTAATCCATGATTACTGCTTCTTAAATAAACCAATACTATCATAAAGAATTTAAAGTTATAAAAATTTAAGGTTTGTAAAATAAGTATGTATGCTCAAGACAAAGTAAAAATTCATAAGAAGGTAGGAGAGATCTTTATTATGGCCTATATTCTTTCTTCCATGTTGTTGGAACATCATCATGGAATGGTAGGCATTGAGTGTGATGGGAGTTAACTTCTCATGCAATGTTCTGCCATTGTCACCACTGGAATAAAACTCCAATTCCACTCATAAACTTCAGATGTGGTGGATCTTCTTGTCTACACTTGTTCACAGAAGCATTTCCATCAAATGGCATATGTGATGTGAGCCAGGTGTGCAGGTTTAACATCTATGTGATTAGATGAGAATTCTGCATTCATGGGTATTTGAGAAGGGTGGGTGGGATTTTTTCCAGGAATTTTCACCGCCAAATTCAATGTCAGTTATCCAATATTTTTAAACTTGTGAAAGGCAATTGATGCCACACCAATTCACTTCCTTTCTGCAAGACTCTGAAAATCAGCTGGCTTGTGGGATATGTGTATACACTGAGTGTGTTCCAATTCAGGGAAAGAGCACTGACTGCCCGGACTTTTATGAATCTGGAACTAGAGAAGAATGTTGGTAGCTTTGTGTTCCAACAGGCAGATTCTATTTAAGATTGAGTGGTGAATGGACTGTTTGGTATAAATCTGATTATTCAAGATCTAAATTCCAATAGGACACTGAGTCTACCTGGAATGTGGTAGTCTTGGATGTGTATTATCAATTATACCACCTGGAAAAAATCCAAAACCAGAAGGTAGAGGTCTATGGATTTGCGTCCCACTTCGCTTCTGATATAAATCACACCAAATGTTTGTTTGTTTGTTATGGTTTAACGCCATTTTTCAGCACAATATAGGCTATACATGGCTGCCAGTATTAATGGTGGAGGAAGAACCTGGACAACCCCCGGAAAGAACCACCAACCCACGAGAAGCTACTGTAAAGCTTTCTCACATAACTACATTTGCCAAATCTTAGACTCGAACACAAGCAGACAGAGCACACCAGATGAGTTGTCATACAAAATAAAAACATATTTTCCAGACCTGAAGAAAATTCAGATTGGTCTTCATCTCCAGGAAACTGGCATGTAAGGAGTGCTCCGTAAGAGGCTGAACTGAGTTTGTTTGTTAGGATGACAGACAGGAGGTTGTCACTGCTGTCAAATATGCTGGTGCAGTCCAGCAAGCAAAATGTGTCACCTGGCAGCAGGGTTTATGGCTATATAGAGAAGACTCAAGGGGCAGTGATTACTGAAGATACAATATGACTCTTAAAGTGCAGAGAGGAACCATGGCAACAATCTCAAATGGACACGGCAAGATATGTACATGTTGTCATTGTAAGAGTACATCTGAAGAACATGACATTATAGCATGGCAGTAAGTTCAAAGACATAACTAGCCACAGAGTAGTGGGAAAATGTATTGATATTTACAATGTCTGAATTCAGAGACAGAAAGACCCAGTGATGTACTTCTGGATAAGAGTACATCAAAATAAACAACTTTAGTTTTCATTATTGTGTTTGTTTCCAAGTGTGGCCGAATAAGTTGTGCATGTGACTTCGAAATCAAGACATGTTGAGAGTAAGACAAAATGCTGTTTGCAAGTGTGGATAAGTATTTGGTGGAAAATTAACAAGAGATTGTAATGAAAATCAGCAGATGTTTAGAAGTTGCCAGAACTGATATTTCACTTGGAAGCTTAGTGCTTGGAATAAGATCTTTCCTTGGCCTCACATAATTTACCTTTGGCATGATTTGTAAGGGCTACTTCTCCCATTGTAACCAAGTTGATCATCTTTTAACACATTGTAGAAAACGTATTTAGTTCACATGTTTTATCCTTTTTCTGCCATACCTTGTATTTTTCTTGTTGAAGCCAGATATGGTTGAAAGAGCCAAGACCTGACACTTTCTACATAGAGTGAGCACTTGGTCAATGTAACCAAAATTCAACTGGCTGAACAGTCTTGTTTTAAAAAAAAATCATTAATTAGCGTTATTAACATTTTGATTGGCTTAAGCTGATGGATTTGTCCAATCAAATTGAACGATTCATCAAAAGAATGAAGCCAGGAACACAGACTATATCCGAATCTAACAACCTTAGGCAATTTTATTTGTGATTATAAAAATAATAATAATAATGAGGACCTTGTATAGCACCTGATCTTAGAAGCTCTAAGCGCTTTACATCAGACAATACTTAAAAACATATAATACGATTACGAAAAACAAACACCATGAAATTAGAAAATAAAATATGTGCTAAAAATAGTTATGGTGCTGACTTCCTTTGATGAAGGGTGTAACAAGCTAGCTTTGATCAAGAGTGCATGTATTACTGAAGTAGCAGCCGAGGCTAACTTTGGATGGCCAAACAAATTCTCATTTGTAATTGTGGTGGCAATGAAACAGAACAGGTCATCAAAAGAAACAAGGAAAGCTTGACATCAGAATCTAAAACAACCTTGGACAATTTTATTTGTGATCATGGAAAATAATTAAATTGTTGGGGTTTATTTAAATTTTCAAAGGCTTTTAAAGACCTCAAGATAATCTGTTCAATTTTTACATACTTTCAAGGCCTTGAAAATGCCACCTTATTTTTTCCCAAACTCTCAAAGACATTCAAAGACCTATGAACACATGACTGTATGACCTTAGAGAGTTGTGTAGTCATATGACTCGGAATGCAAAAATGGTCAGATCCAGTTTAAATATCAGCAACATTGAACTTTTATCTCATCTGTCCGCAGATTAAAGACACGACAAATGCTATGTTCCTGATTTTTGAGAAAATAAATCATATTCCTTGTGAATTCAGGTATATCTTGATGATAGGTCATTCAAGTTTGCCGGGCCAGCTAGCAAGTGGCCTGCTTCCAACTTTTTGATAGGGAATGGACTCCGACCTTACACCCGACATAAATGTCCAAATATAAAAAATGGGGTTGCAAGGGTCAGAGTAAAATCAGACTAGCTTTCTCTTAACAACTCAGGACACTATGTTTTACAACCATCCTTCTTTCCATTGCCACCAATTTCCATTACACAATGATTCATTGAACGAATTAAACCTTTGACCAATCTGATTACTTTACGACAGTTGTGTGCTAACTAATATACAGAACAAATAAATTACAAAGGTCATTGTGAAATGTGGCTGAACAGACCGTTTAAGAAAAACATATCGGAGATAATGTAAAAAAAATGACTATATCAAGAAAAATCGGATTCAAGTCAGGAGAAAAGCAGAATTTCACTTTAAAATGAAGAAAAATCATGCCTGTAAAGAGACAAATTCAGCTCATTTTTTTCTGCTGTTTCATAAACATTTTTTTCTTCAAAATACATAATCCGCAAAATAGGCAGTGTAATTAAAAAAAGAATAAGGAAATCAAATTAAATCTGATATAATATTTCTTGAAACAATGACCAGCAAAATAACTGTCATCTTACCTCATCTTCCATTCTTTCCCGTCGAGATTTTGGAAAAACAGGTGATGAACCACGTTTCACAGCAGAAACTATAGGGAACATAGGTGAGGATGACCTCTCTTCTTCTGCAACAGTAGACTGGCTGCTACTGCTGTCCTGATTAAAAGAGTCAGGCCTTGAACTTTCTGCTGCAAACTTTAATGTCCCTGTTTTACTGCCTGGTTCATCTTCATCTGAGGATATCATTACTGTTTCTAAACACGAAAAAGAAATCTCATTGGTTTCAGTTAATCTGATGAATTTTATTATAATGACAAAAGCCAAATAAGAGATCATTCATACACAACATGGTCTGGTTCTAACTAACCATCCTGCAGACATCCTAGCAATATGACTGAAAAATGTGAAACCTACGTAAAAAATACAAATCATACACACTCTAAGCAAATATTACTAATTTAGGTACAGAATGTTAGACATGTATTGTCATTGAAGCTGTCGCACAGAGAGAGAGAGAGAGAGAGAGCACAAAGTTCAAACATGATTTATGTCCACCCTGCTAAATATCAACCAACTCTTTCTTAATTAAATTTTCACTTTGTATTCTAGGGAAATATATTATTTGCGTACAAAACTTGTTGGTTTTAACTCTTTTTTAAATTTACACTTTGTATTCTAGGGAAATACATTATTTGCGAACTTAACAAAACTTGTTGATTTTAACTCTTTTCTGTTAGTTAGTTTAAGATCACAGAGTAACAACAAATGATTAAAACACGAACTTTACAAACATTAAATTGAATCTAAGTCATCAAAATGTAATGTAAAGGTCACTATTACTACACATCAAGAATCTTCTCAACATATTTGATAATTCCAGATATAACAATAGTATACAGCGGATTAAAAAGAATGTGGTTACAAGCTAAATTAAAAAACTAAACAATAGCTAGTGATAAATGTTGGTCACAAATACCTTCGTTTGTTGTCAGGGTGTGGTACTAACAGAGTTGCATAAATTCATCCAGTTTGATGATTCTGGCATGAACAGTGCTTGAAACTGAACCCAAGTCAGTGATGCATAAAGTATGGATCACACTGGGCTACTTTTATGACACGAGTGTGGTATTCATCAAGACAAAGCCCCTCATGAAGTGTCTTGATATTTATGTACAAATGGTGGTAAAACACATCTGGTTATCAGTTAAACACAAAATCTTAACCTATGCCAGACAATTTTGAAACATTGGTCAATATTTAGTCATTGCCTTCTTTTCTCGAAAGATAATCAATTACAGCATAAAAAAATGAACTTAAAAAATAAAAAGAAGCAAAAGTCATTGAAGCGTGAAATATGGCTCATAGTGAGCTACTTTTTTGTGATAAGGATAAGTACTCATCATGGCGTAACAGTCTATATATAGGGTACAATAAAACCTAGTTGGTCATGAACTAAAAATAATACCCAAGTCAGTCAAATGTGAAATGTATTTCACTATGACCTTTTTTATTGTAAGGATGTAGAACTGACAGAAATGCATCTAGTGTGATGATTCTAACATAAACATAACTTGAGAAATAAACACAGTTTAAACAAAGTCAGTAAAGCATGTTATATAGGTCATAGTGACATACTTTTCAGATGAGTGAATATTGTTCATTGTGACGCATCCCCTCACCAAGTTTCTTGAATCTAGGTAAAACAGTATGTATTATAATCTGTACCAAATTTTTTTCCTAAGCCATTAAATTGCGAAGTGAAAGCCAGTTACATTCTTGTCTGGAAAGAGTGTGGCACTAAAGGAAATGCATTAAATCATATAATTGATGATTCAAACATGAACTGAACTTGAGACAGAAACTTAAAATTTAATAAAAGTCAGTTAAGCATAAACTGTAAGTCAATGTAACCTGCTTTAATGTCCAGGGTGTACCCTATTTTCTGGCCTATAAGTCAATACTTTTTTACTTGAAAGTCGGGGCTTCGACTTATACTCCGAATTAACTTATATATGGATTGTGTCATTGAAAATTTATATAAGTTAAGTTCATAACTACAGGTAAAAATATTAACTACAACATGGAAGTGCTTTCAATTATAATAAAACAAGCATGGTCTGTTTATTCAGCTGTGTCAAATGATAACAGAATATAGCAGTGATTTGTTAAGAAGTAAAATCACAAGCATGTTAGCATCGGTAATGCAATTTCACGATTGATGGTAATATGGAATATCATACAACGATACCATTACTAGTGTAAAATATGAAGCCAAGATACTGACCTAGCCTTGTCTTATACTCCGAATTGACTTATATAAGGACAAAGGGTGGAAAATAAGTTGAATTGGTGCGTTCGATTTATACTCCGCATCGACTTATAGGCCGGAAAATACAGTAGTATTCATCAAGATGCATCCCTCACCAAATTTCATGTTTTTAGGTTAAACAATATTTATAGTATGCAAAGCTAGATGTGATTTTTTTTTTAAATTGCAGAAGAGGAATTGCAGTAATCACAAAGGGTTCAATATTTCAGTCTTAACTACATTACAACTTCCAATTTGAAGAGAAAAAATTGCTATCATCACAAAGGACTTTATAATTCACCATTTTAACTACATTACAACTTTCAATTTCGAACACACATCATTTGAACTGGTCCAAACCACATTCACAATGGAACAATGGTTAATCAATTTTTTCCCGCCTCCTACCTGAAAAAACAAACTGACCGAATCTCTCTTTTTGGAGCAGTTTCAAAAGAAGCAGAGAACTCACCTGGTACAAAAGTAACCTGTCTTCCTCGTCCCCGTCCAGCCCTTACTCTTCTACCCCTTGGAGTGTGAATGGCCTTAACTGAGACAGGGCTGCCACACCCTGTACTGAGCATTTCCTCACAAGATTTTTCAGTCATTATTAAAATCTTACTACCATAGACCGCAGTCTTTTGCTCTGATTTTTTGCCATAAAAAGTCTTTTTATCTATAGAAATATCAGATCCTATTTTTGCCACACTTGTATCTGTTAAATTTTCTGATTCTATCTTTGCCCTTTTAAATTCCTCTGTGAAGCGTTTTGTTTTATCATTAAACTTTCTTGAGCAACGATCACATTTAATCAAACAAGAACTATTGTATCCACAGAACTGGCAGACGGCAAACATATTCTCGACAAACTGAAAAACAAATACAAAGAAATCAATATATGACGTACACAACCACTCACCACCCATTTATTGAGTATTCAATTATTTATTCATTCATCTAAGATTAACATTTAACTTTTTTTCCAGTAAAATAAATTGGAACCCAGATAAGGCATTCTTTTCAGTGTCCAGTAGGCATCCATAGATACTATTTAGAATTTTGTATCATTTCCACTGAATATCCGGGCATATGTTTTAAAAAAAATATTAAATGCAATCCTTCAATACCATGCAAGTTTAAATGGAATTGTTTTCATGGATTCGACTAAAGATACACGTTTATGGATTGTATCAACATTTAGGAATCACAAGTAGAATAATCTTTCCAGCATCCCTCTATTGAAAAGAAAATATATATTAAGGATACTTTTTATATATTTTTAAAAAGTAGGAAAAAAGTACTGAAAATTGGGGAAATGTAGGGAAAAATCAGGATATTCATGAAGAAATACAAGTTACTTGACTTACCATCAGGAATGTGATTAAAAGGATGCTAATGCTCACTAGCTGTATAGTACAGGTTGCCTCTATTTTCTCAAAAGACCCAACTACACATCACAGATAGAGCTGTACCGATTAATCGCCCGTACTCATAATTGGGCAGATTATTAGAACAATCGGTATAATCGGTATCGGCAGAAATAATCGGTGCCAATGCAAATAAATTTCCAAAATATAATTTCAATTATAAGATTCATATTGACATAGCTCAAGTTTTAAAACAGAATTAAATAGTGAAAACTAAGGAATAAACATTTGATTTGGGGATTAATTGAAAGACAATATATTCCTAAAAGTAACTACTGTTTTAACACACCTGCTGTAAACTACCAATGATTTTTGCTGAGAACTCCCAATTTATTACAATATGTCCTCGATTTTCATTTTCTTCTAAACAAGAAAAGTCCTACATGTTCTGTTGCATCACCTGTGAATTATTGTTGTGACGAAATAATTACTTTTCTATAAAGAATTTGCATCTTCACTAAATAGAATGTTAAGTTTAAACATTATTCATGTACCGTATTTTCGTGTATATAAGTACCTCGCACCCAGGGTGGGTCTTATATTCATGGGTGTCTTATCTAACACGAACGAACGGTACAGTGTGTGATATTGAAGGACGATTATTGCGGTCGATATTCAAGTTTCATTATTTTCATTCCTAGTTGTAAAAACAATTGGGTAAGTGTTCAGTAATTACCACGTGTACCAATCCAATGCAGGCCACTTCAAATTTAAAATCCTTTCGTTTCAATGTTTTGTATACCGTAATTATTGCAGATGTAAGTTTAGTCGGAGTAAATGTTTCATATTTATATAATATAGTATGTTTAAATAGTTTTGTTTATTGTTATTAATTATCACAGCAAAAACTACGGTGGCTATATTACCTATACATCCGGTTGGGTTCAAAGATACTTAAATTTTTAGTATCTTTGGTGGGTGCGTTCGAAAACAAGACAAGACAAATAGTTTGAAAACAAGACAAGAATTTGTTCAATATTGGACTTAAATATGAAAATCAGTTATACCATATATTTAATTTTTTTTTATTAAACACAATATAATAAACTGTTACTAAATAGTGTTTGACTTGATCAAAAATCAATGTACCGTATTGTTCTATTCATCTTCATTTTCGTCATCAGTTTCGGCTTCAAATCCACTAAAACTTGAATCAAATTCACTGTCGTCGTCGCGGAATAACTCCATAACTGATGCTAATCGATCCTCATTGGCGTCAGTGGTAACAGATGCAGCTGAATCGTCCGAAGAACTGATATAGCTAGCCGATTCGGGAATTATCCCCCACTTTCGGAAGCCATTGATGAGTGTCATAATTTTCACTTTCTCCCTGCCCGAAGAACCCAATTACATGCTCTACGTACGTTGGATGACGTTGTCGACCAGCTGGCGTGATAATTTAAAGTCGGCCGTATATAATTTCGGCCGTATATGATTTTCACTTCAGCATCATGACAATTTTAAAAATTTTAAAAATGCTAAGCAAATTGATCACTCATTTATATATACCAGTAACAAGAGACTATTCCCACCTTTATATATGCTAACCGCATACATCGGGCATTTATTGGTCTATGTACGGTACTAATCCCACTTGCTGAAGACATGGCCTAGCAGATCAATGAAGCCGCCTTTACATCTGGTGTTTATTGTTCTAGAATCTAGGTACCAGGTACTCAACCCATCCGCTATTGGCCCAGCGGCAGATAAGAATAAAGGATAATCGTTGCGGTCCTGCCTCAGACAATTCTTTGATCTAAACTAAAAATGGTAATGAAGCCTTGTTTACATCCGACAGGTGATGAAACATTGGACAAATTTTCATTTATGATAAAGGAAAGGAAACCACTGGATATAAATTGCTCAGTGTGGCAAATGGCTAGGCCACGTGCGTCTTATGTAAAATATTTTTTACACAAATCGTCAAAACCCGTGTCTTATATATGGGTGCGTCTTATATGCGCGAAAATATGGTAATTTAATGATTTTTTTTTTACCTATGCAACAATCCAAAAATATAAAATAAACCAGAACAAAAACATAAACCACAACAATAAAATCGTCAACATTTAAATCCCAAGAATGATCACTACGAATGCCGTTAACTCCAATGCTACAGTGCCATTCCCACGAAAGAAACGTACACGAGTTAACATCTGGCATTTTTAGACCGTATATACCAATGTTAATTACCATCGTTAAATGTTGTTGTTGAAGCTGTTGTTGTAGAGTTTAACGCCATTTTTCAGCACACGATAGGTATACATGGCGGCCAGTATTATTGGTGGAGGAAGGACCCGGGAACATAAAAATGAATCTTGTCCCCAGGCTCCAAACACTCCAGCTATGCCTCTGCATCAATGTACTGGTATAGTTAGCGTTAAAAATTCCTCTTGTCACAAACCAGTTTCAGGCATTTTAGTGATTAACTGGTCTGTACTGCTGTTGCAAAACTATAGAGAAATTTGCCGACTATCATCAAAGGAGACGCCGAAACATCAAGCTTTCCATTGTGTGGAAAGTTATGTTTGTTCAGCCAAAAGACAAAACTAAGATTGATTGATCTTGATCTTAGTCGATCTATATGAGAATTTTAGCTTTTATTATTACCCCTCTTCATGAGCAAGTAAATTATGATGGTTATGTGCCTTGTACAATCAAACGTGCGTACCTTTCTAAACATATTGCCTCAATTTGTAGGATAACTTTTATCATTGAAAATAAGTAACTCGTGAGAGGTCATTCATTGTAAATGAAACAGCTATTAAGGGATATCTGAAATGTTATCTTGAAGAATGCAATTTGGTCGAAACAACTAATAAAGCAAAATCTGCATCCAGCGCCGGATTAAGCACCGTGGAGG
This sequence comes from Unio pictorum, assembly GCA_030141615.1. NCBI lineage: Eukaryota > Metazoa > Mollusca > Bivalvia > Unionida > Unionidae > Unio > Unio pictorum. The sequence goes on along the minus strand of JARLTB010000012.1, from coordinate 298,928 downwards.
CCAATAGGCAGTCAAACTTTTGGGGCCCCAGACCCACGATCACGGTCTCATGGGGGCCCCTGATGGGGCCCATAAAAGTAGCGGGGCCCATAGGCAGTTGTCTACTCTGCCTAATGGGTAATCCGTGACTGTCTGCATCCAATATGTTTGGTAATAAATATGGATTTAAGTGACGCTATGCACGCTTTGCACTGTGTAAGTACTGTACATGATAGTACATGGTCTCCCCAGCCCACGAATTATGAAGTCTGTATTTACCTTTATTTAATTTCATGTTGGTGAAATCAGAAAAATATGCACGTGCAAAATAATAACAAAATCAATCATAGTATTTTATAACAGTTTAATAATTGTTGGGTCACCGAAAGTTACTTTTTTAAAAACATGCATATGTCTTAAGACACGGAAAAAATTATTGTTTCATGTTCCAAGATTTATAGCCATTACAGCAGTCAACAAAAAGACCTAAAACGGTAAAGTTTAGACATTGGCCCGCGGATAAGCCGACCTCCCCCCCCCTTCTTCCAGGCCTTTATTTATTCCTAAATTATTAAGCTTATACGAGAGTATATATACCGTGATAATGAAATAATCAGTCTCATAATTGGTATCGGCAATTTTAATAATCGGCCATACACGATATCGGCATAATCAGCAAAAAGTGACATCGGTACAGCTCTAATCACAGAGGCCATTTCATGTAACAGTATATAAACCAAAATAAATATAAAATACCATCCTTTTACCAATCCTGTTTCATACTTTAACATGAAATTGTTAATAACAACCTTTCTAGGCACACTGGCCCAACATAGCATTGTTTGTATTATGATAAGAATGATTTGCATTTTGGGGTATTTAAAAAAAAATTATAAAGAAAAGAGAAGAAAAATATTTTGAAACTGTATGACACATTATCAAAGCATTTTTTCACAGCATCAAAGTTGTCACTAGTGCATTTCTTAGATTAATAAGAGAAATCAACAAATTTTAGGTGAATCTCTCTGGGTATTATGCAATGTATCAGTAGTAAGTTGTTACTATGGTAATAAAAAAGCATTCTGGGAAACCATGATGATTATAATCAAATGCAGGTCAAATTATAGAAGGTATAGAGATTATGCTGCTCTCTACAATTCTTGGCAGATACCATATGCAAATATGCAGTTGGTACTGCTCCTCTGTCAGTATGCCATCCAGTGCTTGTCATACATGACTTCATCCCATATGACCAAGCATAACTGATTTAAAGAATCAAGTCAAAACTTCTTGGGTTTCATTTAATCTGAACTGAACCAATCTGAGATTTACTGAATCTCACTTTCGAAATCTCTTTTTCCTTCTGTCCTTCAGCATGATTGACTCATTTGCTGCTTAAGTCCAGATCTTCTTGCTGAGAAATAAAATGATTCTAAATAGCTTCAGCTAATCTTCCTCCCAAACTATATGCATCACTTGTAGAAAGATCAGAGAGCACATCTTACCTTTTGCTAAACACTAATGATAGGGAAGATACTAAGAAGCGAAACAGAATCCCTTCATTACACAACAATTTTTTAAAAGTCTATATACAAATTTTATTAAAGCCATTTAATACAGAAAAATAGGGAGTCAAACAAAAAGGTAGTATAAGTTAGATAAACTAGGGTCACTGGAAAGACACACTTGATATCCAGATCTATGCAAAGTGTAGCTTATTTTAAAGAAACTTGAATGCAAAACAACTTATTGTTTTGATTATCAATAACAGACAATATATTTTGCCTACGACAGTTTAGCTTACCAAACTTAAAAAAGAAAACAATGGACTATATAAAACCTAATTTAAAAGCACAAGCTTTATATCTGTTATTTAGTTAATTTGATGTACAATTTATATACTCACTTTAAAGTCAACTGAAGCTATATACCCTAATCTGCTGTCTCATAATGTACCAGCAAATCAAGGTCTGTTTGTTGCTATATTGATTACTCCTATCAAACCTTATAAAGCTAAATCTGCTGCGACATTATACTGCATATCTGGTTCTGTGCAGTTTGCAGTTGGGCTGGACTTATAAGTATATACAAAAAGGAGTTTTGAAGTTATAATTCATGTTCTCTACTTATTTTATGACAGACTATTTAGAATGAATGTGTACATTTTTTGTGATAGACTATTAGAATGAACATCTACCTGTTGTGACAGACCATTAGAATGAATGTCTACTTATTTTGTGACAGACCATTAGAATGAATATCTACCTTTTAAGTGACATACCATTAGAATAAATGTGTACCTTTTATGTGACAGACCATTTGAATGAATATCTACCTTTTATGTGACAGACCATCTAGAATGAATGTCTACCTTTTTATGTGACAGACTATTAGAATGATTGTGCACATTTTTTGTGACAGATCATTAGAATGAATGTCTACCTTTTGTGACAGACCATTCGAATAAATGTGTACCTTTTAAGTGACAGATCATTAGAATAAATGTGTACCTTTTAAGTGACATACCATTAGAATGTGTACCTTTTATGTGACAGATCATTAGATTGAATGTGTACCTTTTATGCGACAGATCATTAGATTGAATGTGTACCTTTTATGTGACAGATCATTAGATTGAATGTGTACCTTTTATGCGACAGATCATTAGATTGAATGTGTACTTTTTATGTGACAGACAATTATAATGATTGTGTACATTATGTGACAGACTATTATAATGATTGTGTACATTTTTTGTGACAGATCATTAGAATAAATGTCTACCTTTTGTGACAGACCATTAGAATGAATGTCATGAATGTCTACCTTTCATGTAACAGACTATTAGAATGATTGTCTACCTTTTAAGTGACAGACCATTAGAATGATTGTGTACATTTTTTTGTGACAGACCATTAGAATGAATGTGTATCTTTAATGTGACAGATCATTTGAATGAAAGTCTACCTTTTTTGTGACAGACCATTAGAATGAATGTCTACCTTTTTTTGTGACAGACCATTAGAATGAATGTCTACCTGTTATGTGACAGACTATTAGAATGATTGTGTACATTTTTTGTGACAGATCATCAGAATGAATGTCTACCTTTTGTGACAGACCATTAAAATAAATGTGTACCTTTTAAGTGACAGATCATAGAATGATTGTGTACATTTTTTGGTAACAGAACATTAGAATGAATGTCTACCTTTTATGTGACAGATCATTAGAATGAACGTGTACCTTTAATGTGACAGACCATTAGAATGAATGTTTACCTTTTTTGTGACAGATCATTATAATGAATGTCTACCTTTCATGTGACAGATCATTAGAATGAATAGTCAATTTTACTATTTGTGATACTTTAACATGACAGTTACGAGAAAATCCAACATTTTAGATGACATTGTTGTCTGTGTACATATTGACTTACTGCCTGGCTGTCTGCAGCTTCTGTGCTATTGTCGTCCTCTGTATGTGATTTAACAACCTCATCTTTCTTATTGCTGGTTGCTTCTTGGGTGTTGTGTGACTCCAAAGAACTTGCTACACAAACCAAATTAATAAGTACACATATTAAATGAGTAGAAATATAAAATGTATAAAATTACTAGTATTGACAACATTATGGGCATTAAGTGGTTCAAGTCATAACTAGATTTGTGTTTGTATAACAAATGTGTTGCACTGCAGAAAAAAAATCTGAAAAGCAACAAGTTACAAAATAAGGAAATATTAAATTTTAAAATTGTTGCAATGGTATGACAATCTATTCTTGTCATGAAAATATGCATACAAACAACCTACCAAATTTAATGTGTATATGGTACCTAAAAAGTGTTTTTGCCTATTCATGCCAACAAATATTCTGTAATAAAGAAATGTCCAGAGAGTGTTAAAATGTGTAAACAACTGCTATGATGATTTGTAACTTTCATCTATATATTAATACAGACATGCCCAACAAATTTTATAAGTTTACCTTAGCCGACTTGTGCTTAATCAAGATGAAAAGTTTTTCATCCAAAAAGTAAATGTTCCTAATCTGACATCAAAAAATCAATAAACAAAATTGAAACATTGATATATGAACCTGAAAATCAATTAAGTACATACATAAATAGTTCTGCCAAATTTTATTTGTCACCCTTCTTGATGTTTAATAATCTTCATTGTCCTAAACATAAAAGTTTATGAAGAAACCATTTTTCTTTTTTCAGTCTTTCTATCTTGATGTTCTCACCCAAAAATGTACAGGCTTCTTCCTTACCCTAGTTGCAAGCCATGCCCAAAGTTCAGGCCAGATCTGTGATGTAAAACAAATGTATTTGTGCAGAAATGTTTCTCGTTTCAATCCAATGACCAAATGACAGATGGACAGACCAGTAGGACCTCTTGGCAGACAAATAAAAAAAATTGCTCAAATGGTTTAAAATTTAAACAGATCATCTACTAATGCATCCAAACAAGCCAATCGAATTTCATTTGTCTACTAATGCATCCAAACATCCCAATCAAATTTCATTTGTCTACTAATGCATCCAAACATGCCAGTCAAAATTCATTTGTCTACTAATGCATCCAAACATGCCAATCAAATTTCATTTGTCTACCAATGCATCCAAACATGCCAATCAAATTTCATTTGTCTACTAATGCATCCAAACATGCCAGTCAAAATTCATTTGTCTACTAATGCATCCAAACATGCCAATCAAATTTCATTTGTCTACCAATGCATCCAAACATGCCAATCAAATTTCATTTGTTTACTAATGCATCCAAACATGCCAATCAAATTTCATTTGTCTACTAATGCATCCAAATATGCCAATCAAATTTCATTTGTCTACTAATGCATCCAAATATGCCAATCAAATTTCATTTGTCTACTAATGCATCCAAACATGCCAATCAAATTTCATTTGTCTACTAATGCATCCAAACATGCCAATCAAATTTCATTTGTCTACTAATGCATCCAAACATGCCAATCAAATTTCATTTGTCTACTAATGCATCCAAACATGCCAATCAAATTTCATTTGTCTACTAATGCATCCAAACATGCCAATCAAATTTCATTTGTCTACTAATGCATCCAAACATGCCAATCAAATTTCATTTGTCTACTAATGCATCCAAATATGCCAATCAAACTTCATTTGTCTACTAATGCATCCTAATATGCCAATCAAATTTCATTTGTCTACTCAAGTGGGTTTTGCTTATTCAAAATAACAATGTTTATGACAAGAAAACCTGTCTATAAAGTTGAAAGGTGTAAAAACAATTAAAAGCTGATGTAATTTACTGAAAATTTAATCAGATCGTCTACATGTATAAACAAACATGCTAATGATATTTCAAGTGTCTACAATACATGGTACAATCTTACATGTTTCTTGAACAAACAGGTACGACCAGAACAAGAACCTTTGGGGCAGTGATTTTTCCTTGGTTCATATTCCATCAACACTTGAATATTCTTTCACAGTAATCAAGATAAAAATTAACTACAAAATATTGCCATACAAGAGTGAGAGTGGTTTAAGTTAAATGTCCTGCACGTAGATCAATTTGCAATGATCAACCTAGCTAGATGTACAACTTCTTTCAACCAATGAAAAAGCCATTTGTGTAAAACAAAAAATTAACAACTCATATTCAGTTATTATTTCTAATGGTAAATTAACTTTAGATCAAAGCTGAATTGAGAACTACTTCATTGTTGTTTCTGTCTTGATTAACCATATGGATAAAAGAGGACTTTCATATTATCACAAACACCACATGCTGAAGCTCAGGAAGACTACAAGCAAAGCAAGTCTTAGTGTCATTATTGCATTTAGTTCACTGGGTTGTCAACTTGCAACTGAAATGACAAGAATGACACCAAATAATGGGAAATAAAAACCCTTCAATGCAGGCAGCTAGTTAGAGTTCCTTCCTTTGTCAGCATGACACATAGACAGGAATGACTAAATATTTTTTTCCGGATACCTGGATTTGATAGGTAGCAAAGCATTCTTTTAGTGATAATGTGAATCATGAAAAATAATCAAAAACAAAGAAAACTGTGTTCAAGAAAGGAGGTCTCCTGGATATAAAACTACATGCTATCAGGTTTAGTTCTATATGAAGGTCAGTAAATTTGTAGATGTATAGAAGGACATAGAACAAGTATGACAACAAGATGGACACATGGTATATCCACATTCAATATCTACCGTCACAGATGTCAATTACACATAAAGACTGCAATATGAAACATACCATCAACTGGCATCTTTTGGAGAGTGGACTCTACCTCTAACAGGTCTACTTGCTCATCATCAAATGTCTGTGTGCTGCCAAACGTTTTCCTGAAGAAGATAGTTTGTTATTTCAGAACTCAAAATCTGGATTCTTTTCTCTAAAATCACCAAAATATTTTTTTTAATACTGATCCTGACTAAATATCAATGACCCTAAATAAAACGAAACAGTAACCAATTCAGGTTCTAGTTCAAGATTTATTATTCATTAGCATCACTTCAAAATAATAACTGCTGCAGGCATATTTCACCACCAAGAATGACAAAAAGCTTAAAGGTCAATCCTCTTCAAGATGCCCTTGTCCAAAATTATTCCAATTTGCTTAGTTCTGAGGTACCAGCTTTTTTTTAATTTCAGGTATCCCACTGCCATGATGTGTAATGAGCTTGCTTTATGTGATTCCAGGGACAATTTTAAGAAAGTTGATAAACCATCAACAAATGAAGAAAACAGCACTTTCCAAATTTCTCTGAATACTCAGTGCAGAACGCACACAACATCATAGCCTTTCCTGTGTCATATTTTAGCTTTCCATATTCATTTTCCCAGCATTTAGAGTATTCTCTATGTTGTTTCTTCTCTTAATCTTCTCGTCATATTTTTTCTGTCATTTTACTATTGTTGTTATAGGGGTTTAATGTCATTTTTCAGCACAAGATGGGCTATGCATGGTAGCCAGTATCATTGGTGGAGGAAGAACCCAGGAAAAACCCTGGAAAGAACCACAGACCCACGAGAAACTACTGGCAAGCTTTCTCATTTACCCTCTCTGGCGGAGCCGAGACTTGAACCCATCTACACACAGGTGAGATGGCAGTGATCCATGCCATTTTGGTCATACTAATACTTATAATTGATATCACAATTCACATTGAATATTTAACAACAATGACACAAATATTACAATGCCACTGTTCAATGTAATTCTGGATCATTCATTCATTCGGCAAATGTTATCTTTCCTACTGGTCAATACCAGATGGGTACCTTGTACCTTTTGCTATAATCAGTAACAAAATCCATACTTGTTACCAATATATCAGACTCATTCCACAAGATGGTTTTGATAATAATCACACTCATTTACTTGATGAGTGGTTAATAATGTCTTTTCAAATATACAAAAACCACACACTAAATAAAATTCTAGTTATTATTACAATCATCATTTTTCAAAACTGCCATCGTAAAGCCACTGCTGAAGAAACCAACACTGGACCATAACGATTTAAAGAACTACCGCCCAGTTTCTAATCTCCCATTCATATTAAAAATCTTAGAAAAGGTTGTTCTAACTCAACTTGTATCTCATTTAAATTCAAAGTCTTTTTAGCAATGTACAGTCTGCATATCGCCCTTGCCACAGTACGGAAACTACTCTGCTGAAAGTATTTAGTGACATTCTCTCTGCTTTGGATACTGGAAAGATTACAGTCCTCACTCTCCTGGATTTATCTGCAGCATTTGACACAATAGACCATGATATATTACTTCACCGTCTCCATCATGTATTTGGCATTCAGAATATAGCCTTACTGTGGTTCAAGTCCTACTTAGTCAACACGACACAAATTATATCTGCAAATGGAATACACTCCAGCCCCGTTGACGTATGTTGTGGTGTTCCACAGGGATCTGTTCTTGGACCTGTTCTCTTCATTCTGTATACTCAGCCGCTCTCAAGTATTATAGATCATCACCCACTGTCGCACCAATTGTATGCTGATGACACCCAAATATACGTCTAGCCACCCAATTTAAGTTGATGCTACCATCCATGGAGTAGAGAAGTGCATTTCTGATGTGAAATCATGGATGACATGTAACAAGCTGCAGATGAATGATGATAAAACTGAGGCTATTCTGATCACAACACAAAGACTTTCTCATTCACATCCTTTACCTCAGACAATAAATATCAGCAAACACCAACATTGAATATCAGCAAACACCAACATTAAATTCTCACAGTCAGTATGGAACCTAGGCGTTACTCTAGACAGTACTCTCACATTGCACCAACGTCATGAACATATGCAAGGCTGCATATCTTGAATTGAGACGCATCAGTTCCATTCGTAAATATCTTTCAGTTGATGATACTAAAACACTTGTGTGTTAATTAGTACTTTCAAGACTGGACTATTGTAACTCAATTCTGTTTCGTCACAATATTTACTCCAGAAACTTCAAAAAGTTCAAAACACAGCTGCACGGATCATCTTTAGAGTACCTCGATCAGAGCACACCTCACCACTGCTCTGTACCCTACATTGGCTATCAATTTGATACAGAATCAAAACACAAAATTTGTTCTCTGTGCTATGTTTGAATGACAGACTCCACAGTCCAACATACCTATCCAGCCTCACCCATGTGTATACACCAGCTTGATCCTTACGCTCTTCTTCTGATAACTGTATACTCATTGTTCCCAAGGTGAAAACAAAGTCATATGGACAACGTTCGTTTACACACCAGGGCCCGGCGATGTGGAACGAATTGCCCATTGAAATTAGACACAAGGACACAGTGGTCCCTTTTAAGAGTGCTCTTAAAACTCACCTGTTTCGACTGCAGTGACAAACTTTTCGACCTAATCATGTTTTGTATCTTATATGTTTTCAGCATATTTTTAAGTTTTCCAATTTCATTGTTTTTGTCATTTGTTGTTCTGTAGTGTAGTCATATCATTATTGATGGTGTAAAGCACTTAGAGCTTCAAAAGATTAGGCGCTATACAAAGTCCTCATTATTATTATTATTATTATTATTATTATTTCTGATTAACAAGTTTCCCAACTCTCCGAGATCAATTAATGAAAAGAGAATGAAAAAGTCTTCTAGCAATTGTTATTAAAATATGAAGAATCAACCTTTTTCATTGCAATTCAGAGGAAAATAAATGAACATATCAAACTATTGCCTTTTACACAAGCAAAAAGGAGACTCATTTCTACTGCATAACACAATGTTCCCCACCATCCAAACAAATTTCTTCAGCCCTCTCACTTGCTGATCAAACTACCTCACTGTAGAATCTGACATTTAAACACCATAGAGTTATACTTACAAGACTGGAGTACAGCAAAGAACAAGTGAGGCAAGAAATGTTTTTACATCAATTTACATGACACACCTTGATCAAAACAATGACTTTCTCGTGAAAGAAAAGTTTAGCTTGCATACATTGTGCAGTGACCATTGAAGGCAGTTAGGAACTATTATCTGGATAGGAAACAGCTGGTCACCTCATCATGGAAGGCAAGTGACCATAATACATGACTTTCATATAGGAAACTTGAATGGCTGTTAAGAAAACTGGGTAATCGCTACATAAAGGTAACCAATCAAACAGGTTTTCATATATATATCTATATATACACTCACACACATATGCACCAGCACACACTGAGTAGAGTGTATTGGAATCTGCAAGAAAATTCCAAATGTAGTGAATTCACTAAGACCAAGAACTTTCCCAACTCCTCCCCCCACTCTAGATTTTTCATCTGGGCGAGGGATATTTATTTCTTGAGCCGGGCAAGGGAAATTTCAAATATGAGAACTATATCTGTAAATAGATACCTTTATATTATATTTAAACAATGTGTAATAAATATATTTTAAAACATAATGTAATACTTGTTTATTTATCTGCATTATCAGCACACAGAGTGCCCACCAAATTAAATGTAATGTTACTAAAGCAATGGCAATATATTGTATGCATTAGAGCTGCAAACAGCAGCAAAAGCATTACCACCAAAAACCCAAACATGAATCTCTGGTATTGCAAAGCTCTGAATTGCAGTTGATAAAATGTATCTTATGTGTAGCTAATTTAATGCAATCATCTCAGTGTACTACATGTATTGCAAAAGATCATGATAGATAATCCAGCACTTTCACAATCAGATTGGATTTTGATAATATTAATGGATAATCAAGATTTCATTATTTCATTTATTCATCAATTATACAATTATGAAACAATAACCATTTTCTGGGGTCATCACACATCATCTTACAAATGTTAAATTGATTTCTTCTTTAAATTTAACAATTTTGTGAACATTTCTGCAAAAATTTCAAGAAAATATTCACAGAACAGGTAAATAATTATTTTGTGCTGGTTTTAGAATTCACCAAAATGTATGGTGTTGCTTTAACTGTGCATTTATTATCTGCTAATAATAACATCCCCATTTCATACAAAAATTAAATTTACTGAGTTCTATGAGAGTATCATTGGTGATATGCTGTTAACTAGAATAAAAATAACTGTAGGTATACATACTTGTCAGCATTTATAAAGACTCTTCCATTTGGGAAGATATTAAAATCGTCTGAGTGAGTTGTTGTTGAATCTATCCTCTCCTGGTGGTGAAAACCTCCCCTGAATGTTCTGGAACAAAAATGCCATGGCTTTTTTAACTCGTATTTATTCAAACAATCATTACAATGACAATTCTTTTCCAGTGATTTCATCCCAATAAAGATCAATTTTTTAATGTTAGACAAGTAATCATAGTCACCTTATTTTTGTCAAATCTGACTTTAAAAATTAGAAAATGAGTCTGAAACATAACTCTATAGTTGAAACCTTATATGTCATAATTATTTTTCAGATCTCATATTTCCTTCATTTCAAACTCGGATATGCAATGATATTATACAAAAAATATACAAGGAAAAGCAAATATTAGAGGCAAAACCATTCATCAATATATTTATACTTTTCTGGAACCAATGAATATACTGATACAAGAGGTGGTGAATTGATACAAAACGATACTTGTCATATGCAAGTTTTTTAAGATTTTGGATGCCATGAATAATTATTAGTAAATTTTGTATCGTAAAAGTTTTTGTTTGTTTGATTAGGATTTTTAACGTAGCTTTAACAATTTTTCAGTGATATCGATATGATGTCTGCAGTGAGGAAGTTCATAGTAATGTCTAGCACTGGGGCATCATGCCACAAACATGTGGCATGATGTCCCATCCAGTCACATTATCCTGACACCAGGCCAACCAGTCCTAACACTAAACTCTTAATGCTGAGCACCAAGCAAGCAGCTGTTAGTACCATTTTTGTAAGTCTTTGGTATGACTCGGCCAAGGATCGAACACACGATCGACCGCTTCCGCGGCACTAATTCTTTTAATTAAATGACATATTTCTTACGCTCTGCTTAAGAGTATTGTAATGTATGATACTGCTGTATTTGTGATTATTCTTTTAATGTATTATGATCTTCACACAGAATGTTGCATCACTAGAGAAATAAGCCAAAGTTGACAAGAATTGTTGCGGCACATATTAAACAACTTTCCCATTAGGTTGAATGACTTGGCCGGGGATTGAATCTACGATCTCCTTCTTCCGTGGCAAATGGTCTCATACTCTGGTGGGAAAAATGAATTTCCAGGAATCCAGATTCAGACCATTGCTTCCTTTCCTCTGGTGATTGTTGAAACCATCTCTGTTATTCTTCAGAGATAGCAAGATTTCCAAAAATAAACATGTGAGTGGCATACTGGATATCATCATTTTCATTTAAGATGCAGCAGACATCATTAGCAGTCTTTTGGCCAAAAACCCATGTCCTAATGATCATAAATTCTGAGAAGAAATGAAAATGGCACCAGTCATACATTCAAAATGGCTGTCATGATGACTTTTATGAAAATATTTTCACCTTATACCAGGGGTCTCAAACACGCATCCCGCCAAGCCGTATCCTGTGGTCTGCAAAATGATTTGCATCACAAGGTTTTATTGAAGATGTAGGTGTGGTGTGGCCACTGAGCCATTGAAAATGCCCTTATGTGGCCTACTGGGTGGTTTGATTCTGAGACCCTGCTTGGACCATCTAGAACATGGGATATTTGTGTGTACACATTTACTGGAATCTTCCAAGAAGTTTAGGAGTAGCAATAACAAACTTGTACTAAACAATGGATGGACAACAGACCATCCCATCAGCTCCTATTATCTAAGATTAGTAGAGCTGACATATAAGGAGACTCTGAATTACACAAGACATAAAGACTGAGGGGAATAAGAATCAATTATTACAAAGAAAAAGTGACAAGGATTAAAAAAGCCTTCAGGGTATACTGAATACCAAATCCATTTTTGTAGAGAATTACCTTTTTCTTCCTCTAGTTTGTGACATCAGGAGACCTGTAACATTCCCTTGCAGAGATTTCTGACGTTGCCCTCTGCCATAACTTCTAGTTGATCCACTATTATGGATGCCAGAAACAGGCAATATGGTATCTGAAGAAAAAATAACAACACAAAATGTCAGATCATAATGATGTAACATCTGGGAATAGCATGATGGCAAAACGCACATACATGTATATGAAAATATGTTTATGTAAAATATAAGTACATGCATGAAAATATGTGTACGTGGACAATATATGCAATCACAAGTGCATATGGAAAATAAGTATGTATATGGAAATATGGAAATATGGAAAACGTGCATGTATGAAAATATATGCATATGGAAAACAAGTGCATGCATCAAAATGTGTCGTGGAAAATGTGTATATGGTATGTGAGATTGTGTGTGATTAGGATTTTTAATGTAGCTTTAAAAAAAAATCATTCATATTGCTATGTCTGCAGTGAGGCAGTTTATAGTGATGTCTAGCACTGGGGCATCATGCCACAGACATGTAGCATTATGTCCCACTCAGTCACATTATCCTGACAACAGGCCGACCTAACACCAACCTCTTAATGCTGAGTGCCAAGCGAGTAAGCTCTTAGTACCATTTTTGTAAGTCTTGGGTATTACTTGGCCAGGGATCAAACCATGAACTCCTGCTTCCGCAGCAGATGCTCTAACCACTAGGCAACCAGAATACTGTTTTCATTTTCCTGTGAGCAGCTTCTTTCCGATGGTAGTGGTAGCCTCATTTGAAGTTTATGCTTGTTGTTTTGGACAGAACAAAATCAAAGACAATTAAAGTACATATAGCATGTAAACACTGTACCAACTAAACAGCCACCACATCCTGCTGGTGACAATGCACATTGTACCAATAAATTGCTAAGTAACAGTGGTTGGTTGACAATGGATCATACAGTACCGTATTTTCCGGCCTATAAGTCGAGACTTTTTGACTTGAAAATTCGGTCTTCGTCTTATACTCCGAATCGACTTATATATGGATTTTGTCATTGAAATTGCATCGACTTATATATGGATTACAGTATCCGGTATGCTATTGATATTGCTCTATAATCGGCATAATCGAAAACAGGTCACATAGAAGTACAAATTCATGTTAAATTACTATGTCAATAAATTGTCATAAAATAATATGACTGCATTTATATTTGTAAGTTTTGTCATTATTTATTTTGCATTCTGCGTGTTTTTTCTTATATCTCAAACATAAAATAAAAGAAAACAATTACCGGTAAAAACTTCACCAGGCCGCATAGCACACTTACGGTCTATACTCTATAGTGTACTGTACTAATTCAAAGCATATTGTTTGTTCCTAAAAAAAAAAGATATGAAATAACTGGTCCATTAATATTTGATTTTCCAGTATAATGTTGGACACACGTGAGCAATTACCGGCATAGCTTTTTTTATTGATCCAATTGATTCTACAAAGGGATGTAATCCATAGTAACTCGAGCGTTCTATGATTATTTATAAAATAATGTAGATCATGCATTCTACTGAATCCCCCAAATCATATGTTTCTAATTGTATTTGACAAAGTTTCTCAAATAAATTACCGTAGGTTTAAACTACACTAAAATCAGATATATAGATGGACTACCAGTACTAATAGATCATCAGTGATCCATGATTTTTAGTTTCGCAATTCAGTTTAAAGCAAATTGTAATGTCAACACTTCATCTATATTCATTCTTAACCAGCTGACGTTTCGGTGTCTCTCTTTGATTATACCGGTTGTTGATAAATTTGTATTTGGTTTCCAACAACAATCAAAGCCAGTTGCCACAATTGTTTCGACCTTGATATTGGCTTTAGCTACCGATACTAGTTACCATATTGCCGGTACCCCATTGTTCTTTATCATTAATCCGCATCAATTACGCTACTCGTGTTTAATATCAATGGGATTAAGTACAACAATAAATGATGCCCACTTCCTTCTCTAGATCTAAATACATGTAATGAATTTAGCCAAGGGGAATGGTTTCCATTGCTTTAGTACAGGTTAAAATGCAACCAGTTCTGCCTGCTGTATTTATTAGAATACATCAAAAGAACATGACGCAATAGCTGGGCTAGCTGGGCGGCAAGTTCAAAGGACTTTGACTAGCAGCTTGGGTGGGAAAAAGTGCTGAAATTTACAATGACTGAATTCAGCGACAAAGATCCTGAGACGTACATGTAGTTATTATAAGAATACACTTTAACTTCCATTATTTAATATACGAACAAGTACTATTTCATCATTCGTTACGTACACCCGTTACGTAATTTTTGTTATTTTCTTTTCATTGAATTCAGTCACATAATGATCTGTGACAAAATTATTTAATATTTTACATCCGTGTGTGGATATTTTCGATGGAAATATTTGTATTATGGATTCAATGTATGTTACAAGATTCGCTGGTGAGTACACGGTGTTGATACTCTTTTCATGCAATAGATTATACATGTATATATAAATTAGACACGTGTATGTACCAATGCATGGTTCTCTGAATAAAGTACCGTAATTGTATTTTACAAAGTTTCTCAAATAAATTACCGTAGGTTTAAACTTTCAACTGGAAGGAATGATCATAGCTCTTGTTGCAATGGATATTGCCGGTAATATGGAATATCATACGACGATACCATCAATATTCATGCAACCGGAAGTTACTACCGGTAGTATAAAATACAAAGCCAAGTTATTGACCTGGCCTCGTCTTATACTCCGAATCGACTTATATATGGACGAAGGATGGAAAATTTACAAAATTGGTCAATTCGACTTATACTCCGCATCGACTTATAGGCCGGAAAATACGGTACATAAAATGTGACAACCCTTCTTTCTATAGATGTGTGTATATACTGTATATTTGTCTAACAAGCTGGGACTAATACAGGAATTTTCTAACATGTCCCCTATACTCAAATTCATGTATTTTTCATGTGCACATACTATACTTCATGCATTATGGATTTATAATACAAAAGTATTACAAATGTAAGTTGTCAATACACACATCTATTTTAAACTGGTTCGGTCTTCTGTTGCAATTAATCAAAACTTTCACTGTTTATTTTCTCAAAGTGTAAATCCTATGACTGATGACAAGCTACTCCTTACCGATGAATGCAACAAAAAATATCAGCCCCCCCCCCCTCACTTATCTTCACAGCCACTTATGATGACAGAATTACCTCATGCCTGAGGATGTTGAAATAAAAGGGCAGTAATCTTTACAGTTCAGTCAAGTACAAATCAAAATTGTACAAATTTTGTCATCATAATATATTCACTATCAATAAATGCATGCATTATTTCAACACAAGGTCCCGAAAAGGACTAATACTCTATTGGCTAAAAACAGCTTGAGCACACCCTTACAATTTAAAGTGCCTCTAACCCCTACAGGGGATTACAATATCTGCTTGATGGTGACTTAAACCAGGAAATGTTCTGATCCCTAGCAAAATCAGCAAGTTACTAAAATCCTTACCAGTGTTTCCCTTTAACTTCATTTGCGCTTCAGAGATTCCCAAATTTGTAATTTGACCCCCAGTTTTGCTACCCAATAATTTTTTACTCAGTCTGACCCCCAGTTTTGACACCAAGGAGATATGTGACTATCATTCTTGCACCCCAAGGCAATAGACTGATTTACTCAGGGAAGTGCCATTGATTACTCCCGGGATTATCTTGTCATAAACATCCATACATTGGGAAGTGCCTCTGATCCCTCCAGCATTGATTTGCCAACAATCAAGAGTGACAATGGGCCTTCCAATGTTAGATCTGAACCATTTTCATTTAGGACCAACTACATAATGCAGAAGGTATTTTAGTGAAAACACCATTTCAATGCCATAGTTATAAGAGGTAGTGAAAACATGACTTTTCAGATGGTCACAATGTTTGCCAATTTTTGAGATTAGACCAATAAATCAGTCCCTCACCTGTGATGGTACTGATTGGCAATTTAGGGGCTGATATCACCTACTTATTAAAACATGAAAAAACCTGCAGTCAATTTTGGCGCCACATTTTATTTTACATTTTATTCACTAACGCCTAATGGATTTCTCAACTACATAATGCAAAAGGTATTTTAGTGAAAAACTCATTTCTGAGCCCTAATTCTTTCAAAAGTGGTAGTGAAAACAAGACTTTTCGAAATATAGTCACAATGTTTTTCACTTTTGAGATTAGGCCGATAAATCAGTCCCTCAGCCATGATGATATTGATTAGCAGTTTAGACATGATACCACCTACTCATTAAAACATGTAAAATCTGCAGCAAATTTCGGTTGTATATAATATTGTACATTTTATATACTTATTATATTTCCTGTGGCAAAGGACCTATTGTCAGCTGAAGGGTTTATTTGGTGGCATGTAGATTATATTTCCTATCCTAAATATGGTGACTTGTAAATCTACATGTAATAGCACAATCCTATGTCATGTGGCCATTTTGAATTTTACATAAGACATGGTTGTTACCAATTACATGTCCAAAGTGTATGCAGATTAGTTAAATCCTATGTCATGTGGCCATTTTGAATTTTACACTAGATATGGCTGTTACCAATTACATGTTCAAAGTGCATGCAGGTTAGTTTCATAAAGATTTGCATGCAGCAAAATTGCACATTTTAATGAATAATTTACTTCAGGCCCACCTATCATCCATTTTATCAACAGATATTGGGGGGATTGATTTATCAGACAAGTGTGAGATCACATAACATAATCATAATTTTCAATCAGGACCTACCACACACTGTTACAGTATTTAATGACAAGCACATATCGATAAAACATGACATTCAGTAAAATGAATACTGATATGATCATTTATTCATCAGAAATAGCAATTTTCACTAAAGCCAGAAGTGATGGGTAATTTGCAAAGGACCCTGCTCTCTGCAATTTTTTTGAAGGCCGTTACATTTAACAAAAATTCTGCAGGAAAATCAGAGATTGTAGAACATTCAGGGACCATAATCCTTCATAAAGACAATGTGGATTGCTGGAAATGAAACTCAGTATAAAGGTACATTATAACTTTAGCTAAAATGCAATATCCCTTAGTAAAATTATGCCCAAAAAAGCAAAATTTGAAAGACATGCAATCAGGGGCCACAATTCTTTTAAAATATGAGCAAGTCTGATGGATTAGTTACCGGGGGTGGGGGGTGGGGGGGGGTAAAAAAAAATTAACAAAACTACACCCATAAAAGGCAAATGAATGTATCTGAAACAATGTAAATACTGATTTGCACTAAAATATTCTGAGCGGTTCTTGATCTATACTGGTTATCAGTAACATCGCACCAAACCTAGTCAGAATATGTTGAACGGCTTCTGAACTATGTAGATTACTAGGATTTGTTGCAGATGGATAAAAGATAATTCAACCATCAAGATTGGACCTTAAAAGACATAATCTTTAAAAGGCACATAGACATGTAAATAGCATCAGATTATGAATCTTGTTGAACAGCCATAATTATGGAAGCCATGGTGAATGTTGGATCTCTAATTGTCACCATTTTTTTAATTCAGGGCCATCTTGCAAGCCACAAGAGATCTTTTAGTGACCATCATTTTAGAAGGAGTATAATGAAAATAAGATTTCAACATGATCACAATGGAAGACTTGCTGAATTTCAAATATGCACCCTTTTCATTTAAAACCATCTAGGGATCATAAGAAGTCATTGATTGAAAACTCAATGCTGACATCATTCCGAGAAGTAGAGATAAAAATATTTTCTACATGGTTACTGTGAAAGCCATGCTGAACAGTTTGGCCCCCTTTTCATGTAGGACCAACTAAAACTAATAAGTTTTAGTTAAAACAATATGTCGATACAAATATCGTTTCAGAGCAGTAGTAAAAACAAAATTTTTAATATGACCATTATTGATGCTATGCTCTCTGACAAATCAATATAAGTTTCATTTTGGACCAACTACAGGTTGTAGGAAGTCTTTTACTTAGAATTCCCATGTCTTTGCTTTCTGTATCACCTTTGGAACCTGAGGTGTTGAAGGAGGAGTGTATACATTTGGAGATAGTACATTGATTACCCAGGCCTGGTGAGGCAAAGGTTGGAATTTCAGCATTCCATCCTGTTGCTACATGTTGATGCCATTGGGCACCTACTGAGAGAAAACTGAGGAATGAATAGACAATTCAGTTTATATAAAGTTGGTCATTGTACCAACACATTTATAAGCCTAGGATATGTCAAATTTAAATTTGGATTTGTCACAGTGGACACCACTTCAGAAACTCTCAAACAAAAATAGAAAATTCTGGAGCCTTGGTTTCACTTTGCTGTGGAGTTGTCAAACAGGATGAGAATGCCATTCCCTCAAAAGTTCTTTAACCACCAAATAGTGCAGCAATTTAGAGTCAGACACTGTGGTACATAACTGTAAAAGGGTACATGTGGCATGAACAGGTAGACCATAACTAGTATTACTTACAATGTGGATGCTTGATAACCAAATCAAGAAACAAGTTACCTGTAGAAATGCTAGGTTCATTTTACTGCCTATACAATTTAAATCACTGGATTGTTGCTATATATATGAAGCTGACACTATGTGTAAACCATGTGTAGAAAATTGGCATGTATGTATCCGACTATGGCAAAACCTATACAGTAACATTGAGTAGTTTTCTAAAATAGAAACAAAACCTGCACATAAAAAGGCATCATAATTGATACTTCGAAGCCACAATAACCATTGTGAGACAATGGTATCAGTAGGAAATGCCCAATGACATATATTAATATGAATTAGACATTAAGAGAAGAAAATATAGAAAACGTACCTGCATGTATCCGGATATAGAGGAAATTATTCAGCAAGATAAAATGAGTTTTTTTTACATCATGCACCAGACCGGATGTGGTTTTAGCAATCTTAGGGGACACAATCCATGCCGGTATGTACCAAAGGTGCCTAAGTGCAAGGATGGCAAAGTGATAACACTAAAAAATTGGAAACATTCCTATGAACGATACAAAGAATAGCAAAGTTGGAAATTTATTGATGGAGTGTACTTCCTAGAAAACTTCCAGACTCTTTGTAGGGATTTTGCAAGGACTCTATGTCTGTAGAAAGTGTGCTACTTGGCAACATGGAAGTAGTAATTGACAATTTCAATGAATCGGGTGGCAATCAGGGAAGATCACTCTAACTGCCACTCAAGTCGGCAGGTAAGTTAGCTTTTGAGCTAAAAGGTATTAATCTGGGAGGGCTGGATTTATGAGGAAATAGTAGTTCTCCCTGAAGTATTATGATTGGAATGTATTTGAAGACTAACAATGAGAATGAGATCAGGAACATAAAATTCCATAGTGCAGATCATTTCCAATGAACCATATATTCCAAAATGTTAATGTTTCACTAGTTACTTAAACACAAAGAAAAAGATGATAGTAAAAGTGTAGACCAAAGAGTTAAGATATTTCTTTTCTCCTTTAAATTATGTGGATAGGTAACAGTGTCCCCCACCCTGGTGATCAAAGGTTCAGCACTGTCACTATCCTAAAGTGCATCACTATGTGTTCACTGATGGCAAACATGAAAATCACATTCACAAAATATATACAATTATAGATATTGATATGAAAATAGGAAGACAGATACATTCATGTACACATCTACAGTTCTTAACTAACATTACATACTTGTTTCTTCATCAAAGGGAAAGAACTGCCCATTTTTCCACACCATCCGAATCTGGTCCCCAGATGAATCTTTGATTAGATAAATCATGTCCTCCTGAAGATCCCCACCCCCAGCCACCTTCACAGTCTGTGAGCTTGCAAGTTGTGCAATATTGTAACCCTTCTGGCTTGTAGCTGATGATGCAGAGATACCTGTAGAAGAACTGGAGGACCGATGTAAAATATTAGGTGGGGGAGACCTACTCAACGAGGTTGCTGTGGTAGAGGAACCCACTGAACTAATCCCCTTGAATGCCTGAGAAAATCCTGAAGTTATTTGCCCTCCCATCTGCTGCTGTGGGGAACCTGTCTGTGTAATTGTTACAACTTTAGGTATATGAACTTTTCCTGCTGGGTATCGAGTCCCTCTTCCTCTACCACGACTCCTTCCTTTTCCTCCACCTCTCCCTGGCGAGAAAGTTGATGTAGAATACTGAGAGTTGTTTACTAAAGTTGTTGAATTATGTCCCTGCCCACCTGTTGTAACTATTACAATGTTTGCTGTTGAAGGTTTGGCTTGTTGCAGTATCTGTGTTAATACAGGAGAATCAACAGATGGGCTAGCTACATTATTTGAATGTCCTTGCAGGTTCTGAGAAACACCTACAGTGGGAAATTGTGAATTAAGAATCTGCACTGGTTGTGTGTTTTGCACATTGCTATCTAAAATTTTTACAGTTGCTTGATTCAGAGTCTGTCTTGACTTGACTGGAATGTTTGCCACATTCTGCACGCTTTGAATTTGTTTTGTTGGATTGTGTAATGCAATTATTTTTTGTGAACTTTTCACAGCTCCTGGCATATTCACAGCCACTTGCTGGCCACTTTGCAAACCCTGAGTAACAACCTGTGAAGCCTGACAATTGTTACTGATGATTATATAACAGTTGTTACTTGAGATAGACTGCTGAATCAGTTGTTGAGGCTGCTGCAGTGGTTGCTGGTTTAGTTGCTGTTTAGACTGTTGCTGCTGCACCTTCTGAGGTTGTGAAGTGATGGATTGTTGAATTACAGATGTTGTAGTTTCATAGCAGGTTTCAGTTGTATAAACAAACTTTTGTTTGTCCTCTGTTGGACTGAATACATGCCTTCTGAAAGCAAAATGGTAAAATGTGTCCATCAGCTCAGTTAAATATTTATAAGCTCAGAAAGTGTGATCATGCACGAATGTTAATATGGAATTCAATGTTAACACATTAAACTCTTTGCTGTTTTTACATGAATCGCGAGTAGGAAACACATTTGGGGACTATTTTTTAAATACATCATAATACATCAACTTCCAAGCAATTTTCCACTAGCCCAATGCCTAGTTGTGCTAAAAACAGCATTGCTATTGGTTATTTTGCTTGCGCATGAGCAGAAGGTGAAAAGTTGGAGCTCTTTTTTTCTTTTTCTTTTGCTTTTCTGATCCTCAATTTTCACATGAAGAAGACTCTTTATTAAAAATGTCCACCTTATCCTACTTTTTGCACAGGTTCACCTGTCTGTGTGCACTTCAGACCAGTCTGCCTTAGATCTTAGGCCATAAATTATAAATTCTGGACACAAAATCGAATTCCGACCATGGGTGAATTTTGGGTTAGAAAAAAACAAAAAACAATGTCCAAAATATTGTTTTTCTCTCTGTATTTTGTAGTGCAACTAAAATGTCCAGATTATTTGGTAGAGCTAAATCTGTCTACCTTTTTTTTCTATAATACCACCCACTTTAGTGTATCATTCATGACCTCGACTCTACAGACCTTGGCAGTAGGCTACTACCTCATACCCCATAAACGAGGCACTAGGGGTTAATTTGTTAACTTTATGGGGATTCAGAATAAAATAGGAGTATTACTTTAAATACAGAGCTGCCCCATAAATACCAGAAAATTCTTACACTTTAACTCAAAAAAATTCGAACATACAATTGTAAAAATATCAAACTGATGACAGTAGCACACAAATGTTTGCATTTAGCCTTGGTGTCATGATTTTATTGTGAATTTCAATGGCCAGTGTACATAATGAAACCGATATAATATAAAATATAAAAACACCAAGCAGCACAATTTGAATTCTAAAGACTAAATTAATAAGAAAGAAATGATAATTTGAGCTCCATGATGCCTTCAACCAAAATGTTTGTGTCCTAAAAGTCAGAAAAACTTGGGTCAGAGTCTATTCAAGAAAACAACAATAAAGGTTCAAATTGGTCAAAACAATTGTAAGCATTACTTTCATTATCTCCTTCATTTCAATGGAAAAGGTTCTAGATAACATAATTAGTATACAAGCTGACCAAGCTCTGAGAAAATAAAAAGCCTAGGACCAAGTTCTAGGAAATACAAAGCCTAGGGCAGGAGTTACAGTGAGGGACATTAATCTGTGTACAAGCAATATACATCTGTAAAAAAAAATATAGGTCATCGTGACCTACATTATCATGGGTCACAGTGTTAAAGCTAGTAATATTTATTGATAGATTTCTATCAATTACGAACCATAACCCATCTTCTATCTCTCAAGAGGTCAATACAGACTTGAATTTTATGGAGAAGTGACATCTTTCCTGGGACTAAAAGTATGAAAGGATCAATTAATTCTCAGCTACATTACAATTGTGCCCGGTAAATAGATTTGCAGACAGAAATGATTCATAATGGGGGCACAGTGTCATGTCTTTCTTTCCAAATGACCCTCTAACTTTTTCACTTCATTCCTTGGGGAATGTTAAATTTCATTCTAATCTTTTGTCAATTAATAAGGAGTAGTCAACTGGAAAAACGTTTCTGATCTCTTCTTTGCCGACCAGTTCTTTGCAATGGAAAAAGTGTCCAATAGCTGTCCAACTCATGTTAAAATACATTAACAAAGAAGTTACTAAACAAAAAAGGTTCATAAAATCCACAAAAACTAACAAAGTTCTGTTACATCTTGCCACACTGTCATTTAAAGGCATACAACCTAAGTTAAAACGAATGAAATTATTTTTTTCTTTTTTCAGTTCGTGATTACTTATTTAGTTGAAAAATTACGATTCAGGCTGTTTCTGAGGCCGAAATCAGGCTAGTATCGGTAAATTTTGTGATAAAATACGCGGTTTTCAATTATTGTCTGCAGACAAAAATTCGCTATTTGCCACGCCTACATTCATGTAACCTCTGTGTTGACCTCTCCCGAAGATTAAGAATTTTAGCCATGCGCAAACACGTGTTTACAAAAATAATGGCGTGTCTGCAACTAGATCGAAACCAACACTTAGATTCTGAAAGGAGGAGGGAAAAAAAGCTGTTTGGGCAAATTATGTCAGCACATGCATATGTATTGGTGACCAGCATGAACGATGGAATAAAAAGAAGTCCACTTTGAGCCTAGAAAATAATCCAGAGGTCGCCAAATTCTTGCTGGATACTGGTGTCATGGTGAGTCTCAATTTTGCAATGTTTTTATACCGCTATTTTATATCTGTATTGTTAACTCTTTATCAAAACTCTTAAAATAACATATTTTATATAAACTGGCATTATTCCATTTAGCTTGAAATAAAATGTCACAGCCCTGCAACAATATCGCTGAAAACCGCATTTATGTACACCACTGCTGCTATTTTTGAGGCCATGAAAGGGGTATTCATGATCATCATTTTCGATCGCAACCATAAGACTTTATTTAGAGGCAAGCAGTCACTTGTTTTTTTTTTGTTTTTAAATAAAAAAAATTTATATATAATGTAAATGGTGATGGCTGTAAATAAAAGTAATGCAATACAGTTAAGTATATATTATGCATATTATTATTTGTAAAGTATATAATATTATTGTGTCTAATAAAACATTTATTTTCCCTTGCTATATTAGGTAATGAATTGAATGGCAGTGCAAGGAAAACATCAGAAAAATGTCACAGAAGACATGGCCACAACTTCTACACCTGGGCCAACAATTCATAGGATACAAATTCCTGCTGTCTCTGATATAACCACATCAGAATCAGATATGGCATCTATGTAAGTATTACTACATTTTATTAAATTTTATGTATATTTACTAGTTTACAAATATTTTGGTAGATGCACCTGGAAATGTATCATTCTATACTAGTTTAATATTTTGCAGTTGGAAAAGACTGTACATTTTGTTAAAATATGATTTGTTTTATTTAGAATAATATTTTTGTTGTAAATTGTTGGCACATGTCATTTTTGTTATTGATATGTTCCTCATCATGCTGTTTGTATTTTAGTTAGTCTCAAGTGAGAATAGTCTTTGACTAAATGAGTCACCCCTTTAAATAAATTATTATTATTATTATTATTATTATTATTATTTCTTGAGGCATTATCATTCCCATTATAATAACCAAGATAAATGATAATGCTTTCTTTTGATACAAAACTAAAGATTTCCAAGTTCAACATTAGTATTTACACATTTCAAAATTTTATTTTAAGGGATTCAGTCTTGTCTGAAGTTGAAAAACTTAAGGAGAAGGAAAGTGTTATGATGGAAAAGTCTAAAAGTTTTATCAACCCATTTGAGAAAGTATACTAACAAAAATAATTGTGATACATACAAAAAAGGAGAATATTCGTGTTAAGTATACTAAAAAGCAACCATATATATACATGTATAGTATTGTATTGGTATTTGTGGATGGCATTTGTGTATAAACCAGAAAATTGCTCCCACAAAAGCTTTCTTTGCAGTGTATGAACATACAAGTTAAAAATGTGTAATTACAATATATCTTAAATATAGTATTGATGCGTAATTGAAAAAATGAAGATATACTGGTTATCATTGTAAGAATATGAATACATTGTATTATAAATACAAACCACACTAAAGCCATAGTTATGGTTTGTCCGTTTAGTACACTTGGAGAGGGCAAGGGGGGGTTTACCCAAATGCACATGCTTGTGTATGGGGGTGGGAGGTCTGCTGATTATGTATTTACACATATACCTCGATAGTAATTTGTCTAATATGTAACCTGCTTGACTGGGTTCAGTTGGTGTTTGAGTTTTAGTGGACAATCAACAAACTTTTTAAAGTTACACAGCTTATTTATTTGATGCAGCCAGACATTCAACATTGGTGGACTATCTGTTATATTAAATACATAATATTATTAATCCTTGATCTTTTCTGTGTGAATTAAATATAGGCTGTTCTACAGAATGGGGAGGGCAATTGCATGTACTCAGATGGGGTGTGTGTAAAAAAATAAAGTATGCATGTGTACAGGGAGGGAGGGGTCAAGCTTTACCCAATTTTTGTGCACATGCCCATTGTTGGAATCAGATTTTGTTTCCTGAATTTTTACTTTTTTGCTTGCAGTCTAATTCATATCGGTCTGAGCTATACACAGATAGATAAACATTTTCAGAAGTAGGATAAATTGGGGATTGGAAGTAAAAAGTGGCCAGGAGGAAAATGATGGGTCAGAAGAAGAAAAAAATCCAACTTTTACCCATATGCAGATGCCGAATGATGTTTCTAGCACACCTAGGCATATATCTAAGCAAACAATTCTTGGAAGCAGATGTATTTCAATGTATTCAAAATTAGCCCACAAATGCATACCCTACCCCCATTTCAGGTGACAAGGAAAAAAATTTGCAGGGGTGGAATGAATTGATTATTCTCTGCCTGTATAAAGCTACTGTACACTGGCATTTTCATCAAAACAGATTAATTGGGATTTATAATTTTGAAATAGTTCTTTGCATCTGAATCAATTTATTTATTTAGTCATTTTACTTTGTTTCAGAAGTACAGCAGAACTGTAGAATTTCCAGATGTTTGATTGTATTGTATGCCTCCAAAGAATATTCATATAAGCCACCAGCTTTCAGAGCTAGGAATCTGTTGGCAACTCTTGATCATAACAATCATATTGACAGAGATGTGATTGTAAACACAGATGGAAAAATAAGGTAATAAACTTTATTCTTGTTTGTTAACATAATAATTCATTTACGTTAAAATATTAATGCTTTACCTGAAAGTTGATAAACCATCTGTTTGTGGTACAATTTAATCTTTTACAGAAGAAATTTTTTAAAATAAATTTCATAAACCAATTTTGGTTAGAATTAGTCTAATGTAATTAGAAAATTCTGTAAATAATCTAAACTTTTTATGATATATGGGTTAGATACAGGTTTGCTATATTTACATTTTCATCTGTAGCAAAATGATTTGTTACATGGAATTGAATGCAGTTTTTATTTGGACTTTTGAGAATTAAAAAAATATAAAATGACATTGTCAGTGAAATGTTTGCATTTTCTTGTCAGATATCAAAGGTCATTCAACAAAAAAGTGAGAGATGGTCTGCAAACCCAAAGAAAGCTGATATTGAAAATGAGGTTAGATGATAGAGTTGGAATGAACTAGCCAGTTGTTTTGGTCAGAAATGATCATAGGTGAATATCTGATGTACTTGCTCCAATACCACCACCACCTACAGAACAGATTGTTACAAAACAGAAATCTCATTTTAAGTTAAAATGATTTAGGCCTTTTAGTCAGGTAACACCTATTGATATCAAATTGTTATGGAGAGACTATACTAGTGATTGTATGATAACAAATGATCCCTACCATGGACCCATATAGACTTTGACTTTCTTGAAGTGTCTACTATGAGCCAAAGTCCAGCATCTGTTTGATTTCCAAGATTCAGTTTATCTTCAGACCACTGTTGATTATGTTCTTAATGCTTTTAAAAAAACATGCATTTGAACCACAAGATGTAGAACCTTTTCAAACTTTTCATACCCATTGCATTTATACTTGTCTTATATGTATGTTTAGATTGAAGTAAATGCAGTGTATTTTGGCCATATGATGTATTAAAAAAAAGAACAGCAGAAACTATTCATTGTAATTCATTTAATCTTATAGGAGTAACAAGATTAAAATCGTGTAATTGCAAGTTGGTATTATTGCATAATAAAGTACCTTTTAATAATTTTATTTTCTACATGTTTTGTGTAAAATTGCAGTCAGAAAGATTTCTAGGATACTTTGAAGAAGAAAAAATGTACATTGGAGCAAATGACTTCAATCCATGTATGTATGTATGTATGTATGTATGTATGTATGTATGTATGTATGTATGTATGTATGTATGTATGTATGTATGTATGTATGTATGTATGTATGTATTTTCATGAAAATGAATTAAATCAGAAAACAGCATTGAGCTTAACAACATTGTTTTGGAATCCGCAGCATAGTATTGTCCCATATTTCTTATTTCATTATTAAATATTTAGGCTAAATTTTCTAACACAAAATAATTAGACTTTGTTTTAATTAAATTATATATTTTCCTGAATTTATTTGCCCAATTTTTTAAGAATACAATGTAATGAAGTGGTTTATCACAGGTGCAGCGATGTCTGCTATTACCGGTTCACATACAGTTTCAAACTAATTTTATAAAGAAAAAAATGCTGTTAACTTCTGGGGTTTTTTTGTTATAAAAAAAGAAATTAATTAAAAATGATACTGATTATATTTGTTAACAACAAATTACTATTTACATACTGGTGTTGACCGTTCCAGTGGCCTAGTGGTAGGAGCATCCACCTCAGATGCAATAGGTTGTGGAGGCCTTGATTCCTGGGTTCAATCCCTGGCTGAGTCATACCAAAGACATAAAAATGGTATTAACAGCTGCCTCATTTGGTGCTCAGCATTAAGAGGTTAGTGTATGGACTGGTCGTCCTACTGTCAGGATAATGTAACTGGGTGGGATGTCGTGCTACATCTCTGTGGCATGATGCCTCAGTGCTAAATATCAATATAAACTGCCACACTGCAAACATCGTAGCAATATGACTGAAAAAGGTATCTTAAAAATCCAAATCACACACACTGTTACAATTTTGAAACAGAATTTGGTATATTTCCATCACTGTACAGTAGGCCCAATTTCATGAACTCAGCAGTGATATATTGCTGCAAACAGGGTTAAAGGTCAGTTAGCAATCAAAACACCCCTGTGAATGTGTAAGAGTTTGTTTGTCTGCATAGGCTAATTGGTATCAACATTGTATAAATACATGCAGCCTTGGATTACAACACTGCCAGAACTTAATGGGAACATCGAGGAAGGTATAAAGTACAACCAGTCATTTTACGTCTAAAAAATCAAGAGGTCAAAGTCTCCTCGCCTGGTAACATGACCCCTGCATTCCTGAATTTGATATGTATATCTGAGCCAGTTTTGCATTGTACTTAGTACATTATATATATATATATATATATATATATATATATATATATATATATATATATATATATATATATATATATATATATATATATATATATATATGTGTGTGTGTGTGTGTGTGTGTGTGTGTGTGTGTGTGTGTGAATGAGTACCTAGCTACCCTAATTTTAAAAAAAAATGCAATAGGAAACATACATGGGGGTGGGCTTAATTTAAATATTTGTTTCTCTGCAGTAGTTTGTTTAGGTGATGTACTAAAGTTTGGCATTGAGTAATTGGTAATCACTTGAGTCAAAAGCATAGAAACCATGCACAGGATACTAAAACATCAATGTAATTTCTATTGAACTGTCTAGTATTTTGGACCCCACCCAACCTAAATAACATGGAAAACCTCTATATATGCCATAATTATTCTTAGATGATATCCTTCAGTTTTTTATGCCTGACTGTACATGTACTCTTGAATTAAAGTTATACCTGTACGTGCACATTTGTACTTATATAAGTTTTGTACATTTCATAATATATAATAGTTAGTTTTACAGTGTATGCAGTTGTGTACATTCATCTGGGTATTCATATAAAGGGTATAATTATTTCTATGGTAAATGAACACATTTTAAAAAACTGAAAATTTTATGCTTTTAAATGGTGTCAAGTATATTTGATTTATTTGTAATAAGATGGCTGATGATCCACATATGTGATATAAGCATTCAAGGTTGCTTTAGATGAACTAGTATTTTAGTCTTAAAAACCTTATTCTGTTTCCAGAGCCATTTTGTATTACATGATATTGTAATTAATGAGCAGTGTCTGGATAGAATAGTATCCTAGTGTTTGTAGTTCTGTTGATATTTGCAAACCAATCTGTATTCATGAAACACTGCAACAAGTTCTGCTTTCTCAACTCAATATGAATATGCATTATTTATCATTTAACTTAATGTGTTACTGTATATGCACGATTAAAATCATGTTCACCAGTGTACTTTTGTTTTTTCTATTCTTTGCATCCCAAGACAATGCAAGTCAACTTCAATTCATCCTATGTTTTTAATAAATAGTCTCCTCACAGTTGCTTTCAAAACATAGCCATACATATAATCATTCTTTAGTGGGTAGGTAGCTAAAAAAATGTTTAACAAAACTTGTTCATGCAAAATAAAAATTGCATACTACAAAAGAAATGTTTTATACAACAGAAAATCAACATAAATTATATTATTCACACATCATATATTTGGATAGATCATCCAAGTCTTCCTTTTGTAAAGCCATGGTACTGGCCAAAATTATTTATCCATTATACCCCATACACAACAGCTTGGAATGACATGACTGTTGCCAGTACTTAGGTATCCGTTAAGTCCATAAAATAAACTGCCTATTAGCAGTATGCCTTTTCCCCTGGTTGTAATCATTATCTTCTTCTGCTGCCAGGACATCTTGAATATACCTCTGTGCAACAAGGAGCACGACTTCATCTAAAACAACCAGGTCGAAGTCCTGCAGAAATTTTTTAAAAATTGTCAGTAAAAAAAATTCCATATAAAATAAATCCATTAAATATTATGTGGGAAAATATTAATTTTTGTGTTATGCAATGAAGCAAACGTGTAAATATACAAACAAATGCGCAAATCACATCGACTATCGGATACGTGAACGTAATGTGGTAATGCAACTGCCCAAAAAGATCAACTTTATTCTGAGCCAAAGAAGCGACTTTAGCGAGACCTTTTAATAGCGGTTCTGATTACAATGATACAAATTATCATATTTTTAGTTGGTTTATCTTACAACGTAACAGAATCACACAAACACGAGAAGTAAACACTTTCAAGAATGGCCCCTTAGGAACCCCTTATTGGCAGGATTTTCCATCATATTGACTTTTTTGCCTACTTCTTGTAATTTATCATATATAATGAGAAATCTATAAGCAATACATATATTGTTGGTGACTATAAAGAACTAAGGAGAAGGAAAGACGAAGGATAAGGCAATAATTACATCAAAAGAGAATCACAGGCTTACCTCGACTTCCATTATTTGTTGACGCGCATCACTTGACACTGCGACTTCGGAGAATATCGGTAAATTCCGTTTCTGCATAATTAATTAGCAATCCGTACAGAAAATCGTTATAATTTCATTGATTAAACTTACAGATGTACATTTTTTGAAACTGAATTACCTGTAATTACTCATTATTTCTACTATACTTTTCATAATATCATGCATTTGCAAGAACAAAAAAGTCGAAAAACTTAGGTTGTATGCCTTTAAAGACTTCTAAATGCTTAATAAACAATGACAAAGGAATAAGATAAAAATTCCAATCATGCTAATTAACAGTCATATTTACTACTGCTACGCATTCTGCAAAAGAGATATGCAAGGTCATAAATGGGTCTTTTATTACAGAACAACAAATTGGCTAGTAGCTATTTTGTAGTGTTACTGGAGCATTAATTAAATCTATGATTTTGTTATGACACTGTAAAATATTAACAATTAAATTTCATACTCTTTTTTTTTTTTTTTTGTTATCTTGTTATGATGGGTTGCCTGTAAATTTTCAAGGTGTCCCAATGTGGTTTAAAATATACTATATGCCCTTTGTTGCACACTTTTATTCTCCAGTTCAAACTGCTACACAGGCTGTAATAAGAGATGTAATTAATATTTTCATGTAATACTGGTGAAAATTTCATAACTCAAGATGTAATAGAAATCTGGAATAGAACTTTCAGTTGCAATATCAGATTCTGAGAAAGATTTATAACTATGGCAGCAAACTTATGCATCTGATTAAAAAAAAGTTTGGCAGAAAACAATAATTGCTTAAATGCTACTGATTCAAAATTGCATAGAAAATTTAGATAAATATGTGACCAGTCTTTAAAAAAGAAAAAGGTCTACCATTAAAGCAAGTATCCACTTCTACATTATGCTCTTGAAGGGTTCATAATCAAAAGCTGATTTACGATTGTTGATGACTATATCAAGATAATAAAGGTTAATTACTGCATTTTGTTAACCATTAAATATTTTTTATTACTTTAACAAGAGTCAGGGACAACGATATAATCTTAGATTGTGAGTTAAGTTACCCTGGAAAAACTTCAGTAACAACAACTTTTCATTTGACCAATATTTTCTCTCTTTCATCATGGCATTAAAACCCTCCCATTTGAAGCCATACCCTTTAGCTTTATGATACAGTTTTCCCTTTGTCACCAAATATTATATTACTCAGATATTACAATAACAATCAATGGCCCAGAGACTTTGGAAATGAAAAAAGTTCTGGCTGGCTGTGGAAAACCTACTGGTTTGAAGCACTTCCTGGACTTCTGCGCATAAGATGCTGCACTAATTTGCTCTTCTCAAGGGGTGTGTTGGAATGTGGCCATTCAATGTCGGATTCAGAATGGGAATCTGTCGTCGCAGATGAACTAAATCGGTTTGATGCACTCCATCCAAGATCAGATGTAGCTTCACTTTCATTCAGTGCTGGAAATGAAATCACAAGGTAAATTCAAAAATAATTTAAAAACATTATTTCTAATTATTTTCATTTCTTCAATATTAAGTTATAACTTTAAAATCTCGGATTTCTAAACTGTTAAGCCAGACTAGCCCAAAAACTAAAACTTGTTGGGCTGTCAACCTTCAAATAAGCAGCACGATTTCTGCAGAATAAAATAATAAATTCAGGATTTAAAATGGCTTTTTCCTTGCAGTCTCTATGCCAATCTCACTAGTCAATGTAAGCAG
Organism: Unio pictorum; assembly: GCA_030141615.1. NCBI lineage: Eukaryota > Metazoa > Mollusca > Bivalvia > Unionida > Unionidae > Unio > Unio pictorum. The sequence continues at coordinate 266,632 of JARLTB010000012.1, read as the reverse complement.
AATACCTCATACTGAATAATCTGTTATTTACCATAAGGGCATGGTTGACTCTAGTGATGTTTTACCAATAGTTCTCAATGACAAGATGCACAGTCTGATAAAAAATGGGGTCTCCAAGAGAAGCATCTTTATATCCATGCGGTTGGACAATGTATAGTCAAATATGCATGTTCCAGATAACATATAATCTCTGACATGACACATACCCTACAATGGCCTCCAATAAAAGAAAGCCTTATATATACAAGCTAGTTAAATGTAAAATGTGAAGAAAATTCTGTACTTGCCCCATCATTTCCTTTGTAACATAGTTGGAAAGGGACTTTTCTCACTTGTATTTTTTGCAATTGATTACTTAGATTTAGTCAGGAGATCTTGCAATATGGAATTTAGATCAAATCAAAATCATGTCATTTACATGGTGGCTAGGTGAGCTAAAAGCTAAATATTGATCTGTAATGTTGCCCAGTTCATTGAAAATGAATCAAAGTTTTCAGAGATATCATTATCTTTGAAGACAATTTGGATATGATTTTTAAAAAAATAATCAATAACAACTTAACAGTATCGTCATCTCAGAAATTAAAACGAGCAAGCTAGCATTTTGCGAGTTATAATTCTGATATTGCTAGCAAAAACAAAAAAAAAAAAACGAAATATATGCTAATGGGCACTGAAAATAGCAATATTAAATATACACACAATTATTATTACAATTATCAAAAGTCACAATGCCATAAATAAAAGTGGAAAAATGGAGACCTCCCGTAGAAAAATATACACATCTGAATTCAAAATGTTATCTTCAATATCACCACAATCTGAAACTATTTTCATTACTTGCTATAATTTGTTGCTCTGTATTATTGTTTACAACAGTTCCCACATAAACTTTATGACACTAGCATTAGCAAATCAATAGACCAATCTATGGGAAATAAACCAGAACAGACTAAATGATATCATAACTATATCAATTGTAGCAATTCTCTTGGCCAAGCAGACTATTGTGAATGCCAAATGTAATCAGCCACATCTTTAAAACTTTTCAGTGGATTCAAATAAAACTTTATTACATATTTTCATTCACTTAGTACAGGGGTCGGCAATTTATTTTACAGAGCGTGCCATTTTCCCAAATTAATTACAAAATGAATGAGCTCATACCCAGTAAAAGAGTAACACTATTAAAATCTAGATTTTTGACTGCCCTTTGTGTGAGCCGTGACACAAAATTTCTTGACATGCAACCTTGTGGCACGAGTGCTGCAGTTTGCCGACCCCTGACTCAGTATATGCCATCAAGGCCCATATGAAAAATAGAATGCACTCTCCTCAGATGACATCAGGTATTCTTAGCATCCTTAAATAACCCAAAAGGAAAGAAATCTGAACTTTCATGGAACCTTTGATCGATCAACAATTAATTACCAGGGTTTCACATATCAATATTTTATATAAACAGTGCTTTTTATCTGCTCATATCTTATTTTCCAAGCTCAACACCACAAACTGGAGTAATTTTCAGTGCAATGAAGGCTTGCTGTATTTCAAAAGTAACACTTATGGGGCAAGAGGTAGTGGTCTACTGCCAAAGGTATGTAGCGTTGAGGTCTTGTATGATACACAAAAGTGGGTGGTATTATATAAAGCTCTGCATTGATAACCAAATAATCTAGACATTTTAGTTGCACTACAAAATACAGAGGGAAAAACCTAATTTTTTGGACCCGTTTATTTTTTTCCACCCAAAATTTGCCTATGGTAGAAATCTGATTTTGTGTCAAGATTTTAGACTTTTTGACCTCAGATCTAACACACACCGATCTGAAGTGCACACAGACAGGTGAACCTGTGCAAAAAGTAGGATAAAGTGGACATTTTTAATAAAGAATCTTCTCCATACGAAAATCTGGGTTCATTAAGCACGCAAAAAAGAAGAAAAAAGAACTCCAATTTTTCACTTCTGTTTATGGGCAAGCAAATGTAACCAATTGAAATGTTGTTTTTAGCACAACTAGGCATTGGGCTAATGGAAAATTGCTTGGAAGTGGATGTATCAGGATGTATTCAGAAACAGTCCCCAAAATGTGTTTCCTACTTGCATTTCATGCGAAAACAGCAAAAACCTTGCAGGTTTAATGTGGGAAACTGGTTTGATTTGATTTTTTTTGTTTATAATGCCTACTTTTAGCACATGACTAAAGACCCCAAGACTATCCCAAAACACCATAAGACTGTCCCAAAACACCCTCAGCTACCTAGGATACATGTATACATTGAAATAAAATCAATGAAAAAAAACAGTTACGAGTTGTGCATGACAAAATTAGGAAAATTCTGCACTGCATATTGACTGAATATAATTGGTAGTTTTTTTTTCTTGTGGATAATCATCAAGAGAAAGAAATTAACTGTTTTTAAAACAGACAAAGATAGACATGAGAAATTTAAAGAAATAATGCCTTTAAAAAATTGCATTATTTAGAAATATGATAAATGTTCATCATGTCTAATAAATTTACAATAAGGTTATAAAATATGTAAGTCTTGGATTTAAGAAAATGTGTTAGTATTGTATTTTAATTAAAACTTTATGACGCTAGCATTAGCAAATCAATAGACCAATCTATGGGAAATAGACCAGAACAGACTAAATGACATCATAACTATATCAATTGTAGCAATTCTCTTGGCCAAGCAGACTATCGTGAATGCCAAATGTAATCAGCCACATCTTTAAAATTTTTCAGTGGATTCAAATAAAACTTTATTACACATATTCATTCATTTAGTACAGGGGTCGGCAATTTATTTTACAGAGCGTGCCACTTTTCCCAAATTAATTACAAAATGAATGAGCTCATACCCCCAGTAAAAGAGTAACACTATTAAAATCTAGATTTTTTACTAAACTTAACGTGAAACACAAAATTTCTTGACATGCAACCTTGTGGCACGAGTGCCGCAGTCTGCCGACCCCTGACTCAGTATATGCCATCAAGGCCCATATAAAAACTAGAGTGCAATTTCCTCAGATGACATCAGCTATTCTTAGAATCTTTAAATAACCCAAAAGTAAAGAAATCTGAACTTTCATGGAACTTTTGATCGATCAACAATTAATTACCAGGGTTTCACATAATTTTACAGTGTTTTTTAACTGCTCATCTTATTTTCCAAGCCCAACACCACACACTGGAGTAATTTTCAGTGCAATGAAGGCTTGCTGTATTTCAGAAGTAACACATTAACCCCTAGCGCTGCATTTGCAGGGCAAGAGGTAGTAGCCTACTGCCAAGATATGTTGCGTTGAGGTCTTGTATGATAAAACAAACGTGGGTGGTATTATAGAAAGCTCTGCACTGATAACCAAATAATGTGGACATTTTAGTTGCACTACAAAATACAGAGGGAAAAACCTTATTTTTTGGACACATTTTTTCCACCCAAAATTTGCCTATGGTGGGAATCTGATTTTGTGTCAAGATTTTAGACTTTTTGACCTCAAATCTAAGGCACACCGATCTTAAGTGCACACAGACAGGTGAACCTGTGCAAAAAGTAGGATTAAAAAAGTGGACATTTTTAATAAAGAGTCTTCTCCATATGGAAAATGTGGGTTCATTAAGCACACAAAAAAGAGCAAAAAAGGACTCCAACTTTTCACTTCTGTTTATGGGCGAGCAAATGTAACCAATGGAAATGTTGTTTTTAGCACAACTACAGAGTTCTCACTAGGATTTTAAAACTAGGAGTCCAGGACTCCTAATTTGGTAAAAATAGGAGTCCCACCTGCAAAAGTTGCAGTCCCACCAGCAAAAGTTGCAGTGCCCAGAAACATTCTGAAGCGACTAAATGGGCATTAAAATGCCCGGAATAAACAAATACAAAACTTTAATCAGTTTTACATGTATTTCTTTGCAATTATTTATTATTCTTTAAAACAGTATGTATTAAAATCTATATCATGTACAAATATATTCTGAACTACAATATAGTTCACTTTCGTCTTTGTCACATTTCGCAAAATTTTCTGATGCTTGGCTTTGGATCATATTCCTCCACACTAGGTCCCTCTTCTTTGACTCGCATCAATTTTGTTAAGGTCTCGTGTTTTAATCTGGACCTTCCCTTTGTCTTGATTTTGTTCTGCACACTGAAGCCTCTCTCACATGCCACAGATGTCACTGGTGACACCAACACAATTGCAGCTAGGACTGCAAAATCTGGAAATACATCTCTGTACTCTTGCAGTAGAGTTGTACAGGCTTCTGTCAGTGTGCAGTTCAATGATTTTATTACTACCTTCACTTGGTAGAAATCAGCTTGGGCTCTTTCACCATCAATAACTCCACCCTCACCACCATAAATATTGATCAATTCCTTTAGTTCATTTTCTCCATGATCATCAAGACTGTTGGCATTTTTGGGGACTTTGGATGGATTTAGCACAGTGTTCAGAAGCTGAAGGTTTTTCATTGATTGTTCATCAAACCTCTCATCTAAGTTTTCAACAAGTTTGTCCAGATAGTTGTTTGCATCAATCTGAAACTGCAATCTGAGTTGTTCTCTGTCTGTTACCTTCACCCCATGATATAATGACTTTGATTTTGTGAGTTCATCATACACTTTAGCCAATTCTATCCCATTCTTGGTTTTGAACTGGGTGATTTTCATTCGAGTAGATTCTACCATAATGTTCACAGTCTCAATGTCCACATTGTCTCATTGAAATACTTGAGATAGCTTTCCTACTACTCCAAGAACGTCTTTAAAGAATCCAGAAACCAGCACAAATGTCACACATTTGACTCTATTTAAAAGTCCCTTTGCCTCAGAAACACCCTTTGCAGCATCATGTTCAAGCGTAGAATACAGCGCTGGGTAACAGTCCACTATTGCTCTCACTGCTGCTTCTAGAGAAAGCCATCGGAAACTTGCTGGTTCTTTCAAAGTTACATATTTTATGTTTTCATTCTCCATAATTTCCACCATGGCTCTCAGTTCATTATATCGTACTGCAGAATTGCTGAAGTACCTATACACCATCTTCAGAGTGTGCTGGTATTCGTTAAACAGTGTAATGTCCCTACATGCATGGCCTGCAGCAAGTGCAAGCTTATGAGCAACACAGTGTATCTGCATTAGATGCTTGGAGTGATACTTTTTTAGTATAGCACCAACACCATTGAGTCTACCAGTCATAACAGCTGCACCATCACTAGCTAATGTCATCAGCTTGTTGAGAGGGATTTTCTTTCTCTCAAACAACTTCACTACTTCAGAAACGATTGTTGCAGCTTTTCCATCTATAACACTGATACAATCCACAAAATGAATCACCGACTTATTATTACTACTCAGACACTTCACATAAACATTGAGCTTTTTATGGACAGTCACATCTGTACTTTCATCAATAATAAGTCCCAAAAATTCTGAATTATTCATGTTGATGTCTACTACTTCTTCTAAAGTAGAGTTTATGGCCTCCAACATGTCCAGCTTTATTTCTTCACTTGTGTACAATTTCTTGTGCTCTTGAAGGTCTGGACATTTGTTCTTGATTTGGAGAGCGATCACTTTGTTGTACTGATTCAGTGGCTGACCCTCTTTCACAATGTAATAAAAGGTGTTGAATTGTGCCTCTTTTGTGCTGTCACAATCACCTTCTAACTTCCGTTGCTTCTGATCTTCAACAAGCTAAAATCGTAAATATTAAATTATGTAATTATTTTTTTTAACAATTAATATAAATATTTTATTGGAACCAATATTTAAAAAAAATATAGTATGCTCATTACAACATGAAATATTTTTAAAAAATATAGTATGCTCATTACAACATGATGTTCCTAAGAATATTAATTTTTTGAAAAATAATTTTGCCTATTACATTAATTATTTAGTATATAATATTTGCATAATTTTAAGTTTTTTAAAAATTAATTGTAATGAATAAAAGTAGTCAAAAAATGAATTAATGACTGACTTGACATATTACAAGATCCAGCAATTATTACTTGCATTTCAATGAAATCGGAGGGCATTGGTCATGGTGCGGTTTAAAATGCAAATGCACACATATACCCCTTAAATAACAGTAGTTTTAATACTTGTAATAGTTAGGAAAGCTCGACAGATAGAGACAAAAATATTACTTACATGTTGAACAGTTGCTTTGCGTTGTTTTGCATGATGAGCCTCAGCAGCAAGTAGGTGGTCTCTAGATGTCTCATGCCTAGAAAATGTTGAACTTTGCAAATTTGAAGAACCGGTTGTTGCCATAGAGTTTACTTTCCCACATTCTTTACACCAATGACATATAGCCCTTGTTTGTCCATCATAATCAATTTTGTTAATCCAAGGAAAGTTTTGACTCCAAACACTAAGCCAGGCATCACGTACTTTCTTACACTTGGATAGTGTCGCATCCGAATTATCAGTTCTAGCAACTTTAGCACAGTTCTGAATCTCATTTAAATCTTCATCATTTTTTCGTTTAACCCCAAAATACTTGTCTAGATTTGCAAATGGCATTTTGTTCAAGTCTCGATGTGTCTTGGTTTCGAGTTCGCATGCAATATTTATACAGCTACAATCGGAAATGAAATCAATTACAGGATCACGGGGCTTCGCTGATGTAGCAAACTGCGATTCTGTTTTCCGTTTTGGTGACAAAATATACCATCTGGTTATATTTGTGGCGACACCAATTTTGGCTGATAAAAACCGTATATAGTCTTGCGTTTGGAGTAGAGAAAATCAAAGGCACCATGACAGGAAACAATGTACTCGAATATATTGTTAAAATAACAAGTCCTTGTCTCATACTGACAAACCACCCTAACAGTGCACTGTTATATCATAATCCGCTAATGATGATATCTGGCCTTATTACTTTATGCAACTGACTAGTTAAAATCCGAATCCACAGAAGGCGGAAACGTAAAATGAGTACAGTCAAGCAGATGACACTAATTTAAAAACAAATACCAGATGGAAGAAGAAAAATATGTTTGCTGACACTTCAAAGAGAACTGATTACCTTTGAAGCACTGATATATACTAAACAAATAAAACAAATCTGTTTCAATGTTCTACAATTATCTGAAGTTGCCGCAGCAATAACAAACAGGTATTTGTTTGACCCTTCAACTGGAGCCTTTAGCGGCGCCATCATCAAAGTAAGCCGACGACCTTTGCTCAAAAAAAGTCAGCAAAAAACACCTCAAATAAAAGCATTGCCTCATTTTTCACAGTGATTAGAACATATTTATTGTGTCGCAAAACTTTCCTGTTTGCAAAAAAAAAAAAAAAAAAAAAAAAAAAAAAAAAAAAAAAAAAAAAAAAACGTGCATAGGGAGGACTCGTGCATGGGCGATTTTCTGCGTCCCAGACCAAAAGTTTGCATCCAAATACGCGTAATTAAGCATTTCCGAGATCTCTGCAACTAGGCATTGGGCTAATGGAAAATTGCTTGGAAGTGGATGTACAGTCATCCCTCATTTATCGTGGTTAATCAATTCCAGACTCTACCGCGATAAGTGAATTTCCGCGAAGTAGGATTCTTTATCGATAAATCAAGTATTTTCGTAGTTAGAGCATAGAAAACCTGTTCACAACCGTCTAAATACGGTTTTTAACCGCAATGGAGCAAAGCCGAAGCGTGAAGTGGTGAGGGAAAACTGTGTTAGGATGTACTCAGAAATAGTCCCCAAAATGTGTTTCCTACTTGCATTTCATGTGAATACAGCAAAAACCTTGAGGGGTTAATGTGGTAAACTAGTACATGAATAAAGACCCAAACACTATCCCAAAACTCCAAAAGACTGTCCCAAAACACCCTCCACTACCTAGGATACATGTATACATTGAAATAAAATAAAAGAAAAAAAAGTTATCAGTTGTGCATGACAAAATTAGGAAAATTCTGCATTGCATATTGACTGAATGAAATTGGTAGTTTTTTTTTCTTGTGGTCAATTGTCAAGGGAAAGAAATTACTGTTTTTAATACAGGCAAAAATAGACATGAGAAATTTAAAGAAATAATGTCTTTAAAAAAAATTGCATTATATAGAAATATGATAAATGTTCATGTCTAATAAATTTACAATAAGGTTATAAAATATGTAAGTTTGCCGCATTCTCTCTCTCTCTTGGATGTGAGATAATGTGTTAGTACTGTATTAAATTAAAACTGACCAAGTTCTAAGTAAACCACTTATATTTGTGTGTGTATATGTGTGCCATAAACAAGGAAGAAAATAAGGAAAGAAAAAATTTACAAGAAGAAAAAGGGCTATAGAGAAAGTATTTTGCAATGGTGAGGCCTGTGTATATATGAATAAATGAAAAAGTGAGTATTCAATTATTGTGTAGTGCATTGAAAAATTCATTTATCAACATAATACAGAATATTAGGTGGCACTCTACACTTTATCTGCATAGGGTTAGATTTATATAGATCAAGATTTTACCAGGTTTTCTTCACTGATTCAGTGGGTATTTAAAAGAAACCTATGATATGTTAAATATTCAAAGAACTTTTAATTCCTTATAATATGGTGTATGTTCGATGTCATTCTTCGGACATTTAAGTCAGTATTTAGAATCAGATGCATTAACAAAAACTCTTTCATCACTTTTTGTGAGATAGCAAATTAGCCATTTTTGAGCATTTAGGTTTAAACTAAATGCTTTCTGTTGTGAGAAAAGAAATTCAACTGAAAAACATAATTTGAGGTGTCTTCAGGTGTTTTCAAGAGTCTTGAAATGATTAGCCACTCCCTATGATAAACTATGAATGGTAGTCTGTATGTCTGGTTGACGAAGAACCCAGAAGGACCCCAGGACAAAAACACATGATTACTGGAGTGCATCTGGTAATCTTTCTCACATAATCATGTTGGTTGTGCTGTGATTCAAACTCATGCAGACAGAGATGAGATGTGAGTGATCTATAAAAATTAGAGCCATAGGCCACATTTCCAACCTCATCCCTTCAAAAGAAAAATATATATATACACATATTTGCTCTACATGATCCATCCCTATTTGTGAAAAAAAACCACCTTTTATATTATTTTATGGTATATGCAAAGTATATATTCATGAGTTGGACTCTACTGGGACATTTCCGTTGTGCATATATTAGAAACATGATGGCTCGATAAGGGGAAAAAAAGGGGTGGGGTAAATGTTAATTACAGTAGAAATGAACACAATTCATATTGCCTACAAATTGAAATAACTGACACAATCCTACGAAAACGAGGATACATTTTACTCATACAATAATGTAGCAGTAACTACAGTTACGTAAAGAACACAGATTAAATGAAGATCGTGTCTTCGTATGCATTGTGATCGTTTAAAATCACCAACATTTCAATGAATTTATCACCCATATTGCATCAGTTACGCCGATTAAATTACATATCGATACAATCTTTATGTACCTGGAAGTAAAGACATCTTTTAAAATAAGGAATTTTCATGAATTGGCAGCAAGTCTTCATTCAAAATCAAGCTGCTAAATACCATCATTCCTACTGTAGCAGCGATCTGGATAACACTTTTAACTGTTGTCGTAATATAATTTAGCACATACAAACACGCAATAAGCTCTCAAATAAAAGTTAATATCAAGCCTAATTATCTGCTTTAAATACATTATTTCCGAAAGTATTGCAAAAATATTTTTTTCTAATAGTTATAAAAATTTCCTAACATTTACGACAACATATAGCTCCACCCACCGCGCGCGTAACTTCACAGGGGACATAACTATTGCGAACAAATCTATTTAAATTGAATTCACTCGGATTGGTAGATGCACCGTAGTGGGTTGATTAATTTTTGCTTTCTCTTGATGAAACTACATTAAGAGAATTATTATATTGTCTTTTGGAATCTAGTATTTCAATAAATGTAAAACAGATCGAAATTATGTAACTGACGATGGGAATAGAACCCCAAATCGTTAAATGTTGAAGTTGTCACGAATACCAGTTTTAAAAATAATATTAAAAAAAACAAGAGTATAAAATAAACACTAATCGTGTGAAACGTTCGCTCAAATAGATTTATTTATCTCTAAAATGGACTGCACGACATTTTACATACGTTGAACAAACTCAACGAAAGCTGGCAACACAACTGTAAAGTGTAAACCAAATTTAAAGGACAGAATCTATATTTATAACCAAATTAAGACGGCATATTGAGAACTACAACAGTTTAAACTAACTTGCCATATACTTTACTGAAATGTACGGGTTTTCAAAGGCCATAAATGAAAATCATCATATTTCATGTAAGTTATCAATTCATTTATGCACAACTAAATTCCTTATAATGCAATCGCATTTGCAATAGCAATGCTTGCTCCTTTTTCTTTCCTTTTCAGAACGTTTCTTTCTATTGACACTGGTTACTCTCTTTTTAATTGGCACCGGTTACTCATTGTGCTGAGGTGCCCGTAGACGCTCTTTCTAAAGATGAAAAATAAGAAAAAATACGAGTTCTAATCTCGGTTACCATTGTCAGCTTTGGTGTCTAGTAAAGAATCCACTACAGTAACGTTAATAGTGGGGGTCGGGTCTGGGGCTTAAAAGACATTATGCTATAGGTGGTATGAAAATGACACGTGTGGACATAAAGGGAAGTCATAAGTTAGCATTGTCCATAGGTTTAACTGGCGTTGTTTTTTTTGTGTTTTTTTTTTGGCACAATGGGAAACTTTATTGTAAATTTTGACATGATCATTCTTCTCGTGCTTTATCAATCTTTAAGTTTTACGGGCTTACTACTTCCTTTGCCGTGGTTGCACCTTCGCTGTCACGAATCACAGGCTGCACAACGTTGTCCACATTTCTTACAACTTGTCTTTGTTGAGTCTCAGAGCCGAGAGCTGTGCTCGTTGGCCTCCGTTCACCTTTTCTTCCTTCTCCTCCTCCTACACTTGTGGTGTTCAGTCTGGTGGAAGATCCAAACCTCTGAATTTCTAGCGTCTTTTCATCCAAGAAAATGTTTGTCAAACATCTTCTGTCCAATTCCCTCTCCATCTTCAGTTGATTCCTGTTCCTTCTCTGTCCTCGTTGCTGTAATCTTTACGACTTCATTGGTCAATACCTCTTTCACCATCTCCTTCGCGATTCTCAAGGATGTCATCTTCCTCTCCAAATGCTCCTTGGTGGGAGCAACGTTTTAATTCTTCTACCCGATCCAGGGCTTCTGTGAGTTGCGACTTCCCAACTTTACAGTGGTCTGCTATTCTTCGTGTATCCAGTCGACAATGAATGGCACGACTGTTGTTGTTGATGATGATGATGATGATGATGGATTAAAGTCGCAATCGACCAATCGGCCATGTTCGACTTTTTAATGCACGCATTACGTACTCTATAATCAATCGTTTTAATGGTGATAGACACCCGCTCGACGCTTTCATGCACTGCATACTTCTTATAATTGGTTATGTCCGAAAGCAGCAAAGAGGGAGAAGGGGTGAAGAGGGCCGCGTCCTGATATCACTGGATAGTCATATTTAAAGCTCGGTACCACGACAGATTTGTACCGCGGTAATTAGGAACTTGCTGCGACAGATACCAGGGTATACCGCAATCATATTAAGAACCAACACTTTAAAATAGGGGAATTACACTTTTAAAAAAAATAATTTTGTCAATAGCGACGAAAAAATATTCTTGTGATTGAACAGAAAATATCCATGATATTATTTGGTAAAATATGATTTATCTTGAGATTAAAAGAGAATAAACAATTTCTGCCCAAAAGAAAATCACAGCCCTTCCAACCTCAAACCCAAATTAAATGACCAGTACCTTTTACTATAACTTGCTATGTGTATGTTGATTGTTGTATACATTCTGATCGAAAAGCTGTGACTAATGATTAAGATAACACTATAGCTGATACAGTGAAAGATATCGTGTTGATATTAGAGAGCCTATTGATAAAAAAGAAACAGGAAGTGTTGATAATGATACCTACAATTTTCTAGTTTCACCATTGGCATACTAGGCAGGGAAGCCAACGCCCGGTCAAGATAATTATCAAAGAGAGTAAGTAAACATAATACACTTACTCAGTAGACGAGAACATGTTTATTGGACTTAAGAAATGACGCCGAGTTCAGACAGAAATCAAGTGCTCGAATTAAAATTGTAGGGTGATTCGCAGTCATACAAACACGAATACATATATATTTGTAACACATTCATATATGTTAGTAAGTACCTAAAACGTATAGGTATTGTCCGAAATGTTTACGAAAGTTGGATTTGGCCGAACATGTTTCACAACATTACAGTTGTCCACCATGTTATGTAATATCCAGCATTAATTTGTGACAGATGCAAACTTTGTGTAAAACAAAAAGGATAATTTTGTTAAACTATTTTGTCATGAATAATGAAAACACGCTGTAAATATCATTAGAGTCATAACAAGATTGTTTGACAATTTCCGTACATTCCTTACTGACGGATCTACCGCGACGTACCGGTACAGTGAATAAGTACCTAGGTTAGAACACGGGAAAAAAAATATCGCGATAAACATGTACACCGGTCTCACAGCGCACATCTACTGTTAATCCAGGGTTTAATTTTTTTCTTCTTCTTCTCCCAATGCCTAATGATGTCGTATTGCACCTGGATGTTAAATTTTGATGACACGAATTCTGTACTTATGGCTGATTAGTTAATACTATTAGAGTAGGAGGAGTTATTGTGCATCGGAGATATGCCGATAAATAGTCCTTTCACCCGTGATGATAGTGATCTCGGATGAGGGGCTGATATCACCTATTTATTAAAAGGTGCAATTATCTGAAACCAAATTTGCATGTACACATCGGTGTACATTTTATACACTTACCGAACTTTCTCGTGGCTGTGCAGCTACCATCGGCTGAAGGGTTCTTTTGCTGACATGTAGATTATTAGACCAGCGAAGTTGGTCTCTAAGCCTTTCTTTTATTTTGACTTGGCGGCATAAAAAAAAAGGCTTAGAGACCAACTTCGCTGGTTTAGCAGCAGAGAGGGTGAACCTCACAACTTTCCGAGCGTCGATTCGATGATCTAAGGCTTCCACCAAATAGTAAAAAAATGGCGTCTATTCGATAAAATAAGATTTCCTTATATACGCCAACGTCGTTGTCATTCACCCTCTCTGCTGCTGGAATTTTCAGTTCTGGGTTAATAATTCTTTTACGAGTTCAACCAAATATTTGATCGAGTCCGATACGATATCGTGTCCGAGGATCATGTAAATTTATTGTTATAAATCCGTGCGGAGTCGACTGAGCGTTACTAAAGAAATTTTTAAATTGATTGAAGTCCATATCAGAGCACCATGTCTGCCAAATATTTCGAAGCGTATGAGTATCAACGCCGTTAAATACACACAGTAAGTTACAGTTGTCTCTAATCACTTTTGGAATCTGAGTGTATCGTTGAGTGACATATATCACGTCAGTGTTTTTGTGCCTGCCTCTGGAAAATATTCTAGCTGGGTTTTTTTGATTGTCTAACATCACATCGTCGTATACGACTAAATTGTTAATGCTCCCATCAAGGTCATCCACGGATGGCGCCTCGTCAATATCAGTTATAAAATCAATGGTATTCTCACCTTTAATTTCTGATGCATTCTCGTTAAAATCCTTTAACACTTCATAGCATCGTTGATCATCTACGCTAGGAGCAATTAAATACAACTTATCCCACTTCATCCATCTCATTATTAAATTGAGCAACAATTGAGTCTTGCCGGATCCAGATGGCCCGATTATAATTGCACGGATAGAGTTTGGTAGCGCTGCATGATGCTTAACTGGTTCTCTTATTTTAGTCGCTGAAAAATCAATTATATTCATATCTCTATACATAAATTATGGATCTATATTGTGTGAAGTGTAAAACGCGTACTAGCACAAATGATGTGACGACGGTTACAACTAAAAATAACAGATCAGCACTAACTGGTAGATGTGCAACATGTGGTATTAAAAAGTTCAGATTTGTTTCTACAAAATCAAAGATTTTACAATCCGGAGATGTTTTAAAAAAAAACGAGGAGGTGATATCGCAGCCAAATTGGCAAAGCTCCCTGGAACCCCATGGGCAAAGTACCCCGGAGAAAAGCACCTTCCAGGATATAGCTACTGTGGCCCCGGAACACGATTAGATATCAGACTTGATGATCAAAATCAACCTCGATCCGGCGAGTATCCGATAAACGCTATTGATAAGGCGTGTCATGCTCATGATGTTGCATATAAAAGCAGCAATCTGCAAAACAGGCATCTCAAGGATGTGAAATTAATTCATGCGTTAAATGCTATTCCTGATAAATCTTTTAAAGAAAAGTTGGCTTCGTGGTTGGTAAAATCAGCTATGAAAGGCAAATTGATGATGGGTGCTGGTAATTGAAAATGCTAGCATTTTAATATGGAATCAATTTATTATTCCCCAAGAGGATACTGGAGGGGTAAATCAGCAGTCCATAAACTCGCTAGCGCTGCAAAAGTGAAAAAAACTACAGCGGAGGATTGCTTATCCAAACAGGCACTATGGCAAATTTATCTACCACCGCCTAAACAAATTCAATTCTCGCATTTTGATGTGACTGCTCCTAATGAAGTTCATCAGGCTGATATATTATTTTTGCCACATGATCGTGGTTACAAATATGCGTTAACCGTAGTTGATATTGCAAGTCGATACAAGGAAGCAGAACCGTTAAAAACAAAATCAGCCACTGAAGTTGCTTCTGCATTTGAAAGGATTTATCGACGAGGTCCTCTGCACTGGCCAAATCTATTGCAGGTTGATCCTGGAAAGGAATTTCAGGGTGCGGTTCTATCTACAATGAAAAATCATAATGTCACCATACGACGAGGGCATACTGCGCTACATCGCGATCAGGCCATTGTCGAACGATTTAATCGGACGATTGCTGAGCGGTTATTTGGATATCAATACGCAAAAGAATTCATTCAAGAAAAGCGATCCCGTGAATGGGTCAAAAGGTTACCAGCTGTGATTACCGCACTGAATAATGAGATCACTAGAACAATCAACATGAAACCTAGGAACGCTATTAAAAAGAAGTCTATACCCGTACAACCACAAAAAGATTTTTCTAGAAAAGCTAGCGTTTCCGAACCAATTCTTGGTAGTAATGTCATTGTGAGGTACTTATACGAACCAGGAGAGCTTGAAGGTGGCAGAAAAAGGGCTACCGATCCTATTTGGAGCGTCACTGCACACAAGATATCTAGTATAACACGATCAACTGGTAGACCTCCAGTCTATAAACTGGATTCAACTGCCCCTCAGCGGGGTTTTACTCGACAACAACTACAGGTAATTCCCGAGGATACTCAATTGCCACCGCATGGTCTTAACTAGCACCGTTGCGTCTATTGCACTCAAGACAAGTCAACATCACATTATTTCTGACATGACCGAGACTGTTATTTTTTCTGTCTACGGTGAATTGGCGAGGATCTTTATCCGAATACTGCCAACGCATTATACAATTGCAACTCGCGCAGTGATTATTCTGTTGTTGTTTCAGCGTAATTATTAATTCAGCATCAATATCAAATTCTCGTTGTTTTTTTTTTGTCCTGTTGTTTGTAACCGGAGAGTTTTTTATTAATGATGCTAACATCAATATCATTTATTGTGGTGTCATTATCATCGCCACTGGCTTCGCCAACGACAACTCTTCGAAGCTGATTTATTCTTCGTACTCTGGATACTGCGAGATAGACTAAATTCGACCATTCGATGCGATTATCTACCATCCAAACAATTGTATCTGATATAGTTAATCCCTGTGAAGAATGTATCGTCGCTGCGTATCCTAGCGTCCATGGGGATTTATTAGCACGCAATGCATTTTCGACGACGCTGATATCAACCAGCACAATATCATTTAACACGAGAATCTGCTTTTCACTCTTCCCTGGAATATCAACTTCAATATTCTGCTTTCGTGTATCCGAAGGCCTATAACACAACGGTACTGGAAGTGTTGCAAATTTTTCTTTATGCGTTTCAAATAACTTCATCTGAAGTGTGTCTCTGACTATTTTTCTACTTGCTACTATCAAATCATTTGGTCTCCACGTTTCCCAGAAATCATTCATGGGAGTTTCTGAAATTATTTCACGCGCTATTTCGCATTGGATTTTATCCGGTTGTAATCTAATCAGTGCTTTGAACTCGCGTAATTGTTCATCAAGTGATCTATGGTCGGTATTAATTTCTTCATAATAGTCTACAGAACCCTTTATCCATTCATGTGGAGATCCACCGACAAATGGTGGTGGTTGGCCGTGATCACCGCACATGACGACTTTTGTGTTTTTGTTTAACAACCACTCGAGAAATGTTTGTAATACTCTCAACGATACCGTGCATATTTCATCCCAAATTATGATTTCAGGAATGAATTTATCACCCATTCGATCAGGGGTCCATTCATCGCCTTTCCATCGAAAGAAACTATGATAAGTACAGGCATTTACCCCTCGCTGTATCATCTCTCTGGCGAGTCTGTGAGTCGGTGTTAACACAATCATGTTTGTGAAATCCGTAGGATTTTTCCGACGATATAATTCAATTGCACGAGTTGTCTTTCCTGACCCACCACAACCGTTTAAATAAACTGTCTTGTATCTACATATTGGATCAGATACCGGTGGTGCATTAGAAAATTCTGATTGAATCTCATCACATTTTAAGTACTTTTCATCCATGGTAACATCTGCCGATTCACAATACTCATGTAGCGTCTCCTTTTTAAATCTCCAACATCCCCACGCTTCCTCCTGGGATGTGAATTTAGCTACATCTGATTTGTATTTATTGTGTATATACATCGAATCAGTAGCTACTCTAACCGCGGTATTAGGAAATCTATTTATCATCGAAAATAAATTGATAGAAGCATAAGCTAGCATAGAACTTCTCAAATGTGTGTACTGGGAATTATATCCATCACAGTAGGTAACAACCGTACCCAATTTCTCACCATTGGATAGAAAAGCATCCTTACGGGATACAAGTTTTCCCCGTTTCGTTAAATCCGTTACAAGAAAATCGTATTCAGCGACGTCTATGATCAACCGCGAGGAAAATTTTGCATTGTCGTATCTTCCACCCTGGGTAAATTTACCGATTATTCTTCGTCCAAAATCCTTTGCTTGTTCTTTTTTAATTTCAAATAACTTCTTAGACCAATTCATGATTTGTTCTTCATTGAAATCAGGGAATTGTTTTCGCAATTCGCTGATTATACGATCTAGATCGGGTTGTGGTAGCCAAACTTCTTTCTGAGCTCGATAGCATATAATAGCTTCGGAAACAATCAACGATATCAGCATGCCACAATCAATCATATATCGTAGTAACACTATTGGCATCCAGGCCTTTTCAGATAGGTGTCTACCGAGCCAAACATAACTACACGGATGTAACCCTGTAGCGAGTTCAAATGATATCACACGAGCGAATCCGGTTAAATCAAAATCAGGTAATGGTCCATTAATCGCAACACGAGTCATTTCATGCGTGGGGTGTCCAAATCGTTTAAAATAGTTACTACATTCTCCATACCCGAGAAAACTTCCAGGATAACACGCGGATATATCAATTGAAATCATACCGTCACGATGGTATTTTGTATTCCACAGTCCTCCATGACCAAATTCGATGCAACTCAATTTAACGTCCTCGAGAAAATCACTTCGTGTTGGACGCCAGGAGTTTTTTTCTCTTGCGAAGTGAGCTACCACTGAAGAAATAGTAAAACTATCCGTGAGTAGTTTTTCATGGAAACTCTCTGGTGAAAAATCATTAGCGATTTTTCTCATTCTGTTATCTAATTCTTCAACGCGATATAATTCACCATTTGGTCTTACAAATTGATCGAATCCTGATTCGGAACCAGCACTGCTAAGTAACCACACTGACACAGGGTCCTCTTTACACAACGCATGAATAGCATCAAATAATTTCTCTTCATAGAAAACATCCCCGGAAAATTCCGGGGGGATATATCTCACGATTCGTTCTCGTGGAAATATTGTTACCGCAGGTGTCCACGCGTGTTCGTTATGATCAATAATTTGTATTGGCGCTCCTTGTAATCTATATTTCGGTTCGTGTAATACTTCCCCGGTTATTGTCGTTACTGATATTGGGAATTTTAATAATGTCTCTAATTTAGCTATATCAGAAATCTTTGCACCGTGCTGTTTCACTGTCAGTTCCCATTCTGTTATTTTCCTACGTCGCAGATCAGTTAGTTTATTTCCTCGGGATGCATTTGTGAAGTGTTCCATTACCCGTGTTGCTACACAATTGAGCCTTGACGAAGTCAACGGTGAATATTTCATAGGAGCTAGTTTTGCGATATCTGGTTTATCATTTAACGGATATATTCCATAAACGATTGCTGTTACGGGATAAGATCTCTCGTAGTATGGTTTGTCAATTCCAGTTAGAATTCCTGGTTTGGAATCTCTACTTACAATGACAGTTTTTTTATCCTTGAGGATTGGTTCAAATTTATCCCTGATAATCCATTTGCCTTCGACTTCGATAATGAATTTTATTCTGAAAAAATACTTTTGTTGGGAATTGCATTGTTTGGGAATTGCTTTGCTTGAAATCTTTTGGATTTCCACCTTTGGATTTCCACCTTTGGATTTCTCATGGGAATTGCTTTGTTTGGGAATTGCTTTGCTTGAAATCTTTTGGATTTCCACCTTTGGATTTCCACCTTTGGATTTTACGCCAAGGTGTGAAATTATCTCAGCTGCTCTTTTATCGTTCATAGTAGCATCGATGATGGGTACATTGACACCGACATCTTCGATGTTGTTGATAATTCGAAATGTCGACCAACAGTATGCTGCACCGTCTCGGTAGAATTCATTAAAACACTCCCTGATTTTACCCAGTATAGTTCTATCACCGATTAGACGTTTTGGTGTATCAGAGACTCTATCAAGATTGAATTTAGTATTTTTCCAGGGCTTAATTTTCGATAATCTTTGGAACTCCCTAGCAAGATTGAATTTAGTATTTTTCCAGGGCTTAATTTTCGATAATCTTTGGAACTCCCTAGCAAGATTGAATTTAGTATTTTTCCAGGGCTTAATTTTCGATAATCTTTGGAACTCCCTAGCAAGATTGAATTTAGTATTTTTCCAGGGCTTAATTTTCGATAATCTTTGGAACTCCCTAGCAAGATTGAATTTAGTATTTTTCCAGGGCTTAATTTTCGATAATCTTTGGAACTCCCTAGCAAGATTGAATTTAGTATTTTTCCAGGGCTTAATTTTCGATAATCTTTGGAACTCCTCCATGTTATAATTAAAACAAGTATTTAAATAGAAAAATATAGTATAATGAATCACTGCAAGTGGCTTATGATTGGATCAACAACCCCGTGTAACAAATCATGCAGAAGCGAATTCTGTGGGTATCATATGCAAAGTGTGAGAAACGGTTCAAAAGGTCCTCTCCCATGCCTCCAATGTGGGGTTGGGGTAAGGGGAAAATCGCAGTTGTGTCTTGCTTGTGGGGGTAAACGATACAGGGAACTAAAACGCTATTATGACAAACGAATCAATGACTCCGTCCTTGATAAAATCAAGGACAAAATCATCAAAACCCCGCAAGATTATATCAAGAGGTTTATAATAAATTAGACAAATAGTATTATTATACAAATGAGCCAAGATTTCAGACCTCATCCAGTGCTTGTTAATTACGAAGCCTCCAGTGATGGTGTTGTCAGGCACCGCAGACTAAAAAAAACGGTTGGATATCTGAATAATATGGGTTATTTGTTGTTTAGTGCTAGAAATAAAACATATCTTTGTCACAGAATTATTTTTGAATGTCATAACGGATTAATCGAAGACGGATTTGTGATTGATCACATAAATGGCGTGAAGACTGATAATTGTCTTGAGAATCTTCAAGCCGTCTCACAAAGTCTGAATGCAAAATTAGGTGGAACAGGCAAATATGCAAAACGTCCTAGGGGAGTTAAATCGTTTGATTTAGAAACCAGCGAGGATAGAATCTTTCATTCGATAAACGAAGCCAGTAGATACTTTGACATTTGCGTGCCTTCAATTCGATTTGTTGCACAAAATTTAATTAAAACATCTCTGTCTAAAAAAAATGGTCATAAAGTAAGATTCGTATACACCTGAAACGATTCAAGGGAGATAAATCCCCATGGACAAATCCAACCACTCAAAACACTCTACCTACTAAGTTCCCTTGTATTATGACGTCAAAGGAATTTGTCGCCTGCTATATTACCTGTACTTGACTAGGCGTGCCCACGTGACTGTAATGGAGATCGATAGAGAATAAAACTTTTTATTGTCGCTTGTGGGCTAAAACTGTATTATTTATTTAATCTAACTCGTTCTTTTCAGTACAAATTTTTTTATTTATCTACATATCTCATGTGTGGGGGGTGGGTGGACTAGCAGTAAAGCAGACAGCTAACTCGTTCTTTTCAGTACAGACGTTCTTTATAATCTACGCATTACCTATGTTCGCTCAGCCGGAACGCGAGTGTTTCCTATTCATTGAAGTAGGTGGGCGTGGTTAAAATTCCTTGTATACAGCTCTTTATGAATGTATTTTATCTAGAGAATTATAACAGAGTATATAAAACGCTGTTTTATTTAACAACTAAAATGTTGCAGCATAAAATTGTCTGTTTTAAAAATCTCTTATTGTTAAGTATATCAGAAGATATATATATATTAAAAAATCTCTATTCTGTATGACAGCTCCGTGGTGTAATGGTATATCGTGTTTGTCTTGTAAACATAGATCTATCAACTACGTGTTCGGTCCCCATAGCAGATACATTATTTGATGGCGAAACGGAAGATGTTTTTTTCTATTAATTGGGGGGGAGGGGCGATCCCCCTCAGCCAAACCAACATTGTAACTCATGCTATCGCATTCTCGGTAGCGTGGGTTGGTGTTTTTTTCCAACTCATGCAACCATGAATTCGATTTCATGGGTTGCCATGTTGGTTTGGTTTACCACGCCCACATCATTACCATCATCGTTCCATTGAATTATAATCCATCCTTAATTAAGTACATGTTATGCCTAAAATTTGCCGCAACACTCGAGCGGAGATATATATGGCATTGTGCCGTCCATGTTGTGACGTCACCCCAAGCATATCTTCTGGGCGGTCTAAGATGGCGTTTGCCACCTTAGGCCTCCCGCCGGAGATGTATGTTTCGGGTCCCCTTGGGCTTACTTGGATGCGAAGGCACCCAAGGAGTTCCAAGATGTGTTGTCGTATATGTAATGTTTTTTTTTTTTAATAATTAGAGATACAGTATACTATATTTATAAATAAATATAAATAATGGATATCAATGATGTAAATGCTATAATTGCTGAAATCTCAAATTTAAATAATAAAGGGGTATTATTATCTGAAAGTCTCGACTGTGACAGGATTACCTCGGAATATGAAGATATTGAATATCAGTCTAGTAAGGGTCGTTATGTTTTACCTAGGATGTACAGGCTCGTGAAAGGAATTCAAAAATCCATCAATGCTTGTTTGTACGGTAACGACATTAATGTATTCATAACGCTATTTAGCACCGTTGAAGCAATACGTCAAAAGCTCGGCCAAGAGTATCAAAAACGAGCTGAAATTAGTTCTAAGGTTCGTGATCTTAGAAAAATGTTAAACGAGGAAAAACCCGTATCTTAACCACGTGAGCGTTACTATAAAATAGGCTTTCAGTAATTTTTATTAAAAATAATTTTTTTTTAGCGTTTTTTGTAACACTTACATAGGATTTTCTCCTGAAAGGATACTCAGCAGTCTGGACTTGCCCATGCAGTTATGTGCATAATGGATGATCTGGTCGTAGTAGCAAGTAATCACCGCGACGCCTCCATTTTCACGTAGTTGTTCTTGTTGCCGCGTCGTTAACACAAATCGTTCATCGCCGTTCTCAGATATTACAATTCTGAAACCCCCAGCGATGTTATTTCTGAAACATTCACGGATAGCGTCGTACAGTTTAACCCTGTTGAAGATGGATACGTTAGCTTGATGGTACATTATTTAATAACTAAGTTATTTAATAACTAAGTTATTTAATTGTGATGGAAACCCAAAGGGTTTTACATTTGAAAATTTAGTTCACAAACAATATATGGTAGGTGAATCACTTACAACTAAATTAGCCCGAGAGCGGCTAGCAGCAATTAAAAAGTTTATACCGGTTCGAGACAGACTTCGCGAGAAACTTCAACAACGACAACAAGCGCAGACTGACTTTTCTGTGTCAAGTGAACAACTGTTTACTCCGATAACAAGTGCGACCAAAGATGTGAAAACAGCAACTGAACGAGCAATATACGGAGATATTCCTAAGGAAGGCAAGCGACGAGAAGTGCCTGTTCTTGGTGTGCTTGAAAAGATAGCAGCAGAGACCGGACAAACACGCGCAGGAATACAACAGCTATCCAGTGATATAAAAACTCAGCGCGAATATGAACGACTAGCTGATATTGATGATTCTGCGCCTGAAACTCAAAGAGTTTCCACACCTGAACCACAACCTGTTGATGTCGTCACCCCAAGAGGTGTTTCCTTTATAGACAAACTCACCGAAGGAGCTATAGCAGAAATCAAACGACCTCAATTAATAAAACCCGAACATTATAAGATTTTTGGTAATTTTGCCGCCCAAAGTTTTCATTCTAGAAAGGACTTTTTAAAAGACGAGTATAAAAACAGTAGAATAAGCCGAGATGAATGGGTTGATTGGTTGTATAAAACGAATAAGGGGATTGGCCGTTTAAATAAAAGAGAATTGGGATATAAAGAATTTAGAAAGGGAATTGAAGAGTATGACGAAACTGGTACAACTGAGAAAACAAGCGGAAAAGGATATTCGATTGGAAATCTAAAGGATGTCTTTGACTCTTCCGTGACATGCCCTGGTAACATTCTCAGTGATATATCACGGTTAGAGGTTCTCATCGGAGGGAAACGAGCCGGAAATAATTCACCGGAAGTAATTAATGAAGCAGCTGATATCTGTAGACGATTATTTTCCGGCGGTATCATGGACATTGATGTATATCGAGAACTTATTGCTGAATTAGTTGAAAATCACAACGATGACAACGTCATTGATGATGAAAATCCAATGGATGTAAGCGATTGATCATTAATTGAAAAACTACTAGTTTTATAACAAGATGATTATACACTACAATCATGATAAACCAGTAAGCGTCTACGTGGTGAACTCACGATTGCCTGTTTATAGAGCATATTACGGAGATGGTTTCGGCAATACCATTGCGGGGTTATTTACAAGAATGGCTCCCAAGGTGGCGCCGTTAGCTAAACAATTATCAATGAAAGCCATTGATGCTATTCGTGATAAGGGAATCAATTTCGTTGGAAATCTTGCCGGAAAGGCATTTTCTGCCGCGAAAGATAAAATAGCATCATTGGTGCGAAAGAAACCAGGAATGACTTCGTTAGTGGTGAAACCAGGAATGACTTCGTCATTAGTGCTGCCATCAACTACAGTGATGCCTGCAAAAATCAGCAAAGCAATAAATAACGCAGTGGAAGAAAAACTAGCGCAATTGACTTCGTCACCACCGGTAACAGATAGCGCTATCATGAACGCGATAGCAGGAAGTGGTTTGAAACAAAAAAGAAATTCGAAGAATTTTCAACGACGATGATTATTGCTTTGCAATTCACCAATTGAAAACGCTAGTAATGTTATAAATGTTTAAACGAACAGCTGATCCCGCGTTAGATATGGAAGCCCCAGTGCGCAAAGATGATTCCGTCCGCGATTATCAATACTATTCCTATCATGCAATACAACCCGACCTACGATCGCGAATTGAACTTCAAGTTCAAGATACCAGTAAATACTTTTTGCCATGTGAAGCATTTATTGAAGTAGAAGGAAAACTTGTAACAAATGTTGCAGCTGATACCCCATATGCAAATGATCTAAATATCCGAGTTGGTTTCGTCAACAATGGTATAATGGCGTTATTTGAAAGTGCAAGATATCTCATTGATGGAAAAGAAATTGAATCAATAGACCGCGAGGTTGATGTTGCAACAACAATAATCGGACTAGCAAGATACTCCGATGATTATACAAGATCGGCTGGTCCATCTATGATGTTTGCAAAGGATACCTCTGATAACGCTGACCACCTTCAATACATTAAAGTGTTAACACCGCAAGACACTTCAGTTGATAATCAACGAGAAGCAACTAATCCAGAACGTCGAGCTAGACCTGGAGCTGAGTTTGATATTCTTGGAGGCGTTAATAGTAATTTCAATTTAGGATTTGCAACACGAAAATTAGCATTGCAAGAACAGCAGCGATATTTTTCATGTGCGATTCCACTCCATCATATATTTGGATTCTGCAGAAATGTCAGAAAAGTCATCTATGGAGCCAAACACACAATCGCGTTAGTGCGAAAAGGCAATGACAATGATGCAATTTGGCGTACTGGTGCCGATGAAGGTAAAGTTGTTTTGAGTAAAATAGTATTATGGATGCCAGTAATGACTCCATCAATTACCACGGAAGAGCGGCTGCTCTCATTTATGGAAACAGGTGGTAAATCATTGCTAAGTTGGCTAACAACAACGACTGATGCTAAAGAGGATAATGTTAATGGTACATTTACATGGCACCTGGCATCAAAACAAGGCGTTTCAGCTCCACGTCATATATTTATAGCGCTGCAGAATCGGAATCGATTAGGTTCCCAAGAACGCAGTCATATGATATTTGATCGGTTAGGGGTAAGTGAGGTTTCACTGAGAATAAACGGACAACAAGAACCATCTGAGGATATACAGCTTAATTACGGAAACAACCAAATAGCACGTGTGTATCATCGGATGCTATCATATATGGGTCGTGATCAAAATGTTGATACCGGTTTGCAAATATCGCAACTCGATTTTAAGAACTTGTATCCAATTTATTACTTTTCACTGGAACATCTTGATTTAACAAGGCAATCCGTTGTTGACATACATTTTAGGGCTCGTATAGATCCTGGTGGTGTTGATTATAGAGCGGTTGCTGTTATTCTCAGCGACAAATCAATGTTTTTAGAAGGGGCTGGCGGACGAATGAGAATCGTTGATGCACCAGTGGAAAATCTATGATTGAAATCGTAAACGATTTTCACAATTAGATCAATTGAAAGCATAAATGTGTTTTACAATAAAATGACATATAGTGTTGTTAGTGTCAAGCTGACTGATGGTCAGGTCAAGAAATTGCGATCAAAATCCGCTAAAGAATGTGGAACCACAATAACGTTAAAACCAGCGCAGATGTCCGGCGGTACACATAAAATATCATTAACGGATCGTCAAATAAAACATTTTAATGATGCAATGAAAAATAAGCGAGGAGTTCAAATAGAATTTTCAAAAGCCGCAGTCGCGAACATGATAAAATCAGGTGGTATATTTCCATTGTTAGCCGCAATACCAGCATTGATTGCAGCGGCTGCCCCAGCGGTGGCCAAAGCGGCAGCGTTGGGAGCCGTTGGTACCGCGGCAGGGATGGCGTTGAAAAAGGCAACTGGGAAAGGATATAAAAAAAAGGGAAAGGGGTTGTACCTACCAGGAACCCCGTATTCATGGTACAGCGGGAAATCCGTGAACGGATCGGGTCTAAGAAGAATACCAGGAACGGTTTATTAATTAAAAAATCTTCGATTTCCGAACCTATGGTTCCTATGTCCAATTTTGATTTAATTGATGCTGCTAAAAAAACTAGCGATAAAAAACTTCAGAGGGGTTTTTATGAGAGATCAATTACCAAGAAAACCAAATAACGTTGAAACCGGTATCATCAATCTTGATAACAGCAGCGGATCGGGAACTCACTGGGTTGCATACGCGATTGATCCACGTGGAATTGTCTATTTCGATTCATATGGGTTAGCTCCACCAAGCGAGTTTATGCGGTATATAAATTCTTCGATGAAACTCAAAGAGTTTCCGATTTTTTATTCCACGCTGCCAACACAACAATTAAATGATCCACCGATATGCGGCCGTGAAGTATTAAATGTCCTCGCGGAGATTTCATTAAAATCCTTTGGATCTCCGTGGAAACCACCTCATCTGGTTGTAAACGAATACACGAGTGGGAAATTACAAGGATCAATAAATTGAAAACACAAGTTACGATAACAATAATGATCGATATTTGGGGACAATCTCTGTCAATGTCGGAACCCACCGAGGAAACGTCTGCGGGTTCTATCGAGGATGTAAAAAAAATAATTGAAGTTGAAATCGCTGAGATGTTAAATTTAATAGATGTTGACCCGAACGAATTAGTTGTATTTCAAGACAAACAGGGTAAATTGAAAAGCAGTAATATATCCGTGAATGACATTTTGATACGGCAGAGCGATGCCGCTGAAAACTCTATTGCGCTTTATTCCAACGGTGGACAACTTAAACCTGGTAATCTTATTTCTACGATCACCGACGCGATTGCTACCAACGAACGTGAGCTGAATGATCTTATACGAGGTTATAATAATTTTCGCAAAAATGTCGTACATAAATTCTTTGGAAACCCGCTTGTGGTTGGCATGACTCTCGCTGAAATTAAAGACTTGTTGAATTCATTCTTCGCTAACAAGGAAGCTGGAAGGATGATGACTGCTTCAGAAATCAAGGCAAATTATCTCGAGATTTTTAAACTAAAAGAAGATCAAAAACCCATTAACGACGTCATTGTTAGGTTTTTTGGATCCCCACCTGTGGCAGACTCGACTCTCGCTGAAATCAGCGAGTTTATTATCAGGAATACTCACAATGCCTACGTCGCTAATAATTTCTTTGGTGTCCCGGCTACATCTACGATGACTCTCAACGATATTATTAGGTTTATGGTGAGACAAACAACACTTAATACCATCGTTGATAAATTTTTAGGGAGAACACGCGAATCCGAAACCACATCGTTGACAGGCCCAACCCTCGCGGAAATTAAAAGCGCTATTGAGGAACAAAAGCTCACCAGCGAAATTGTTAATAAGTTCTTTGAGGGTAGTAAACCCCAAGATATCACGACAAAATTTTCTAACATCGACCGGCATATTAAAGACCAAACACAGCTTGTAATCACAAACCTTCTGATTTCATTCTTTTTTAACAAGAAGGCGGGGAGGATGATGCTTGACACCGAAGTCCGTGTAAACTATCTCGAAATGTATAATGATATTCTTAAACTAAAAGAACTCGATGAATTTAAATATCTTCTGATTTCGTTCTTTTTTAACAAAGAGAGGTTGAGGACGATAAATACTAACGAAATCAAGACAAATTACCTCGAAATGTATAATGATATTCTTAAACTAAAAGAAACCTTTGAAAAGGTAAAGATTCCGCATCCACACGGAAGCATTGAAAATATCGTGTATACGGTCGATTATGGGACCTTTGATTGGGTAAAAGAATCTAGTGTTAGATTGCCAATCGATATCGGGGAGGGGTCCAGTGGTATCTACAGGATAACGTTAGTCTCTACCAAGCAATTTGATATCATCGTGAAAGGTAAAACCTACTTTGGTGGCACCGCGACAGTAATTATCAATGGTAAAGAAGAATTTGAGATTGTCGCGGTTGATAGTACAAATAGATCAACAATACACTGGTGTTTAGAACTCGTATATCATTTTTCCGGCTGAAGTACTAGCAATTCCCGCTAACGATGACAAATAATTGAAAACACTAGTGTTTTTAAAATAAAAATGATTTCATCAACGCAATGTCGCTATGATCAGGTCAGAGAATTTCAGACTAGACTCAAAACCCTCGCCGAGGAGTATCAAATAAAAATAAAAAAATACCGACGAAGAATCACCGCAATTGATATTACTATGTACTCGGTGTCAAGCGTTCTCGCTGGCGCCGGAATAATACTTGCATCGGTTATAATGATTGCCCCGGTCGTAGTTCCAATTTGCATTTCTGCGGTGGCTACAATCGGGGGTATATCAACCGGGATAGCAAAAAAGATATCATCATGCAGCCAGAGTAAACTGCAGAATTACTTACTTCAATTTCATATTGCATCAACCGCATATTCGCAATTATCATTGATGATATCATCGTCACTCGATAATACAATTATATCAGATAGTGAATTCTCAGCGATGGTCAGTATTTTTGATTCAGCGATATCAAAATTAGAGCAACAACATGAATATAATAACAATGACAACACCGATGGAATCAGAAAACACAAACCCAAAAAAAACCAAAATGATCTCAATAATCTCAACCATACCAGATTGTGAGTTCTCAGTGATGGTCAGTATTTATGATTCCTCGATACCAAAATTAGAAATAAATCATGAGTATAATAACAATGACAACACCGATGGAATTACTTCAACAAATAGTGGAGAACACGAACCCAGTACAAACAAACATGATATCAATAACATCAACGAGTCCTGAATTTAGTGTGAACTTCCCTTCTCCGATTCCAGTGCGTGAGATCGCGCTGGCAAAATTACGAGTATATCATAGCTGGCCTAATATCAGATCGGTTGCATTTGGTGGTCAGCAACCCAATAACGCACTGGTGTTCTCGTATAAGAATAAACCCGATGGTACTCCAGAGTGGGAAACTGTTTCGTTACCAACTGGGTCGTACCAAATTAAGCAAATCAATGCTGAAATTCAGCGTAGAATAAAATCAATCACTGGAAAAGAATCAAAAATAGCTATTAATCTTCATCAACCGACGCTCTCGTCGTCGATCGAAATAAGCACAGAGGGATACATTGTAGATATATATAACAGCTCGTTAAGAACAGTGTTAGGATGGCCTGAAAAACCACCGGAAAAATCCGCCACCGACTTAACCACGGACGTACAATCATATCATGAAATCAATCCCAGTTATCGAGATAATTTATCTGATATAAGAAAAGGAAGAATCGCCGATAGATTTATATTTACCAACAAAGACACATTGCAATGGGATTTTATCATTAAAAGAACAACCGACTCATCTGTTACTATTTCATTTACGCTAACTGACGTCCGTGGTTATTTTAATGAAATTAAACAATTATATGAAACACAACTAGAACAACTACGGAAAACAAAATCACAAAAACATGTTGAAATAATAAATCAACTTATATCGGACATGGAATATATCTATGAACTAATTATTCAAACAATAATTAATGACAACAGCGACAATAAACAACGATTCCTAACCGATTACAATATCACAGAGGACAATCTGCGTAATTTCAAGTTTCCCGGGTACAAAGCTGATGAACTAGCAAGAATTGTTAAAACCGATATCAAGGCGCTACAAAAACAAGATCCATCTGTCCTCCTCAAATATAATAATGACCCAGATGGCGGTGGTAGGCATATCGCTCCGTTCAACGTGAATATATCCTCAGTGATTGCGCTTAATTTAGTATGTGATGTTATCGAAGGAAGCTATCAGATTAATCTAGAACAATCAAATCAAGCTCAGCAGGGATATATTCTTTATTCATTTGCACCAACAGCTCCTCCAGGATTCCTAATTATTGAAAACCCAATTAATCCTGTCTACATGCGATGCCATAATAATTCGTTAACGAGAATTAATTTCAAACTCACCGACCAGTCAAATAATCTGATTGATTTACAAGAAGAGGTGTTAGCGATTAGTTTGTTTATAAAGTCCTAAATTGCTTTGCAATTTCAAAGGATTTTCGTCCTAAGGACTCGATCAAATATTTGGTTGAACTCGTAAAAGAATTATTAACCCAGAACTGAAAATTCCAGCAGCAGAGAGGGTGAATGACAACGACAATGGCGTATATAAGGAAATCTTATTTTATCGAATAGACGCCATTTTTTTACTATTTGGTGGAAGCCTTAGATCATCGAATCGACGCTCGGAAAGTTGTGAGGTTCACCCTCTCTGCTGCTGGTTTAGTAGATTATATGTCCAGAGCAAATCATATGTTTGGTGACTTGTAAATCCACATGGGATAGCACAACCATCTGTTCTGTGGCCGTTTTTGCTACCAATAACCTGTATGTGTCTAAAGTGCATGCGGGTTTGTTCCTGAATGATTTGCATGCAGCAAAATGAACGGATGACTGCCTTTGAATGGATTGTCTTTTAGGTGTGTGTTTTGGTCGTTTATTGGTATGTCTTTTAGTTGTGTGTTTTGGTCGTTTATTGGTAGTGGTACATTATGTCCTGTTTGAGGGTTATATTTTTCCTTGTATCCTACAGCAGAAAGGTATCTCAGTATATTGTTAACTATGGTGTCGATATATTTAGTTCCTGGTTGCAGGAATTCTTTATAGGTTATCGAGGCTTTTTAGAGTTTTCCGTCTTATATGGACTGTGTGTCTCTCTTTGTCGTGCTTGAGGCACTCGTTCATAGTGTGGCAAAGTGTTTCTGGAATGTGACAATGTGGGCAGTTAATGCTCGCTGTGCTGGTACTTAGTAAAAACCTGCCAAAGCTGTTGGCTGAAAGGGATTGTCCGGTTTTTAATCTTATTTTTACTTTAGTGTCACGTGGGTTCTCCAAAATTGAGGCATTGAGATTTCAACGTATTTGTTTTTGCAGGTTATCAGGTCTGCGTCTTTTTGGTCTGTTGTTCCATTACCCCATGCCATTTTGTATCAATTAAGTGCCAAATTTTACAATAGATTTTCTGGACGCACTAAGCCAGTTATTGAGCATTGGGTTCGCTCAGTTTAGCTTTGGCTTCTTTAGTCGGCCTTTTTGTCTCTCTGTATGTGTGGGATGGCACCCACGCGAATTCTACAGTAGAACTGTTTTGGTCTCATGTTTGCTTCTTTCAACATATTTTCTATACGGAAGAGGATTCGATTCCAAGGCGCGCAGCATGTTGAGATAGCCGCTAATTATAACTGTCTTTGTTATATGGGTGTTTTGGATCCATTTAACTGCTTGATTTATTGCCCGGAAATCGACCGCGTCAATGGAGCAGTTATCGGATTCTTTGTAACAGAGACTATTCGAGTCAGTAAACACTAACTTTACTCTGTAGCTCTGTTACTTTCCTGTTTTATTTAAAAATCATTTCCAACGCTCTTTCACTTCTTAGAATCGGCGTTTACCCACTTTATTTGGTCTTCAATCGAGAATTCTTTCGATGATGTACATGTCGTCGTTGATCCTCACCAACTTTGCACATTACTCTTAGATTTGTGTGGTGTTACGGCTATTGGATTTAAATTATTTATTTTTTTAATTGTTAAATCCAAATTTGTCATTTAGGGTTTAATATTCATTAATTGGGAGATTTTTTTTCTAGAATGTTCAGGCTGACCATCCTTTAACTGTAAACAAGTTTTTGACCTTGGCTTATTTACCTCATTATCTGACCTTGCTTCAGATTGATAAACAGGCCTTTAAAACTATTGGTTAATTTCAAGGACAACTTTTTATTTTTAGTTCTGGGGGGTAGGAAATATCTAGAGTACGTGATTTAGTGAAGGAAGTCTCTTTCTGTGACCTTCCATGAACTTCTATCAATTTCTAGAAAATCACGTGATCACTTGTTTACTTAAGAAAAACAGTTATATAGACTGTTGTTTGGGATAGAACAGTTCAGTAGAATCTCTGGGCTTTAAAATTAACAGTTGAGTATTTATGTTTGAGTTGTAATTTTAATTATCTTGTTCTGGACATTGTGTCAATTCATTGAAGAAAGAAGAATTATCTGGAAAAGGACGTGTGTTTATGATTTTCATTTGGATGATAATAAAATAAGAACTGCATCACGTGACATTGTCAGCCATTTTGGATTACATCGTCAAGATTCGAACCTGGAACTATTAGAACATTTATTTATCAGGACTCTTGCAATTCCATTAGTGGATCATTTTTGTGAATTCTATATTGGATTAATGTTGGATTTGATTCTCTAAAACTGTAAGTTTATTTATTTTATGAAAATAATTGTACTTAATAAATTCATTGTTCAAGTTATACAAGCTTGTTAGTTTTCACTCTTTCTGTGTTGCTGCTTATTCGAGCCTAAGCACGTAACATAGAATTGGGGGCTCTTCCGGGATTGAGATTGAGATTGAGATTGAATTAAATTGGAATTTAAATTTGAATTTCCCCATGTTTTTGAAATTTTTTAAATCTTTAGTGAGACTGACACGCTTGTATTAAAATGACATCTAAGGTAGAAATATTTCTTTCTAATCCTACCCAGGAGCAATTAGATCTTTTCAAAAAAGTTGAGTTGGTTCAACTTGCAAAAAATACGATCTTTCTGAAGTGAAGACTTCTTTAACGAAACAAGATATCAAAAAGATTTTGGTCCAGTATTTGGTAGAACAGGATCTTTTGGAACAAAGTGCTTTGATTCCAGTCAGTAAGTCTGCATCAGACTCTGACATTAAACTAAAAGAATTAGAATTAAAATTCCAGATGGAATTAAAGTTAAAGAAGCTGGAGTTTCAGGAAAGGGAGAAAGAAAGACAATTACAATTTGAAAAAGAGAGAAAGAAAGACAATTACAATTTGAAAAAGAGGAGAGAGAGAGAGAGAGAGAGACAGGAAAGGTTACAAGAAAAACAAATTGAACGAGAGAGAGAGAGAGAGAGAGAGAGAGAGAAGGAGGAAAGGGAATATCAGTGTAAAAGGAAAGAATTAGAGCTGGCAAGTGAAAATCACCATCATACTTCAAATCAGAATTTTGATTTAGCAAGGAATATTAGATTAGTGCCCCCTTTTAAAGAAAAGGAAGTAGACAAATATTTTTTTTTTTTTTTGAAGAAGTTGCAGAAAATTTAAAGTGGCCTAGAGAGAATTGGACTCAGTTACTACAATGTGTAATTACTGGTAAGGCTAGTGAGATTTACACTTTACTGTCTGTTCAGCAAAGCAGTAATTATGACGTAGTTAAAGAATACATTTTAAGAGGTTATGAGTTAGTCCCTGAAGCTTATAGGCAAAATTTCAGAAATTACAAAAAAGAAGCTGGACAAACTCATGTCGAATTTGCTAGACAAAAAGAGCAGTTGTTTGATAGATGGTGTTCAGCCAAGAAAGTCGAGCAAGATTATCAAAATCTCAAGCAAATTATATTAATTGAAGAGTTCAAAAACTGTGTCCATAATGATGTTAAAACTTATCTTGATGAGCATCAGATTGAAACCTTGGAAAATGCTGCTCGAGCTGCTGACGAATATTCTTTGACACATAAAGTTCCTTTTGTTAACAAGACTTCTACTCAACAATTTAATGGCAGAAAAGAATTTCCGCCTTCTAAAACTCAAACTAACACAACTTTCAAAAATCAGACTTCAGAGAAGTTTGATTCTAGATCCTTGTCTCTTCCGACGTGTAACTTTTGCAAGAAAAAAGGACACGTTATTTCTGATTGCTACAAATTAAAAAATAGGCATCAGAATCAAGACAGACCTGTTCCAAATGCTCTTATTTCCAAGAGGTCAAGTTTACAGTCATGTATTGAAAGCAATACATTTGTTGGGTCTAATAAATCCCAGTCTGATTTTGATATGGAGAATTATGAACCATTCATATCGAAGGGTTCTTTATCACTCTTGGGTGATTCGGCCAATTCCACCCCTATTAAAATTTTAAGGGACACAGGAGCTTCTCAGAGTCTTTTATTATCAGGTACTTTGCCTTTTTCTGAGAAGTCTTCTTCTAATGAAAGTGTTCTTATTCAGGGAGTAGAGTGCGGCGTTGTTAATGTTCCTCTCCATTGTGTAAATTTGTCATCAGACTTAGTGTCAGGACCTGTGACAATCGGAACAGTCTCGGTTTTACCCGTAGAGGGGATTGATTTATTGCTAGGCAACGACTTAGCTGGGGACAAGGTTGTAGTTAATCCACTTGTAACTGACAAGCCTAATTTGGATCAGAAAGTTGATCCAATTGAAAAAGAAATCAATCCCTGATATATGTCAAGCTTGTACAGTTACCAGAGCTATGGCAAAGAAAGCTCTTAAGAATGAAGTTGAAACGGGCAGTATTCCCTTGGCTGACATATGTACAGGTCAGGCTTTTTATGAGGTCACATTTACTTCTTGTTTAGATCAATCATAAAGTATTGATCATAGTGATCCTCTTTTAACAATTCATTCTCTTTATTTTAATCAGGGTGATGATTTTGAGAATGATGTTACAGAAGACAGCACTCCTTCAACTGACGCTTGTATAGGTCAGGTTTTTGATGAGGTCACTTTTACTCTTGGTTTAGATCAATCAGAAGGTATTGATCATAGTGATCCTCTTTTAACAACTCATTCTCTTAATCAAGGTGATAAACGACAGTTACTTGTCGTCGAACAGGAAAAAGATCCTGAGATCTCCTGTTTGTTTCAAAGGGTCATACTTGAGACTGAAGTCACTGAAGTTCCTGTCTGTTATTTCATTAAAAATGGAATTCTTATGAGAAAATGGAGACCTCCCGAGGTACCTGCTGGTGATGAATGGTCAGTGAACTATCAAATAGTAGTTCCAAAACCTTATAGACAGGAAATACTTAATCTGGCCCATGAAACTCCTTTGAATGGTCATTTAGGGATTAATAAAACGTGTCACAAGATCTTGACTCAATTCTATTGGCCAAAAATCAAAAGTGATGTTGCCAACTACTGTAGATCTTGTTATACTTGTCAAATGGTAGGAAAAACCAATCAGAAGATACCTAAGGCTCATCTGCAACCTATTCCTGCCTTTGACGAATCATTTGGTAGAATTATGGCAGATTGTGTAGATCCCTTACCTAAGACCAAGTCAAGTAACCAATACCTGTTGACCATTATGTGTGCGTCAACAAGGTTTCCAAAGGCTATTCCGTTGAGGAATATAAAATTTAAAACTATA
Organism: Unio pictorum; assembly: GCA_030141615.1. Lineage (NCBI taxonomy): Eukaryota > Metazoa > Mollusca > Bivalvia > Unionida > Unionidae > Unio > Unio pictorum. Next base: position 231,583 of record JARLTB010000012.1, on the reverse strand, counting down.
GTAAAAGCTTTGATAAAGTTTTTTACTCAGTATGGCCTTCCCAAATCTGTTCAGTTTGATCAAGGTTCAAACTTTATATCTGGAATTTTCCAGCAAGTTATGAATGAATGCCTAATTCAACAATTCAAGTTAAAAATAAAACTATGGGTTGAAGGGACTACAAGGGAGAGAACTTTTGAGTCTGATAATGGAGTTGTGTTACTCTTGTTCATTCTTCTCACTTTTCTTCAAATTAAATATTACGGCCCTTACAAAGTTAAAAAGAAAATGAATTAGTTAAATTATAGTATTAGTGCTCCTGGGATCTAAATAAATTATAGGAGTACCAGTATATTGAAAGAGATAGCCATGTTAAATATGCAATTAATTTAGTGATACCTGTCCCACATAGTGAAGAAATATCATCGGATTTTACTGATTTTGAAGCGACAAATTGTTGGAATTTAGAAATTATGAAAAATCTAGACCAGAAACTTTTACATTTGCAAGTGCAAAAAAAAAAAAAGAAATGAACTGAAAGTTATTATTATTATATGAGCACTTATGTCCAGATATTGTTACAAGGACAAAGTTTACACGACGTTGAAATTGAAAATTCCAAACAGCATCCATCCTGGACGAGTCCACTCAAACTGGAATACTTGAAAAAGGAGATTCAATATTTGCTGGAGAATGATTTTATCAAGCCCACTAAAAGTGATTGGAGTTCACCATGCATACTTGTTCCAAAACAAGATAAAACTTTCCGTATGTGTATTGATTAAAGGAAGGTGAACAGAGTGACAAAAACAGATTCATTCCCATTACCAAGAATTGACAATAGTATTGATAAAATTGGGAATGCCAAGTATGTCACCAAATTTTGACCTTCTGAAAGGATTTTGGCAGATTCCACTACGGAAATAGCAAAGGAAAACTTAACATTGTGACTCCAAATGGACTCTACCAATATAAAGAAAGTCCATTTCAACGTCTCATAAAATGATCATCTCTGGTCTAGAAATTTGTGACGTCATCATCTACAACGACACCTGGAGAGAACATCTAGCAACAGTTAGAAAATTCTTTGACAGACTCACTGATGCGTGTTTGACTGTTAATTTATTTAAAAGTGAGTTCTGCCCTGCTAGAGTGGCTTTCTTAGGACATTTTGTGGGACATGGACAAGTTAAAAGGTTGAAGCTATATCTAGATGATATAATTTGCAGGCGCTCTTTCACGTGTATAACAATTTATTATACTGTGTAATTTGTACTAGTTCTTTTAACCTCAGATGTAAATTGGTTTGTGATAAAAAGAAAGTTTTATCATATAAACCTTTCTTTTTATTTGATGGGGGAAGGTGTTACGGCTATTGGATTTAAATTATTTATTTTTTTAATTGTTAAATCCAAATTTGTCATTTAGGGTTTAATATTCATTAATTGGGAGATTTTTTTCTAGAAAGTTCAGACTGACCATCCTTTAACTGTAAACAAGTTTTTGACCTTGGCTTATTTACCTCATTATCTGACCTTGCTTCAGATTGATAAACAGGCCTTTAAAACTATTGGTTAATTTCAAGGACAACGTTTTATTTTTAGTTCTTGGGGGTAGGAAATATCTAGAGTACGTGATTTAGTGATGGCAGTCTCTTTCTGTGACCTTCCATGAACTTCTATCAATTTCTAGAAAATCACGTGATCACTTGTTTACTTAAGAAAAACAGTTATATAGACTGTTGTTTGGGATAGAACAGTTCAGTAGAATCTCTGGGCTTTAAAATTAACAGTTGTGTATTTATGTTAGAGTTGTAATTTTAATTATCTTGTTCTGGACATTGTGTCAATTCATTGAAGAAAGAAGAATTATCTGGAAAAGGTCATGTGTTTATGATTTTCATTTGGATGATAATAAAGTAAGAACTGCATCACGTGACATTGTCAGCCATTTTGGATAACATTGTCAAGATTCGAACCTGGAACTATTAGAACATTTATTTATCAGGACTCTTGCAATTCCATTAGTGGATTATTTTTGTGAATTCTATATTGGATTAATGTTAGATTTGATTCTCTAAAACTGTAAGTTTATTTATTTTATGAAAATAATTGTACTTAATAAATTCATTGTTCAAGTTATACAAGCTTGTTAGTTTTCACTCTTTCTGTGTTGCTGCTTATTCGAGCCTAAGCACGTAACAGTGGAATTAGCGTGGACAATACTTAGCGTCCCATAAGCAATTGGAGCAGGAACCTGTTGAGGGGTGGTAAAGTTTTCTTAATGTTTTATTTCTCACTTCTATCTTTCTTTCTACTTTTTTTTTCTTCTGTGAAGAAGGTGTCGCCATCTTTTTTATCCAAGCCTTGTTTCTTCTTGTCTGAGAGCATTGAATGGTGTCAACAAGGAAGCTGCAGTCCGACTTGGTATTGGAGCAGACGGAATTTGAATCACTACAAGTGTCTTCTTCTTCCATAATCATGGCTGTGTCTGTCTTGGTGACTTTAAGATTTGCTTTCACGATCGTTCTCAAATCTCTCCTATTAGGATTAACTGTTTGCCGTACTGTTGTGATATTTCTGTTTCTGTCAAACCAGTTCTACCCATCAAGGATTGTACATCTTGTTGTATCTGGCGAGAATAGGAATAGGACGTACATGAGGTATTCGTTGTTGGAACCAAAAATGGAGCTACGTTCATCATTTGTAAGAAATTAATGTGTATTTTCGTCCCTCCATAAGACCCAAAACTACAAATGTGCCGTCCGTCTAGAAAAGGGTGACATTTTCATCTTTTTTTTTTCATCCTCCTTATATGATGACTCCTCCTAAACGTGGCCCAGCAGTAGATCGTAAAAAAAAAAAAAAGAGCAACCACTTCTAACATGGGTCCTACCAACTTGAATAGTTTTCTCCCTAGTGAACCAGCATTTCTTTCCTTTTGACTGAGGGATATTTTCTTTTTGATATTTTGACCAAGAACGTTCCGATGTTTTCATTAGCGCCTTGAAATGAGCAATCATATGTTCATCACACGAAGAAACACGGAAGTGAGATGATGTTTGGCAGGCATCTGCGCATCAGTGAAATAGATTTTGAAATAAGCGAAATCGTCAAAGAATGGCGTGGTTTTCTGCATAAAATCTGTCTTTTGTGCACCGATAAACATTTGTTATTCATGGTGTCTTTGCTGCATGTAATGTTCATGTATAAACTATAATGAATCTCATGGGAAACAAAGTCAAAGAAAATTACTCTCTAAAATGCACGTCACAAGTCGTCAGAAAATTCAATGAAATCGTATTAGGTGGAAACGGTTCTTGTGGGTTTAGTAATTCTGACGTATTGGACGCTGTCAATGACATCTTTTGACTTCAATTGTTGCAACACTGAGGATAAAAGTCGTGGCATGCTTTGCTTGATATCCATGTAGCGTATCGTGCTTGTGATAGTCTTTAACAAGAATCAGTCATCCTACACTGTGGAAATAGCAACAATCGAGAATGATTGTGAGTTTACATTTCTTTATATCTTGACAAACTCTCTGTAAATGAGATCTCATTGCTTCAAAGGCAGATTCCCACTGTGTTCTTCTTAACTAGTAATACCAACAATATCTTTCTTTCTGGTGAAATATTTACACGCTTTCCAAATATAATTTGGTGCTAAAGGATGTGGATGACATTCAGTAAACACCAACACAAACAATCACGTCAAAAATACTTTCGTCTTAAGGTAATAATTGTATTAAAAAAAACTATTTCGAGATTACCCCAAGAATTTAACCTTTTCATTAAGTTTGTTCCATGGAATTATATGCCTCACTGACACATTGTAGGTAGAAGTCTTGACAGTCAGCATCTTGAAGGAGACATGTACTTGTTGATATATGTTTGACCATTTGGACATCTTTTCAATAATCTGTTGTTGTTCATATTGTATTCAGATACCAGTGGTTAAAACGTCTATATCATAAAGGCTGTAATTGTTCTGATGCGTTTCACTTGAATCTGTACGAATTCTTTGCAAATGGGTTCGCGTAGCTCAGTAGGCTAACCACAAATTCCTTCTTCTGAAATATCTGAAATCAGGACCATATTCTGGACTGAATAAAGGAAAGTAGTTACAGGGAGTAGACCATCTGTCATTCACCAGATAAGCCGAGTCTTTATATTACAATTCGTAAAGTGTCACAATAAAACCGAAACACTGCAAAGTAGAAAATCCGGTTTTGGCTAAAGATTTGGAATTAGGTTGCTTCAGCTATTTATGCAATTTCCCTTTGAAAATCGGGGGGGGGGGGGATCGTTGAAATTCATAGAAGCTCCGCAATCCGCATCAGATGCGTGTTATTCTTAAATTAGCACATCATGATGGGCTAGTGGTGGTATCCATAGTCTTTTATGAGTGCATGCATGAGATCTTTGGTAATAACACTCATGACATCACTTTTTCCAGTTAAGCTTTCGCTAGTTGAATGGTAAGAAGGAACACGAACAGCATTCATCTTTGCTAGTAGTGCGATAGGGCACACGAACAGGATCGCATCTGATAGCAGATTAGCGTCAAGCACGTGCTGTATCGCTGAAGTCGCAGGGTACGGCACCATTCTTGTCTCAAGGCTCAAGAGCACTGTAGTGGGTCCCTCACTCGATCGTTGTTTTAAATTCGTCATATCTGTAAAAGTGTATCGGTTGTGTCCAATTATTCATCATCTTTCTCGGTCGACTTTTGTAACCGAAATGAAGCGCTGGTCTTCAAAGTTTCTTCACTTTTATACTGGAGCTAATCAAGAGGCTTTAGCGATGGTAGAAAAACATCCTTCAAGTTATCGATACTTCTGTGATCCATAAATAATTGCCCAAATTGTCCACAGCAATGGCGCCAAATGTTCACATCGGATCGGCAATATTGTAATTTGTCTTCATGAATGTCACTTGGTCTCAAGGGTGATATTGGTTTCCAACATAGCATGCTTCTCAGTGTTCTGCGTGCGTACTGTCATGCTCGTGGTAGCTAATGTCAGACAAACGTGGGAGCGTAACGTGTTAAGTAGCTTCGGTATTGAACAAATAGTGTGATAAATAACATTTGGCCGTTTGCGTGTTTTCAAACGTTTTAGCTGAATAACTCAAGGATGTGTTATGCATGTTTAATTTACATTGTTAGATTTTTTAAAAATTATTATTTCATTACATGCTATTGTAATATAAAATTGTAATGCTGGACTTGACCCATTTCCAAATATGAGTTCATTTCTGCTTGACACGAATTAACTTTCTGATTTTATTCTTTGTAAAACAACTAATACATAGCTACATTATTTTCTACGTGTATGGATTTACAATCAGAATTATTATTATTAGAAGTAAATATATTTCTTTGGGTCTTGGTCTTGGTTTTGGAATTCATGTTATGGTTTTAATTCTGTAAACATCAGAGTCATTCTATAAGGTTAATTTCCATTTGGTAAAACCTTTTTTAGAAAATGATAATTGTGACCGGAGATCAATAGTAGAGAACTATAGCTGAGAGGAGTTTTCAATCATGCTTTTAGACCCCATTACTTTCAAGTTGTATTATATGTTGCGTCCGGTATTTAATTTTTTGGGTGGAAATTTTATTTCTTCAAATTATTGAACTCAAGTGATTATTTTCTTTGGAAACGCAAAGTGCTATATTAAAATTCTGCAATAGAGACAACAGTTACTGGAATTTATATTGAATTCAAACCCAAACCTGGAATTATATTACTGTGATTCAAAAAAAAACTGTGTACACATCAATTTTATATAAGCTACCACACACACATCAACGCCTTCAGTTTTTGGACTTAAACTTAATTTTATTCAGGACTTTAAATTACTAGGACATATGTCTGTAATTCTTGGATTATTTTGTAAATTAATTCTCATTATTGTAAGTTCCTTTTCTTAATTTTCACTTTGCATTCTAAGGCAAATAATTATTTGCTGAATTTTACAAAGTTTGTTGCCTTTCACTCTTTTCTGTTACTTTGTTAAGAGTCGTAACATATATTTTAAACATAACTTGCCCCACATCCAGGTAGAATGAGTTTTACTGTGGGACATTCAGTACTTTGTTCTGAATAACATTTCAAAATAAATTGTCCATCGTATCCAGATAAATTGTGAGCAAATCGATGAGTCCCCGTAATGCTGGATGTCCTAATCGCTCTAAGTGTCATTGGAAGGGTCTAATATTCAACCAGCAAAACCTGAGTAAGAGAGCCCCAAGATTTTCTTTTATGTCCACTTGGAATCTTTCCTCAATTGGGACAGTGAAAAATATAGGTTCTTGTAAATGCTTCTCACACGCATGACGGGATACACAGAAATTAGGTAAATGAATGCCAAGGCTCGTGTAAACATTCAATTTGAAAAAAGATAAAAGTGGTTATAGCAATTGCTGATACTGACATTTCAGTGGTGAGAATGAATGTTGGGATGAACGGTTTAGAAATATTGGCACGTGAATGTCGCTTGGTTTTAGCTAAATAAGTCTGATACATTATCCCAGATACATTAATGCTGCCAAAATGTCAAACCGTACCCAATCCGAAACGTACCCAAGTTATGATACTGACATCATGTTTACGTACCCAAGTCAAAAAGTACCCAAATTAAAGCAAAATCCAACACTAGGTTCGGACATTTACTGTCTACGTTTTATATGTTGAAAGCTCCGTCTATCAGCATATACTACTTCTTAATGGTACTTCTTCATGTATGGTTTTAGACTGCTTTATTTTGAACACTAATGAGAAGAGAACGTGAGAAATGTAACAATATCGAGGCCTTGGAAATCACTTTAATGTAGAAAGCCCTATAGATAATTTCATTTTTAATAATTCAACATTGTATTTTACTAAGCCTAAGTTGCAAATCAAATCCGTCTTTTAAGGTGATATAAAAAGCAGTAAAATTGGATAGATAGATAGATAGATAGATAGATAGATAGATAGATAGATAGATAGATAGATAGATAGATAGATAGATAGATAGATAGATAGATAAAGAAAATGAGATAACTTTGGAAGTATTTGTTGTGAATTAGATTTGGCTGACATAACCTCTACTACGTTATCATATAAATACATGCAAAAGCCCCATAGAGTGAGACGATTGTCGGCGTGGGTTCTTTGTTATGATAATTAGTTTTCCCGCAAATATAACATGTTTAGAAATTATGATACTGACATTATGAGTACGCGATTCGGTAGCTGTTTATGATATACAAAAAAAAATCAAAGTCTACACAGCGTTTAAATGGATCAACCAAATGCAAAAATGTTGTGCCAGGACACCCAGACAATACAAAGACAAACATATCAAATGGCAAACATACAAGAGCATGTCAGAGCACGCAGACCATACCAAAACCAGCTATTAGAAAATAGTATACACTCAAACAGATGCAAGCTCACCAATTAAACAAAATAACTCTCTTCTACAGGTACATGTATTAGACTGACAGACCCAAAACTCGATTAAAGCACGTACTATAAACACTGACCATCACGTGTCTCACTCAATATAAAATCCAGGTACAGAAGGAACTGCTCTAAAGACATCATCCTATTACCCACAGCAAAAAAGCTAAATTAAATACAAATACTAAATACAGCTGTCTTGAAACTTTCAGCCAGTCTAGTCATGGTAATCAAGAAGTTGCAGTCCAAGCAATGTATCTGAACACACTTGTCAAAATCAGCAACATAATTAAAGACTGATCTCTTCTCATAGGATCATCAATAATCAAATTAGTAACAACAAGAGGATTATACAAAACTGACGTTAAAACCCGCATAGGTGCAACTATTAATACTGTAACAGAAAAAAATATTGGAAACGGATAAGTCCCCATATCATACCGTAACTCTTCTCATTGGTGGCAATACTAACACTAATGGTCAATCTTTAAAGGACATTGAGGATAAATATGAAATCTTGTTGTATGCCGTCCGGTCCAAAAACAATCGAAAATAATCACCTTAGGTCTAGCGCCGAGAAGGGATGTATTTATGACTGCACTAAATGATACCCTAAGTATGTTGGGAGAAAATTTCCAAATCCTCTTTGTTCCGCAGTATAAGACCTTCTTCAAAGACAATCAAGTGAATCTATAATTATACCAACGAGACCGATTTGTTTCCATCTTTGTAACGAACCTGGACATAAGCAAACGCTGTGCATATACCAAGTGGTAGAAGGCAATAATGTACAGACCTTTGCTACACGTATCCAGAAACAAAATGCGTTAAAATATGTGTATACCTTTAAACATAATACTTAAAATTATATAAACATGTTTCAGGCACTATCTGATTTGTGTACAAAGTGCAATTTATTAACATGTAAACAACTATGTGATACAGTTCAAATTACTTCTCTCTCTCTCTCTCTCTCTCTCTCTCTCTCTCTCTCTCTCTCTCTCTCTCTCTCTCTCTCTCTCTGAGGCTCTTTAAGTGTCTAATATATCAATATCTTATTGTAGGTATGTAAATCATATTGAACATTCTCATGTATCCACTACATGTGGTCATGGTACAACAGATGGGTCTTGTATGGTATCTTCTTGTGTTTGTATAAATAATCAAGGTGACGAGAAGAAAAAAATGTTTGCAGCATGATGCCCCAGTGCTAGACATACCAATAAACTGTCACACTGCAGACATTGTAGCGATATGATTGAAAGATTGTCAAAGCTACGTTAAAAAATCCAAATCACACACACACACACACACACACTATGCAGGATATTGAAGAAAGTAAGAGTACCAAGACATTGTGGAGGCATCTAAAAGAGATGAACTCACCCAAAAACAGTTGTTTTTCACCTAGACTTAAGCATAAAGATATAGAAACATCTGAACATCTGGACATGTTTCACAATTTCATCCTAATTATCTTCTTTAACAGTATTCAGAACCAGAGTAACATTCCAATTGAACTTGATGCTTTTATATCATTTAAAAGAGCTAAAACTCATAATGATAATTATTTTCAATAGCTACTGTTAGTGAAGCTGATGTCTCTGATATGATAATTAAGGTGAAATTTAATATATCCTGTGGATTGGATGATATTGGTCCATCAATTCTTAGAATTGCTGCACCAGTAATAACTAAGTCATCACCACATATAAACATAAGTATAACGAGTGGTAATTTTCCAGAAACATTAAAATGTGCAAAGGTTACACCCATCTTTAAGAAAGGAGACAAGATGGATTCAGGGAATTACAGACCAATATCAATTCTACCTGTACTATCAAAATTATTTGAGAAGCATCATGCATGTAGCCATTCAGGTCTACACATTTTTTTAAAGCATACTGTCTATTTCATAAAGTACAATCAGGATTTAGAACGAAACACTCGTGTCAAACATAACTTACAAAATTAATTGATGTTTGGCTGAAGGAACTGGATAATTGACATAAGCCTAGGATTATTTTCCTTGACTTCAAGAAAACCTTTAATCTTGTTGAACTGTTACAGTCGTTCTTTAAACTGCTTTAGATCATACCTAAACCAAAGGTCTCAACAAGTAAGCATTGGCAATATTAGCTCTCCAACTTGCACTATTCGTACAGGTGTCCCTCAAGGTTCAGTTTAAGGCCCACTCCACTTCCTTATCTATATCAACGATTTACTGTTACAAAAAAAGGAATCCACAAAATGTTTACAGAAGATGTAGCCTTGTATATATCTAGTTCTGATACTGACGTTATTAGAGTCCTAAAGCCGGGCACAGTAAAATAGGATGGTAATCAATGAAGGTAAAACAAAATGTATGATGTTGGGGACGTCACAGAAGATAGACATGTCAGGGAACCCAGAACTATCTCTTGCAATAAATAATCACCTGTTAGAAAATGTCAAACATGAAAAGCTTGTAGGTGTGTGAGTAGATAATATTTTTTTTGGATGACCATAATGATACGCTTTGTGAAACACTGTCATTCAAAACTCCCCATCTCGGCAGAATCAGGAAATATTCAGGAAACTTGCAATCTGTACTACATGTCATATATTCTTCCAATAATGGATTATTTTTCAGATGTATGGAGAAACTGCGCTAAATCAGAGCCAGAGCCAGAGAGGAATTATAAACTTCAGAACGAGCAGCACGCGTAATTTTAGATGCAACTATTGACCATCCCTCAAAAGAATTGCTTACAGAACTCAAATGGTACACAATATATGACATATATTTTTACAAGGCAGTTCTAAGTGGATATTTGGAACTGTACCAGAGTATCTTCATGTCTTATTCAAGGCCTTTTTCAACACAATACCGGTTGATATCAATATCAAATGGAAAACCTTAAAAACCAAAACGAAGAACACAATAATTTAAAAAGAACTTCCAATATTCTGGTATAGTTCTGTGGAAAAGCTTCCACTACATGTAACATCTGCTGAAAAAATATTAGTTTTTTAATAAGAGATATCATGAGCTTGTATGTGTTTCTAATACATAATGGAATTTAGTATTTTAATATAAAACATGTTTAAAAAAAACAGAAATTATTGCTATTCATATAGCATATGCATATAATGTGCATTGTTATAATCTTCTTAACACGGCCTCAAGGGAGACCAGTCCTTGCCTAATGAGTCACCATCTATAAATAAAGCATTATTATTATTATTATTATTATTATTATTATTATTATTATTATTATTATTATTAGGGTTACCGCGAATCATGGAACCCTGGAAGAGGTTTGGAATTTTAAAAATAAATTTCTAGGGTCTTGAAAAGTAATGGAATTGTTAACACCTTGCAAAGTTTTGGAAAAGTCGTGGAATTTAAGATAATGGAGTAAATGAAATTGATTACTTCAAATTTTATAAAGCACCTATCACTGACTAAAAAAGCGATAAAATTACGATCCATAAATGGCTTCATTTCATAAAACAAGAATAAGTTCCCCTAACAGTAGATATTACGTGAATTCCGGTGTAGTTCGATTGGAAAATTCAAATGGTCAGCCGCGCCACTTTGAATAATTATCACTTGATGATCTGTCAAAACGAAGTTAATTTCTTCCGAAATAAATATGCTGTTTCTTCGATCTAACGTACAAGGTAAGTACTTATTTGGTTTGGTTAATATTTCAATCTTCATTTTGTATATTATTATTATTATTATTATTATTATTATTATTATTATCTGAAAAAAATACTTTAATTTCACAAATAAAGCATGCAATAGCTGTACGAATAGCTTTTACGCAAATCGTACCTAAATTATATTCATGGAGCCGTGTCAATAGTCTTTTCAGATGAGGTGAATGGTGCCTGTGTGAATAGCTTTACGCAAATCGTACCTAAATTATATTCATGGAGCCGTGTCAATAGTCTTTTCAGATGAGGTGAATGGTGCCTGTGTGAATAGTATGTCCTAGTTATTGTGCCATATAGCAAATCTAGACATTCTGGTTCGCCTCAAGAAGTGTAAGAACAAATGGTGCTCAGACTGAAGTAAACAGGTCAAGGCAATCTGCATAATTAAAAACATTTCTCAACAAAATTGTATGCATGTTATTTCAGACATGCTATCATGTTTTTATTTAAAGGGTTGGTCGTATTGTGCGTGCGTGTGTGAGTGTGGGGGGAGGGGGGCAGGCAACAGATCTGAATCCTAAATGTTTTTATCAAGCCATTTTTTTCTATAATGTGGAATTTGATACTTTGCATGTTTTCTTTTCTTACCTTATGAAAGTGTTTAATGCATTTTTACTGGTAAACGTTTCATCAAAGAGTATGGACAAAATTACTTAGCTTGTCAATGCAAAACCCAGAAAAGTATCTTATCTAAACTGATTTTCATCAGTTGCTCCAATAATTGCTAACTGTTTTAATGTTATGTGTAATCATAGCATTGTACTGGCTATTTTGTGGAAGATAACTTAAATGCCAGCTCTTTTTATAATTAACAAAAACGGAAGTAAGGAAAAGTCAACAACCACATACCCATTTCCAATTTTCCATTTTGTTAATAATTAACTTAAAAAAACAATCCTGATTTTGCAATTTTGTTTTTACAAAAGCACAACTATCTCCATGGAAATTATTTTGTTTTAAGACAAAACTACTCTTATAAAATGGCCTTATTTTCAATTGTAAATTAGTGATTAAAGGCCTTAGAGGATGGATAAATGGTTGGAACAGTAATAAGGAAAAATCTATGAGTTGTGGAGTGCCACAAGGGTCAATGTTAGATCCACTTCTATTTAGAATATAAACTGATGGCTTACCTCTAAGGAAAGAAAACACTAATAACTAATCTTTATGCAGACAATACAACTTTAGTATATGCAAAAGATTCTCCCAAAGTGCAAGAAGCAAACTTCAGGTAGGATGCAATGAAAATGGAATGCTTCTTAATGCAGGCAAAAAACCAAATATTAGTTATTACTGGCAAACATCAGCAATCAACACTATAACATAATCAACTCAATCTTTGATCTAATAATGGAAATTTCCAAATTGTTAATAACGTCAAGATAGTTGGTGTACACGTATATAAGAGCTAACTCTGGAATGCATATGCAAATCACATCAATTAAAACGTCTAAATACACCTTTGACTACATACGATTACTAGAAATAACACTCCTTTGAAACATCATAAGATAGTCTGCAAAGCATTTGTTCATCTTTCTTTTACTATTGCAAAATTTTATGGAGGTAATCATACTGGTACAAACAAAAAAAACTGTTAAAGTTACAAAAAAGGGCTTGTAAATCATGAATGATAGAATTTAAGCAATGGAATGGCTGAAATATTGTTATACACATGAAATCAGAGAAGCAAAATTAATTCATTCTGTATCTAAAATATCAGCTTCTGAATAACTGACCAAAGCAGATCAATACATGGATATTCCAGTCCTAAAATTATATATTGATATATTGCTAAGAACAGTACAATCTATTTTTAAATTTGTACAACATATTTACTTAAAAAATAACCATGTAAACCCAAACATCAAGACAAGCAGCCTGAGACCTCTTCAACTTCAACGTAACCATAATGAATGACCTTTGTTGAAGGAATATTCTTTGTTGGCGACAATCTGATGCAAGCTGGTTTATATTAGCATCGCTATTCATTGACTTGGTATGCTTCCTTTTGACTTAGTTCCATGTAGAAGGACTGGTCATCTTTGCTTAGGGTCTATAATTGTGTCTCCTTATGAAGCCTCAATAAGTTTAGTAAGGTCTGCACTGGTGTTATAATTAACAATGCCATGTACTACTGTTATCATCTGGCGTGCTTCTTCTGCAATATATGAAACACAATAAATCACATATGCCATAGCTTTTCGTCACTTTGTAAGGTGTTTTTGTGGCTGCTGTTAGCTAACTAATTTGTCTAATTTATCTCGACTAATCATACTTAGACTTCTTGATTCAAATCTTGTTGTTTCATCCTATCGAGATCATCTCATGTTCTAACTATCTGGATACGCATGGTTTGAATTCATTTCTCAATAGCTTATCAAAACTCCAATACTTTGGGCTTCGTGTGTATGATGTAAGTTAGCTTTGCAAGAAGAAATTATACCCTGATGAGTCATATTTTTCTCAGTTTTTAAGGAATTGTAATGTGTTGGTGCTGTATAGAAGCATCATGTTCTAGAACATACAAAACAGAATAGGTGGGATATTTGTACACAATATGATTAATTTGTGAATCACAATAGTGATCTTGAGCTGGCAAAAGTGGCTCTGTGTAGGGTTTGATGCCAAGATCCATCCCTATGCAAGCAGCACGTCATTCTTAGATGGTCATAAAAAAATCATAGACTGGCCCATTGGGTTAAAATTGGACAAGCACTGGATAAAGTCATATGGATAAATACAAAATTGTGTGATCCGTCCACACCTGAAATATTGAGAATTTCACAGCATTTATAAATAATTAGACTTTGTTTGGATAAATAAATCAATGAATACTCAAGATTTGTATGACCAAATTATTAGTTCAGCTATGTCATGCACAGTGTAACAACAAATTAAGAAACCTACTTTGTTCCTGAAAATGTTTCATGCATACAGTTTGTAACAGTGGACAAGGATGAGACGAATTGATAGACTTGCAAAATTCCATAAAGTTTGGTCCACTTATCATGCAAAAAACCTGGTATCCCACAAACGCATGTAATAGTAGCCGATAATGTATTACTGAGATTTAAATGCTTTAACGTTCAGTGCTACAAATAAATAAAATTGTTTTACGTCTATATAATCTTGCAATGCTTGAGCTTTCTCTTTGCATACTAAAGCAAACTCTATTTTCAGATTAAAGAACTCGCTCGATGGTAGCCCTTAAGAAAGACCCAACCCGTAAGGTTTTGGGAAGTAATGCCACTCTAAATTTAAACTTATTTTCCACTTCTAGGTTTCAAGCCATTTCCAAGCTGAAAAAATGAAATGAAGTTTTATATTTGTTAAATACGTATAATACTTTAATACTTGTGAAGTTATGACAAAATTATATAAAAGCTATGAATAATTTTCCTTAAATGTAACAATACCACCATGAATGCTTTAAAGTATACAACAATTTTACTTGCATGCTTGTCAACAAAGTACTTATGACATCTTTACTCTCCCATTGATATTAATCACAACTAAATAAGTGCTCTTATCCGAAAAATAAAATTATGATGTCCAGATAATCTAGAAATCTGATAAAACTTATAAACACCACTTAAAATGTCACTTGATCATATATATATATATATATATATATATATATATATATATATATATATATATATATATATATATATATATTCATCATCATACTTCTATTTTTGCATCCTTTATTTTTTCTTTCAAAGCATGAACACAAAATCTACATATTGAGTCTTGTATAGGATGGGACCCAACATTTAGATTTTCGAAAAACAGTCGACTTTAAATTTTTGAAACCTTTTAGTTTTTATAAAAGGAAGTTTATTTTATCCGATTAATCTGTATAGGTTTTGTTTTTAAAACATATTTTATTGCCTCAGTAAGAAACAGTAGGATTGGTCATGCCGGATCTGTACGTTCTGAAAACACAGAATTGGTTCGAACCAACAAAACAATGGGTGCATTGGATTATACTGTAATGCTCTCTCTCTCTCTCTCTCTCTCTCTCTCTCTCTCTCTCTCTCATGGGTACATTGGATTATACTGTAATGCTCTCTCTCTCTCTCTCTCTCTCTCATGGGTACATTGGATTATACTGTAATGCCGGATCTTAGACTCGAACCGACGCAGACAGAGGTGAGACGGCAGTGATCCATAACGGAAAGCGCTTTAGACCACTCGGCCTACTCGGGGGCCCAATGATAATTAAAAGTATGTAATTATAGTTCGTAAGGAAACTAAGTGTTTACAAATATCGTATATTTAGAATCGAAAACTATTTGTAATCTTCCAATGCAGTCAAATAGAGATCACGACACTTTTCAAATAGCATTATTTCCAATAGCTAGTGATAGATACAGAATAGTGGTAGAAACAGAATATAATACTTATCAAGAAGAAAGTAACATTTACCTTGCTATTGTCATTTGGGACTTTTTTAAAACTGCCCATTCCGCATGCTCCTCTGTACCTTTTTTAACCATGGATTAGAAGCGTCCTTTTTATAAAGTAAATGTTTAAATAGTTTTTGAATGTAAATTGATAGACATCGCCCGATCTTTCCAAACATTGCACTTAATCATTGTGTAACTAACAGAAAGCTCATAACTTAATCAGACCTATTTAAAATCAAGCATTTCTATGAAATTTTCTATGCAAAATTCTTTAAAAAATAATATTTATATGTTCTCTTTATTTTAGTTTTTTACATTAAAACCATACCTTACATTTATACGAATGGGAAGAAAGAAAACTCAATTTTTTTTACAGCATTTGTAGTATCAGACGCACATTTTTGATTAAAAATTATACAAAATCTCACAAAACAATAAAATGGGCATAGTGCCAAACAAGCAAGAGGAAAAATTTATTTCTAAAGTTCGGAATGATGTCTGAAATTTATGCGGAATAGTGGATTTGTTTTTTTTTCTTCTTCTGGGTGTGGCAAATGAATGACCGACTTTGTAGTAAAATTGTTAGTTTTACTACTTTTTATTTTTTATTAAAAATACGTAACTTTGAAAAGTATATTATTTAAACTTCATTCATCATTTCTTGTGGTAAAACTCAGAATAAAATCCAGTTTTCCAGAAAATAAAGCGCGTACGCTTAAAGTTTAAACTCAGTTAAGATTTTTATCTTAAAATTATACTCTTTCCCAGTGTTTATTAGAATATTCGAAACCAAATAAAATGTGTATCACCCATGCATTTATCTGGAATTTGGCAACAGTTGGTGAAGGCAGCGGTTAAGTTTAATGGAACAGAGCACCTGACGAAACGCGATGTAATGTGGAGACACGTGCTTCCACAAATAAAAGAAATTATTTCTTATACACAAGGCTTTATTAAATATTTCATACTGAAATATCTTATTTGGAAATAACAATATTGCCGCAGTGGATATATGACATTTACCGCCACAGAGGCATTATCGCTTTTGAAACCACTTTTTTTTTTCCATTTAAGAAATGAATCTGTTCTTAAAAGTGTTGTTAAAGCCTGTATTTCTATAAGCCTGTATGACCGGATTGGCAAGTGGGGTTGGTTCTAAGGTATTTGGAAGCCATCCAGCCCCGGCTTAAAATAAGCACACACACACACACACACACACACGTTCACAGACAAACAAACATTGTCATAAAGATGATCGCGACTTAATGGACGATGACCCACATTCTGGAAGACCGCTCTCTGCGACCTCTGTGCAGGGTCTAACTGATGAAACTACTCAATACACTGGCAAAATATTTATATTATCACGAACATTAATTCAACAATTGTTTGTAAAAGAATAAAGATTCACTTGAACTTCATATAGCTTTGTCTTAGATGGGTCCCGTAGTTCTTGCGGGACGATCCTGAAATGAGCTCGGGTTGAAATCGCCAACAGCTACTCGTCAAACATGAAAATAGTGACCAGAGACCGCTTGTTTCCGATGAAACTTGTTGTTTTGAAACCGACACAAGATAAATTGCAAAGTTTTGGTTTGGGGTGGGTGGGTGGGTTAAAAGCAGAGACCACAAATCGCTCGAGGTAATCTAACTGTCATGAGAATTCTATACGCATTATTTTCACAAATAGAGGTGTTGTACAGCACAGTAATATTTAGAACCTTTCCTGTGTGACCTATTGGACATTTTTCGTTCGAAGTATATCCACACACACACACACACACACACACACACACACACACACACACACACACATATATATATATATATATATATATATATATATATATATATATATATATATATATATATATATATATATATATATATATTACTGCAATATTTATCGACAAATGATATGAAGGTTTTGTAATGGGCTATAATAATGTCACATATTCAATTTTAACGACATAAAACAGCACGTCTTAAAGAAAACTAAAACTGATTACAAACACAGAAGAATAAAATAAAGATCAATAATAATAAAATTTTGCTTTGCTTTAAATCGAGTGGTCCTTGAAAATAAATGATCACTGGACGCGCGTTGAATGATTGTACGCTGCTTACTTCCACTTTCAATAAATAGCACAATTGCAAATATAAATGAAAGATGAAATCCTGAATAAAACTGTTCTATTACACTTCGCAAATGATCTAAAGCAATGGACAATAATAAAGACAAGCTATGTACTTACAAAGATATAGCGACTCTCATTTTCTGCCTATTCTATTTTCAAGACAATTTCTCCCCAAAATATAAAAAAAATTGAATAGCTGTGTCTATACATCGTTTTACTGAGTAAATAGTTTTAAAGAGAAAGAAAATTAAATTACTACACTACATACTCACTGGACAATCATTTAAAAAAATATAAAGGCATCTACATAAAATCATAAACATGGAATCATAAACGAGGCAGAAGAAAATCCCAGAGTAAATTATCATTCTATGAAAAACTGAAAGTTACAACAAAGATAATACTCGCAAGATACCTCCGAAAACAATGTTTTTTTTTTATAATTTAAAAATATTATTTAAAAAAACAATGAAAGTCTAAGTCTTTACTTGCACAGCAAGATATAAAACGGATTCCACTGACACTTTTTTTCGTAAAATATACAGGAAAAAAAAAGAGGAAATTGGGAACTCAACTAAATAAAACTGAAATCACTTACAATATATATCATATTTTGTTTTCATCGATCCATTTCTTTAAAACAAAAATATAACAAGTGTCGTTAATATTACTTGAACATCCAGTTGTAAATACGCAATAATATTTTCACTCCGAAACATAACAATACATTTTTCCAGATGAAAAAAACAACAGGATATTAAAAAAAATATTAGAATTGTTGTGATCTTTTTCTAACGTATTTGGTTATAGCTTTTTGCCTACTGTTAGTGTAGTCCATGTCACGTAATTTATTCAATACCGATTCTACCTTTCGATAAATCTATACATTCATGCATATTTTAAATTCGCAATATATTAAAATACGATGTTTATTCAATACAATCGTTCTTTGGAATGTAAGACGATTAACGAATTAGCGGATTTAAAGATCTTAAAAGACATCAATATTAACCTCACTTTTATTTATTCTACAATATAATTTTATATAAATGTTATGTTTCTTAAGGTAAAAAGTGCAAGATAAAATTTGAAATACATTTATTTAAAATGGAAAAGAAACAGAAATATTTCCTATGGTGATGGTTAAAGCGACAAGTATTGTTTTACAAAACCAATGAATTTAGAGCAACGTTACCTACAACAAAAGCCAGATGATAGCTCAAGATATGGTTTCATTACATACTTGTATTAAGCTAATCATGATACACACACAGTGCTTTCTACCATATATCAGATTATTTTCAAAAGTCAAACAGATATATAAGATGAACGTCATATCCTGAGACATGAAACTCTTTAAAAACGGAAATTCACGTGCATTCCAAAATGAGTGTTTGGTTGTACACTGAAGATACCAACAAGACAATACTTAATACAGAACCGACTATGACAAACCCAAGCACTATTTATATGAACAACACATCAGTTATTATCGTCTGCAACAATGTGTCTCTGTCGTTTGAATTCCTCCAATGCTTTCATCTTTTCTTGCATTAACTGCTTAAGTCGCCGAATTTTGTCCTCATGACTAGTTAAACCAGATTCAGTCAGCAAAGATTTGCTGCCATCGTGTTTGGATATTTCACTAGTTGTATCTGTATCCAATGAACCATCCACCTTTTCTTCTTCTGACCCCCTTACTTCACTGTAAACGTTAGCTTCACCAGCATTAGACTGAAGGCGCATGGATTTAACACGGTTAGCACGATCATCTTTGTCTTCTAAGCCTTTACGCTTTGTTCCAGACGAATCACCCATGCCTGATATAGAGCGTTGTTTGACTTGTTCTTTTTGGTGCTGGGTTTGATTAATAGAAGACAAATTCGAGTTCCCCTCATCTCCATAACCACTTGTTATGGGTTCCTTCTTTATCCAACTTTCATTTCTCGTTACCGTGTTATCTTCATCACCATATCCTTCTGTTCTAGGCTCAGATTTTACTCTAACTGTTGGACATGACGAGCTTAATGCTGGTGTGTTTGGAGGATTTACAGTTTTTTCTTGTGTAGGTCCTGAACCAGATGTACTAGCTAAACTAACTGACCCGATATTTTGGTTTACCTTCTTTCCCGTTGGTAAAACTGACACCAAAGTAATATTTCCTTTTGTTTTGGATACTGACGAATCTTTTCCATGCAGACTCATGGGCATTACCGCAGAATCCTTTTGAGGGATAACATAAGCTCTTGGCTGCTGATGAGATATATTGGCTGGAATCAGGATGTTCTTATTATCTACTTTTATGAGGTAATAACGCTGCTGCGTTCCAGAAGTCGATTTGGTCGCAACGGTGGATGGCATGGCACCAGATAGTGGTAATCTTGTCAATAATGATTGACCTGGGGAAGGAGATATTGTGATTGGATTTGATGATGCATGTGGTGTAAAGACCTGTGAAATGGTGGACCGCAAATCTGTAACTGTCGTGGATGGTTTGGCGATTACCGACTGAGAGGTCAATACGGTCGTAGACCCTGTTGTTTGAGAAGACTGAGTGGACTGATTAGTAAATGTAAGTACCTTAGTGCCACTAGTTACCTGATTCGTAAGTAACGTCGGTTTTACGGGCAAAATGGTGCTGGTAGAATTTGCAACTGACAACGGTGCAGCCGCAGGTGATGGCGAAGAAAAACGTGACTGAGACAAACTGGCTTGACTTGTTGCAATTTCCGTCGTGGTAGGCAACCTTACAATCATTGGTATAACAGGTAACGATCCTGATGAAGAAACAGCTGATGAGAGACGATCTGGAAAGGATGATCCAACAGTTACGACAATAGGTGTTTGAATAGAGCGAGGAGCAGGTGACGTTGTGTATGTCTTGCTGATGGAACCCGAATTAGACATATCTGTTTTCCGTACTTTCTCTACCAAGTTTGAGATCATTGTCGATGCAGAAAACAAGAGCGATCTCGAGTTCTGACTCGAGTTTTTGGCATCTGTCTGATTGTTAGGTATTGTGACTTTATCAACATTAGTCACAGGCGTACTTCTCGAGGAAAAGGCCGATCCTGCATCCTTGTCCTGGCTTTCTTCCTCATCTACTGAATTACGAGAATGTTTATCGGCCTGACTTGTTACATCGGAAACGAATTTCCTTTCTTTCGCAACACTAGTGACCGCTTTATGCAATGCTTTCACTACTATTCGTTTCTTCTTCATTATATTTCTCAAAGCCTTTTCCCTACAGTTTTTTCTGCAGCAATCAGTTTTGTAGATAGCTGCATATTTGGCACTCACAGTCGTTTGCCTGAAATGAAATTTTCGAAGAACAACGGAGCAAGGTTTGCACAACTCTTTAAGACTTTCAACATTAGTCTTGGAATTATGTTCTAATGCACCGACATCTCTTTTAGAAATCGATCTAAACTTCTTCCCTGATATTTTCAATGTATCGTCTGGAGATTCTGCACTTTTGTCTGAATTTAGCTCCTCCATCCCTTGTGCCCGTTTTCTAGAGATGGCAAGTCTAAGAACATTACGAATGTCTTTTTTCGACACAGCATGTGAATTAGAACCATCAACCGATGAAACTTTAGTCTGTGAAGAATTCTCTTCTTTTTCATTCTTTTCATCACATTTTCTTGATTTCATGTTTTCATATGTCATAGCTGTTGTTTCATCGGGCATATGGGAGAGAGAAAATACTGAGTCTATCCGAATTTCATTTCTTACCGGTTCTGACCTTTTGTTTTCAACTGATACAGCATGACTGCTATTACGTGATATCGAGGTTAATGTGTTCAAAGACACGCTTGAAGCTGCTGAATGCGAATAAATCGGTAAAGTCCCTGCTACTGTCTTTAAGATACTTTCCGGATGTGTTGAACAGGGCCAGCTAACTGTCTGCACTTTCGCTGGTGTTGTTGCTGTGGTCAGTTGTGGAGCACTTACCTTTGCATACGCATATGCTGGCATTGAA
The DNA here is from genome assembly GCA_030141615.1 of Unio pictorum. Classification (NCBI taxonomy): domain Eukaryota; kingdom Metazoa; phylum Mollusca; class Bivalvia; order Unionida; family Unionidae; genus Unio; species Unio pictorum. The sequence continues at coordinate 209,912 of JARLTB010000012.1, read as the reverse complement.
ATAGTTTGCGAAGTTTGTGAGAGAATACTCGGGGGTATTAGCACATTGGTGTTCTGCACAATTCTAGACACTTGCGACACACCAGCTGTTGCTGGGATGGGGGTCGAACCTTTGGTTGATACGGTTACATACGGAATCTGATTTGCTACTTTTGATACTTGAGATGCAGTCATAGATGGTGGCATGTGAATCAAACTTTTGACTGTAGACGATGATGTCACAGAAGGAGTTAGTATTGTTACTGTAGACACCTGAGGTACGACAGACGACGGCATGGATATCAAACCTTTGATTGTAGAAGGTGGCATCATCATAGAAGAAGGATTCTGACTCGCTCCCTTCGATGCCTGCGACACACTAAGAGACGATGGAATTAAGCTTTGGATAACTGGAGATGTCGTCTGACTTTGAGTGATTGGAGTAGGTGGCACAAACGTTGCTGGCACCAAAATTGCTGGTGCAGAAGTTCCATTGCTGACAAAAAGCACAGGAAACGTGTTTACCTTCACTTCTGGACTTCGAGTTGTATTGCAATTAATCTGGGGAGGCTTCACTGACGACCTGTTGACATTAGTTGTCTTAGAACTTTGTGCAACTGAAGAAAAGATACTTGTTAAACCTATCTGACTGAAATTTTGGTTTTGAGAAGTTATTGCTGCAATGGATGTATTACCGCTTGTCATAATATGCCCCTGACTATACAATATGTTAGTTGTATTATCTTTATTCGTCGTATCACAGTCGTTCAAAAGATCTGTAGTCTTCTTCATACCAATTCTCGTGGCAGCTTCGTGGCTGAACAAGAGCATCGGATACGGTTTTTCAGGAGGCGATATATCTGGAACACTCATTTCACTGCTAACAGCAGATGTGTTAGGTGAAGAACTAACCTGCACATTTTTCATCATTGTTATCACACTTGAATTGCTGACAGGGTCTGCATCTGAACTTGTGATGTGACTGCTTACCAACTCACGGGATTCGTTAGTATGCTTTGATTGTCCAGTTACTACAGCAGACGTTTTAGAGGCAACTGAGATCCCACTTAATAAACTTGTTCCCATGTTCAAAGCAGACGAGGTTGTCACAGGAATTGATGCTGGAGCCTGTCGAACGAGTACATTGTCATTAGAACCATTCTGTAGTGTAAGAATGTCTCCAGTTTTTAGTGATGATGCCGAACCTGGTGATGGCAGCAACGTAGTAAAAATTCTGCCATCAGGCATTACTATCTTTGTTGCTGAAAATGACGTGACCACCTTATTCTTTATACTCGCTGTTGAAGGTTTGGAGGTTACACGTTTTGCTTTATTAGCTTCAGTTATTTTTACTGTGGAGACATTTGAAGGTTTCTCATTTAACAGAGATCTTAATGCAGAATCGCGATGCGTTGCTGAGTTAGATGAAGTTGTGCCTGATTTTGATGGATTAGAAACTTTGGTTGATCCGCTACTGCCTGCATGTACATGTGTCACCTTTGATAAAGTTCCCGCTGCCGATGTGACTGTTTTGGCATTATTAGCGTGGTCTTGATTACTCCTCGATGTGAGAACGCGTTCATTACCAACAGCTGCTTTGACTTTCCAGGAACTCTGTCCAAGCGGTGCCACAATAAAAACTTTGTTTTCCTCACAACGAGGTTTCTCGGTAGGAACTATAAACATCTTCATTTGTCCATTTTCATCAGGCAGCATAATGCATTTTTGCGAGGTGGGGACTCCATCTCCAGTACGGAAAGGGGTGCCGTTTTGGTTAATGAGCAGTTTTCCTGGCTTAGCTCTGCAATAAAAATGTCAATAACAATAATATGTTATTTCAAAGATAGTAATGTCTGATAATCTGTAACATAAGACTAGCACATGCTGATATTACTTTCTGTACCAGTATAATAGTCGCAAATATGCATTCCAACAATGATTGCATCAGAATGACATTTTCATACCCATGTTAGTATGTTTAAAAAATAACACGTATATTAAAAATATATTTTAATGAATAAATATTTTTAAAATTACAGTTCTTTATCTTCATTATCGACACGTAGGTAGAAATCGCAAGTCCTGAAAATGACAATAAATTGTATGCATTATAGACTTTACCAAAGAATACCACCCCAAAAAATTCTTCCGCAATTGCACAACCGCGCCAGGTACAGTTGATAAAACACTATTAATAATTAGAAAATCAAACTGAACGTTTCGAAATATTGAAATTAGTGGTTAGAAATGCAGGCATGGAAATGCTGTGGAAACAAAAGGATAAATAGATACATAATACACATATATTAGTTAAAACATTCAATTATTCAATGAAACAACACATCTGTTGTAAGAAAAGAACTATGAATACGAACACTGTCACCGAATAAATTGTTATGAATGTGTTAGTTATGAATAACCGGCATATTTCCAATAATACAAACCGGAAAGTAAGTTTGAAAATTTGATGTCACAAGATAAGCGGGTAAGTGCAAGATGATATTTATAAGGTTATGTATTAATACTGCGATACTCGAAAGTGTCTTGAAGCACAATACATGGACCTCTTTTGTTTCGTAACTTTGTCGATTTATGAATCCATTCACGAGGAAGTACGACATTAAGACTTTATGACTCACATGGTGGCTATATACTGAATGTCAGCTTCTCACTGTTTAAATTTAGTACGACAAAATACAGTAAGATTTTTCAAACGGTCTGCTTCTCATTTAGTAGTCCATGACTAGATAAGATTTTCAAGAAAGCTGTTGTGGGGCCTGATACAGGATGCCTGGAGTATTATAAAACGTCTATTGGCGAAAACCCCAATTTTGACATCGCCATACATTTCGTAGGAATAGAGAGACAGCAATATGTTCAAAATGACCACCACGGTGGCTAAACAGAGGATCAGCTTGCACCATTTACATTTAGGATCAGCTAGATACTGTACGAACTTATCTGATAAAAAACCTAATGTCGACATGATATTACATTTGAGAGTAGAAGCGATAACAAATTTGCTGTAAGGTCCCCATAGTGGTAATATTGGACATCAGATCAGCACTCTTTTATTTAGGACCAACTTGACATTTTAAGAAATGTTATGGTTAGCACCCATTACTAATAAGACTTTTTTGCGGTGCAAGGAAAACAAAAGTTGAAGACTATTTCTGATGTGTCTGTATTAGACATGATTGGCACAATTTTCATTTAGGACCAACTAGACAGCATACGTCTTTTGGTGAAAGCATGATATCAACCTAACCAGCACACCTGCAGAAGTAGCGATGACATAATTTTCATACTGGCCATTGTGGTGGTGGCGGTGATTATGATTATTCACCATATGTTTTGGATTTATGGACGAATATCAAGCTGAAGTGGTGGTTATGGTGTTGGGAGAGCAAAGTGAAACCATATGTCAAGTTTGTTCCCCGTACGCCCTTACATTTTATAATAAAATTGCCAAAATATAGCATTCTGTATTGAGGTTACTCGTGTAAAGAATATTTTTTTAAAACCTTTTTTTAAAAAAAAGCGTAATTTGAATAAATGGCCCTTAACATTTCTACGAATTCAAAATAATGATATTTCACCGAGAAGTTAAAAGACTAAATATGAATGTTTGTATGTTTTCAGCCTGTTTGTGTTTTACCGTAATATAAACATTTACAGCTGTGGATTTTCAATAATAATTCTTGATGACTGAAAGGATGAAAATACCCACAAAATACGTAATGTAGATCTATCATCGATCAATTATGTAAGACATTTGTTGCCATAATTGTTAAAGCACGATGACCATTTTGATGCTAATAATACTATATTTCATTCAGTAATTTAGGTCATCACAAAATACAAGTATTTAAAATATGTACCATGGTATAAGAAGTTAAATATGTTCATCGTTTGTATACATACATACGTTCCTATAATCGATACATTATATATATTATAAAGCTGATAATACCTGTAAGTATGTTATTCACCATTCGTTTGAGTTGCGAAAGATTGTATTGCACGTCAATGCACAAATAATAAATACGTATGATAGAGCAACCACATTTTCTCTATTTATATTCTTATCCGATGGCATAAAACACAACATGCAAGTACGTGGCATATTAGATTTCACCAACATCTATATTTTGGGGGTGGGTGCAAAAATGCATCTTGAATAGCAGAGGAAAACGATTGTCGTACAATTGGTTAGAGATGGATTTTCCAATTTTCTGACTTTCACATATTTCTTTAAGATAGTATATTGTACAATATGGTTTGGGTGGGGGATATCGACATCATCACTCTGGATGTTCTTTCTAACGATAAGCACTTCCCTTCTTACAATGCCTAACAGTTCGCTTCGGTAATTTAATTTCTTTTGATTTAATCCAGCTCCACGTAAGACGCTATATTTTGAAACACCCCTTCAGTAATCGTAAAGTATTACAACATAAACAGATAGCATCCCACAAAGAGACAGTGGTCATGGGATCGAATTTCCAGAGTTTGGAGATTGTACATATTCAAGAGCTGAAGCAACCTGTCTCTCGTTTAACACCCTATTGACAAAGAAAGGAATGCAACTTTCAGACATCCTTTAACAAAAGAGGATAGGGAAACTGACTGCACATCGAATATGGTCATATTTTAATAGATATCTTACCTGAATGACCAAATCAGTTCTAAAGATTGATATTATGTCCTTGAAAGCTGCTGGCAGTTTTTCTCTGAACAATATAATGTTCATTGCGCTGAGTCTTGGAAATGGAGAATAACAAGCGATTTCCCTGACTGAGTAAAACAAGGTCTATCATTAAATAAGATTTTCACCGGGCATCAAGAAATCAAAGGTATATTTCGACGACAAAAAGAAAGAAAGCTATTTTATACAATTTTCATATATAAAAAACTTCTAAAAAGAAAACAAAGTTTTTTTTTTTATTGAATCTGCCTGAGAATCTGGTATTCGTGACGAAGAATTATTCCCAAACCCAGACCACGTCTTGTAAGGCAAAGGATGAATGGAATTTATCCTCGAAAATTAGTATAAGAAGCAAATTGTTGTGTTCTGCACATTGTGTCAGATGGTGGAACTCTAGAAACAAGATGCGTATCTAGTCCTTTATTCAAAGCTATGTTCTTGGTTTATATAATGTATCTTATGATAACTGTGACAGTTATCCCATTTGTATGAATATCAATGTCTTCATTTAACTATTAATGTGTTTTTAAAAAATTAAATAGTAAAATACATGGATTATTGATAAAACTATGGTTCTATTGCAAAATAAACAAAGCCGTGTGCATATTCAAAGTGCTTTTATAACAAATTTAAATCAAATAACTATGATGAGAATCAAACACGTCCGAAAGCACTTTTGTTTTCATTTCTAATAATGATGACTAAAATGGGTTAAAATTACACGGGCTCAAATAATATCACATCATTTCTTTTAAAAATCCTTCCCCGGTTTCTGTAAACACTATGATCTCAATTCGAAAAGCTCATAAAGTAAATTGTGACACCGGATTACATTGGCTAAAAGTTGCTAAAAGCCTGTATATTCATCAGGCACGTAATGTTGTTGTCTAAATTATAATCAACAAACATCGAATTGTCTATAAATCATAACGATAAAAAAAAGTGTTTAGAAAATATATAAATTTCCAAACAAAATGTTTTTAAGACGAATATTTCATAAATGGAACATGACCGAAAGTAAATTTCTATGTTTGAAACCTGCATTACATCGCAGGATAAACAATTTGAAAAGCATAGCGACAATTCTAAAAGTACAAGGGGAAGTTGAAAAATGATGTTAGCCTTAACGACGGAAACGCACTTTTGTAATTTTTAAAACACTTCGTTGCATTCATTTTTTGGCCGTTTACATTAACTGATTTTTAGATGCATAATGAAGTACCATTCGCGATGCCGTCTAAAAACATGTTTCATTTCTTTGTAATAGAGCTGACTAATAGGTAGAACTGTTAATAAACAATAAGTTTCTGACAGATCAAATACAAGGGGTTAATAGAGAGGGGATACAATTTCCGTATTAATTCAAACTTCAGCCCATGCAATTAATTTTTAAATTGCTAACCTTCCTAAATCCAAACCAAATATATGTCTGACACTCCATATGCACTTTAAAGCTGACGGGAGTCGAGGTTAGATATTATTAATGTTTATCTTTTACTTGATCGTACTCTGATATAACCCAGGCATGAACGGACAGTTTATATAGTTCACCATTACAGAGCTGCTAAAACAACACGCATGTAGTAATGTTTCTCACCCGCCTTTATCACCACTGATAGCACTTTCACCGCAGACCTCATTCTTTTCCGTCGTACTCGAAACAATTGCTTCATCATCATTCGTAGTAGTACTCATCTGTAACACAAAAATGTACAAGAACATGTTTAACTGGTGTGGTTACTTTAAAAAAGAATATACAGCGACATGTTTTATTGATGTGGTTACTTTAAAAAAGAATATAAAGTGATATGTTTTATTGGTGCGGTTATTTTTTTTTTTAAAAAAAAAGAATATACAGCGAAAAGTTTTACTGATGTGCTTATTTTAAAAAAGAATATACAGTGATATGTTTAATTTGGTGTGCTTATTTTAAAAAAGAATATACAGTGATATGTTTTATTGGTGTGGTTACTTTAAAAAAGAATATACAACGAAAAGTTTTACTGATGTGCTTATTTTAAAAAAGAATATACAGTGATATGTTTTATTGGTGTGGTTACTTTAAAAAAGAATATACAACGAAAAGTTTTACTGATGTGCTTATTTTAAAAAAGAATATACAGTGATATGTTTTATTGGTGTGGTTACTTTAAAAAGGATTATACAGCATCATGTTGTATTGGTGTGATTACTTTAAAAAAATATACAGTGATATGTTTTATTAGTGTGGTTACTTTAGAAAAGAATATACAGTGATGTTTTATTGATGTGGTTACTTTAAAAAGAATATACAGTGATATATTTTATTGGTGTGGTTACTTTAAAAAAGAATATACTGTGATATGTTTTATTGGTGTGGTTACTTTTAAAAGAATATACAGCGACAAGTTTAACTGCTGTGGTTACGTTTTTTTAAAAAAAGAATATACAGCGCCATGTTTTATTGGTGTGGTTACTTTAAAAAAAGAATATACAGTGATATGTTTTATTGGTGTAGTTATTTTAAAAAAGAATATACAGTGACATGTTTTATTGGTGTAGTTATTTTAAAAAAGAATATATAGCGACATGTTTTATTGGTGTGGTTATTTTAAAAAAAGAATATACAGCGACATGTTTTATTGGTGTGGTTACTTTTGGTGTGGTTACTTTACGTAAGACCATGTAATTTACAGAGGAAAAAATATAATTTCAAGACATGATGTTATTTGGAGTGACGCAAGATGCTTTACAGCTGGCAGGGGTATTAATCAGATTTTACAGAAATTGAGGTTTACATTTTGTTTTAGATACAATTATTTTATTTTAAACAAAAAAATGTATGTTTACAAATGACAAGTGAAAAATATGGGCAAAGCATTTACTGTTCGGTCCGTTGAATGAGATTCTTTCTAAACACAGTACCGCTGTTTTCTCGTACTTATTGATCAAAAGCAAGTCTCGATCCGTGATGCTTGTCGATATGAATGTATTCTGAAATTCAACATGTTTCCAGCTCGTGAGCCGATGTGTTTGTAAGAATAATTTTTGGAAGTGAAGTGGGTGTTTTGTTGAGCAATAGCAGGAAGAACACATTCTTTATGATACTTTGTCACAAAGGTAAAATTAAATCACAATGGTGTCCAGGTTTTCGACTGGTTTCTTTTCATTGAGTTTTCAATCAAATGTATGATGTCGGATCAATTTGAAAGCGTGTTAGATGTGAACGGTGTTTCCTTTAAAAAAAAATTAGCGCACCTTTTGCCTGCAAATATATATATATATATATATATATATATATATATATATATATATATATATATATATATATATATATATATAATAGATGACAACCATCCAGGTTTGCAATTACTGAAAATGGAGATGAAAATTGGTGAATTTTGACATTAATTCGTCGAATGATCCAAGACTCTTGGCAAGAGCCCGAGGATATTTGTCAGAACAAATGTTTAGCATGGTCTCCAGCTGCTAAAGGTACATTAATTATGTTCAACAAGAAAACAACGATGCAGGGTTGGTACCTTTCAGTACTTCCGTCGATGGCTTGAAATATTCCCGAGATGAAATCTGCTGCGAGTTCTAAATTTTCCCAACCTTTATGTGCTATTTTGCAACCAATGTGCTTCCTCACATCGTCTTTGCGACCTTTCCCAATGCTAACATTTGTGGCACACTGCGTGCAAAGATCATGATTGATATCGGTGTTTGATGGCTCAATGCACGGCAAATACTTGGTATATTCCAAAAATATACTTTAATTTTCTAGTAATATATTTCTTTTTCCTCTTCCTTAGACCCTTGCTACCCCATTTTTTATATTTGGACATTTTGGTGTCGGCATGAGGGTAGCTTCTTACTAGCCGGCCCAGCAAACTTAAACGACATTTCATCGAGTTATACCTGCAAGAAATGATTTATTTTCTTAAAAATCTTGAGCATATCGTTCATAATGTCTTTAATCCGCTGACAGAAGAGACGAAAGTAAGTGGCTGCCTAAATTTGACAGGGATCTGGCTATATTCAGTCCGAGTCACATGACTATACAAATATCGCAACTTACATGTCAATGAGGTCATAGTCACGTGACATGGACAAAAAACAAATTTTCAAAGTAAAAATGGGGTAACAAGGGTCAGAAGAAATTCGGACTATCTTTTTCCTTGGTGGTGAAGACATTTTCAAGATGTGTTGTCAAATGGTAATTCAAATAAGTGTTGGCGGCTCATTAATGTTACAAAATTCCGGCTAGGTCCAAGTTTCTCTTAAAAGCATTTGTAAAACTATTCTTTTATATATATATATATATATATATATATATATATATATATATATATATATATATATATATATATATATATATATATATATATATATATATCAAAATACGCTAAATTGCTTGCTACCGGGTTAACTGTACCAATCAGCTATAATTCACTAATATCGCGACCACTAGTACCGGACCGTTTCGGCAACTGCCGATATCACGACTCTTGGTTGCTTATGTTTGGTGAGGTCTTTCGCAATTTGGAATGCTTTTTTGCGGTTATTCTTTATCAGACTGATCTCTATTTCTGGTCACTTTTGTCCAATCCAATCTTCTTGTACTTTCTTCAAGTGTTTTTCCCTCATATTCTTGTTTATTGCTTGGTACTCAATTGCCCTTGTTGTGTTTGGTGTTTTTGAGGTCTCTTAGGGCATCAGGCAGATTAAGAATCTCTTCTGTAACCCAGGGTTTTTCATTGGGAGATAGCGACCAATGATGTCCTTGGCAACTGTTGTCAAGGCTGTGTTGAAAGTGTCTGTCATCACTTAACATCAACATCCATCACAAGGAGTGGATCAAATTTTCCTCCCAATGTGGCTTGGAATGACTTCCAGATGTCCTTCCGTTGTTCAAGGTTGAATTTGAGCCTGACTGACGGCGTACTTAAAAGTCATTAGTACAATTTTTGTACTTTCAATTTTTAATGTTGTCCATGCAACCAAAGTTTGAACGAAAAAGCTGAGTATATTGATAACTTTCATTAACCTCAATCTATTGCTTCCGTATCTATTACAAATGACTCGTCATAAACATCGAGTCCTCAACACGCAAATAAATTTTTTACGACAACACGGGCTTGAAAGCAATTTAAAATGACCACTATTTACATCTGATGCTTGTTTCTAGCATACAACAGAAGCTGCCGAAAATGTTCGGATTGCGTCTTTCCATTTTAGAAACAAACACATTAACTTCCTGTAAAGTTTTAGACTGATTTGACATAATCATTCCGCAGAGCACTGTACGAGTCCATATCCGGTTGACAGAACGGGACGAGCGATGTTCCAATCTTTTGAAAACAGAAGTATTAAAAGTCTTCAGTCGCCGACATTATCGTGACGCGTTTAGCGTATGCACGATTACGAAAAAGAACAAATAAACGCTAAAAAGTGTTCGAAAACATTCATCTATAGTAACTAAAGGATTATTTAACGTCATAAAATACGTGCTTTATAATAGATGTATACTGACAAGTGTTGCTTTATTATCTGTTTAGTTATAAAAACCCCTGACCATCCCAAGAATCTTTACAAACGTTTAAAAAAAGGTGATTCCTACGTTTTAAAAACAATTAATAACGCATGCATAGTCAATAACGTAAAATGTACTCCACGTGCGTACATTACAAACCAAGATTCAATGCGAGTGACATGCTCATGTCCGAAAAGTATCTGATACACTTGGTATCTGGCATGAACGCAAGAAAAGTAAAACTTAGAATCTGAATAGTTGCTGACTGTAAGGATATAATAATAATAATAATAATAATAATAAATAAATAAATAAGTCATGCACACTATATATATAAGATATATATATATATATATATATATATATATATATATATATATATCTTATCAACTGTGTTATAAGTCATACACACTATATAAGATGTCTGTCAACTGTGTTATATATCATACACAAACTATACACCTTATCAACTGTGTTTATAAGTCATACACAAACTATATATCTTATCAACGGTGTTATGAGTCATACACAAACTATATATCTTGTCAACTGTGTTATAAGTCATACACAAACTATATATCTTATCAACGGTGTTATGAGTCATACACAAACTATATATCTTGTCAACTGTGTTATAAGTCATACACACTATATAAGATGTCTGTCAACTGTGTTACAAGTCATACACACTATATAAGATGTCTGTCAACTGTGTTACAAGTCATGCACACTATATAAGATGTCTGTCAACTGTGTTATATATCATACACACTATATAAAATGTATGTCAACTGTGTTATATATCATACATACTATATAAGATGTCTGTCAACTGTGTTATAAGTTATACACACTACATAAGATGTCTGTCAACTGTGTTATATATCATACAGACTACACAAGATTTTACAAACTGTAATCTGTGGTCATAAAATAAGTAACAAAAAGAAGCAAAAAACCAGCAAGGTTTGTAAAACTTAACAAACAGTTAAATTATCAATTTTACAAGTGAAAATGTGAGAGAAACTTACAGCATTATAAAATCAATCTGAAGAAAAAATAATGAAAGCGTGTTATTAAAGTCCAAAAGAATAAAAAGTTCCGTATAAATTTCAGAACCGGAACTATACTGTGTCGACTAGGATCGTGACGTTGTCAAAACGGCGATGTCCAAAACTTTTTTAATAATTAACAATAGTTCCTGAATACTATTATCGTCCAAAGAGCACTCTCTATTTACGCAGAATAATCAAAACACATGTTTTTCCTCTCGGATAATATCTAAGTACAACCTAAAACACGTATGCAGACATGTCACATGATGTTACAACAAGAACACGAGAAATAAGAATGACTTCTTAATGGGAATGAATCCGACTGCTAATTTCTCTCTTTATACATGCCTTCAAGAGTCTATTACAACTATATGTCGCAATATACCCCACGTGACAGATCTTACTACTATTTCCAAATATATCGATTCATGACATCTAACCTTAATTTAATTCTTTTAAAATACCAACTGACCGATCAGTCCAATGGGAAAAAAATATTTACTCAAAACATTATTATTAGTAAGTGTCTGTACATACATTAACATCTATTTATAGATCATGTGCAATTTTATGTTCTTTAATATCTTCAAACAGGCACTATGCACATACGAAATACAGCTACTGATAATCACTACATATTAGTCATGAACACAAATTACAAAACTTAGACAAAATCAAGTATAAGGAGTTGCAAGAAATATAGACATACTAATCATATGCAAACATCATTATTTATCTTACAAACTTTATCCCATATTTTACAAACCGTATATTATAAATTTGTTAAGATATCTAATAAACCTAACAAGATATATTACAGTGTTGAACAATATTACATTATTAAAGTAATCAAATAAGAAATGTGTAATTTGAAATATGAAACTGTACTCAATCCTGCAAAAAGGCCGTCTGTAATTGTAATTGACCACAAATTCTGGAAACTTAATGCAAAGTCCAAATTACTTTTAAATTACAATTATTAGTTGCCATAGTTACAATGGAGTAACTTCAAGATGTCCTAGATAACTGTCACGAGATCCCCTCACACGGGCAAACGACTGAAACAGACCATTTGCAGTTTTGTTACTACATTAAATTAACCCTACTGACCATTACCTGACTTCACAGTTCATTTTTTATTTTTAAGTAAATCACCGTCCAATTATTTCCTGACTGCAACTTTCAATAATTATTGGACTATTTACTGGCTAGGACGTGGAAAGGTAATTACCATTTGCTTTTAGAAATTACCACATGTACTCGCTTATAAGCAGAGTCCAACAGCAGACTACAAAGACCCAGATCTGCCGTCACTTAATGTGCTGGCAGATATGTGTCTGACAGCTTCTTAGGAATAGAACAAACAGAAACATAGTTCATATTATATGGGCGCATTTTGCTACGGGAGATCATGATATTTGTTATTTGTAGCTTGACTAATCATACAAAAGAGTAAATACGGTAACTAAGATACATAAACTAGTAAACTAGTGTGTGAAATACGTCTCAAGAATATATATATATATATATATATATATATATATATATATATATATATATATATATATATATATATATCGATTGTCATCTTTGATGTATCTGGTAATATTTTTGCGTAGACGCATCATCGTCTCTCGACTGATTGTACAAGCTAATCATACATTTAACTGCAAAGTACAGAACATGGCGTAAACTGAAACTGGAAATCCTTAATCTCGATGAACTCGAATACACACTAAACAAGTAAATCTGATACGATACCATGATTTCCAGGACCACGGCAAGAAGAAACACTTGCTATACAACGTTCACTCTAAGCTGCGCGTCAATCCAGCGTTAAATTTTGCTAGTCTCCGTAATGCTTGCGCAATGCAGCAAGTACTGCGCGCATATCTACCATTCGCTTAGAGGGAACATTGTTGCTATACAGAACAAGACCGTCGACATATCCATACTTCATATATGAATGGCACCATTATCAAATAGGTACAACTAGGTATAATAAGTCTAATGGTGAAAACCCTATGCTGAAAGATCCATCCAATTTGAAAGTAGTAGATATGACAATATTTTAAAGAAAAGACTTTCCTTTCAGGACTAGCAATAACAATATGTTCATCGTGAGTAAGATCGTAACTATTTTCACTGAAGACCAAATGGATATCATAAAATGTCTCCTGGTGAAAACTCTACGTAAGTATGACTTTCTGTTCATGTCGAGTTGTAATAACAAGGTTTTAAGATAGCTGCCATAACGACCATAATAGACGAACGATTGATATCAACTTTATTCTGGACTAACTAGACCGCATAGGAAGACTTTAAAAATAAAAAAAATAAATACATTTTCAGTCAGGATCAAATATTAAAACAAGAACTATCCAATAATATACAACGGGAAAAAAATAAGGGCTTCATGACTCACGTCCCTTTATAACCTCGGTGGATGGCATCAGAAATAGAAGCAGTGGTGGACCGTGATAAATAAAGTTAACATGTTAAAATGGTTTAAAATTGCAAACATTTTCCATCAAATTTGCATGATAATATTTACTTCAGCGTATCAAATACATAAAAATAATATTTTTTTTTGCTAAATCTGAGTAATTCTCTCCATTATGAACTCTAAGTTTAATCAATTCTGCCATCCAGACTTTGTTCCGAATGAACAGTCATGTGTGTGCGTGAATGATCCAATGGGAGATCGATTCTTCCAATACGTTCATATAAGAACACTATCCCACTTTTTAAGTACTTTAGATGTTTATTGATTTGTACGACTGAACAAGACATGAATATAAAGAAAACGGTAAAAATTTAGTTTTGGAATATACTACTTTCTAACTGTAATGTTCTCGCCGATCTAAGGGATTATACATACAAATAATTATTTTAAAAATCAACTATGCAGATATAGCAATAGAAACAAGCCGTTGTAGATGTTCGTGCACAAATAACAACATCCGGTTAACGTAGCAAGCAGAAACAGTACTTTGTCAATATAATTTATAAAGCGTGCGAATAAAATGCATGCACCACCTACCTCTCTTTGTTCGCTATATCCTATACTAACCAACTGCAAAGTTTAGTTCATTTTTAAACGCAAAAACATTAGAAAAATCCACTACTGTTTAGAATGGAAGAACAGTTTCGTACACTTGGTATTCAAAATGTCATCCAATTTGGCTGCGTACGCATAATATTACCCATAGTTCCGATAAAGCGCCACCTATTTTGAAGGAAGTGACGTTCCCGGGTTACACAAAAAACGATGACGCGTTATGACACGCAAATCTTTGCGCCTCGCAGACTGGTACTTTGATACGAGCGACAGAGACTGTGTATAAAATTTGCATTATTCTTACACCAGTCCAATAGCTTGCCTAGAATGGTCGCTATAAATAGTAACAAAGGTTGTTCACCGCTGAACAATCATAACCAAGCAGCGAGGCATGGTACAGCTTACTCCGTACTTGGCGTCTGATTGATTCTTTTACTTTTAATACACAATAAATTAAAATCATTTTTCAGATTTCCAGCGTATTTATCAAATATGCTATAGCATTTTAAGTGTCGGGCCAATACATTTACATGATTAATTATTTTTGCGGATCATCTGTTAATACAAGACAGGGAGCAGTCATTGTGTTGTAAATGCTCGTGTCAGAAGCAAATTATTTACTCCACTCATTAAACAAAAGCGTACGCTTTAATTTGGAATTAAGTTATGACTGAAAAGTTTTATCAAAATATATGTCATCCAAAGCCATGTGGTACCTATATTGTATCCTGAAAAAAAAAAGGCGAAATGAGCACTAAACAAATTTGATGCATTATTCTAAATAGTAGTTGTAGTCATTATTGCATAACGCACACAGTGTCAACAACATCTGAGAAAGCAAAGAATTAATAACTGCTTCAATGATGATTTATCCTTTCTTCTGTTTTACCCAACTGTTCTTCTTTCCAGCTGAAACCAATAAATATGTTTGCGATATAATCAAGGGTACCACTAGGCAGAGTGTTGTCAGTATCACCGTACCAGCGTGCCTTTTTTGTTGTTTTAATATAGCGAACAGTGTGTGTGTGTGTGTGTGTGTGTGTGTGAGAGAGAGAGAGAGAGAGAGAGAGAGAGAGAGAGAGAGAGGCGACAAGGTATCGATCTCAATGGTGTCCAATTAAGTTTTGACCTGGAGAACAAGCCTCGACACTTCAGTATAATAATAATGATTATTTAGTTTAATGAGTACGAAAAAACATCTCTCTCTCTCTCTCTCTCTCTCTCTCTCTCTCTCTCTCTCTCTCTCATCCTTTCTTCTGTTTTACCCAACTGTTCTTCTTTCCAGCTGAAGCCAATAAATATGTTTGCGATATAATCAAGGGTACCACTGGGCAGAGCGTTGTCAGTATCACCGTACCAGCGTGCCTATTTTGTTGTTTTAATATAGCGAACAGTGTGTGTGTGTGTGTGTGTGTGTGTGTGAGAGAGAGAGAGAGAGAGAGAGAGAGAGAGAGAGAGAGAGAGAGGCGACAAGGTGTCGATCTCAATGGTGTCCAATTAAGTTTTGACCTGGAGAACAAGCCTCGACACTTCAGTATAATAATAATGATTATTTAGTGTAATAAGTAACTAAAAAAACATCTCTCTCTCTCTCTCTCTCTCTCTCTCTCTCTCTCTCTCTCTCTCTCTCTACTATCTTTGATGTCCAAGGAAACATATTTTTTTCCTTATGTCGAAATGAGACTTCTTAACTTACACAATACATTAAATTTTACCCCAAAAAAAGCAAAATAAACAATCACATAAAAGACAAATAATAAAAAGAACTTTCAAAAAAGGGAAATCAATGTATACAAAAGTCACACACACAAACATACACGCGCATATATGTGTCTAATACGTCTAATGCGTTCGCCTTTACCGATCTCTGCCATCTCAAGTTTGTCCGCGTAGGCGAATTCGAATATGTGAGAAAGCTTGCCAGAAGCTTCCCGTGGGTCGGTAGTTTTTACTGACTGCCATGTAAATAGCTTCTATTTTGCTGAAAAGCTGAATTAAACAAAAAAAAATATCAACCACCTTAAAAAGGAATATTTATGGCTATAGGATTGTGAACTCGAAGCTTTCCACGTTACAAACCAAGGATTTGGGGCTGAGAATAAGAACGGACACAGTGGCATGATCGGAGTTATTGCTTTTGACGTAAAAACAAGAAAGTTAGCCATCTACTTATGCAAAATACCAAATTAAAGCATTTTTTTTTTATTTTATATTTTATTTTACAATGTGCGTTGAATTTGTTTTCTAAATATGCAGAGTGGCTTCTGACAAGATAAGCTATACATTGCTGCCAGTATCAGTGGTGGCGGAAGAACTTGGGGAAAAACCCCGGAAAGAACCACCGACCCAGTAGAAGCTACTGGCAAGAGTTGAGAGAGAGAGAGAGAGAGAGAGAGAGAGAGAGAGAGAGAGAGAGAGAGAGAGAGAGAGAGAGACTAGGCAGGACCGTTGAGAACGAACACTGGCCCTTGGGTAACAAACATCCGAGACTCTCCTAGTTCTTGTTTAAACTAAATTTTTCTTTATAAAATTTAAAAGTGTTGTTCGGCCCATGTCCCCCTTAAAATATAAATCTTGAAAATACATTCAAAGTTTCGGATTGGGTAATCATCGACATCAAATGTAACATTGTGTCATGATTTTAATAATAAATTGCGATCAAGGGCCTATTAAAAGTGTGGATGTAATTTGTTCAGATCTACAATATGATATTTTTGGAATTTAAATTGTCGGCCTTTCAATTAGGTCCAAATAAATGTAAGCTTGCTAATATGTCAAAAAGTTTGGAAGGTGATATTTATATAGAATTAGCTAAGAAAAAACCGAATTACTATCAATAATACTAGAAATAAAACGATGATGCATTGATATTTTTAAATGGTAGCGCAAATTGATGTTATATTAGATGTAGTATAAACATTTTACAGATTGTCAGGAATAAAATATCAATCTTGAAAATACATTTAAAGTTTCGGATTGGGCAATCATCGACATCAACTGTAACATTGTGTCATGGTTTTAATAATAGGTTGTGATGCATGGCCATTTAAAAGTGTGGGTGTAATTTGCTCAGATCTAAGATATGATATTTTTGGAATTTAAATTAATCTGAGATAATGACGGAAATAGGATCAACGCGTAATAGTTGAAAAAGCAGAAACATTACTCAAGATAGAAAACAATGAATTAAAACTATGTATGGATTGACAGTATTTTTAGACCATATGTCCGTGATTAGGAAACGTTCTTCAAATTGGACAGATTTAACTGGAAGTGAAAAGGTAACAATTAAAGAATATACAGTTTATAGTAACATAGTGTGTATGTGTGTGTGTGTGTGTGTGTGTGTGAGAGAGAGAGAGAGAGAGAGAGAGAGAGAGAGAGAGAGAGAGAGAGAGAATTGGATTTTTAATGCAGCCGCATAATTTTTTCATTTATAATGCAACAATGCAGTGTTGCAGTTAATGTGATGTCTAACACCGGGGCATCACGCCGCAGACAAGAAGCATTATGTCCTACCCAGTCACGTGACACTAGGCAGACCAATCCTTACATTAACCTCTTAATGCTGAGCGCCAAGCGAGAATGCTGCTAGTATAAATATTTTTTTGTGTCTCGGCCGGGGCTCGAACCCGCGACCTTCCGCATCTGACACGGAAGCTCCAACCACTAAGGCCACTGTGGCTGTAAAGATATGATCTCTATTTGTCATATATCTTGATGAATATAAGAGAAAGCAAAACTTGTTATGGTGTCATTTCTGGGGGGGGGGGGAAGACTTCTCGAGAATTAGAATCTGATATTGTACAAGAATTAATTATCTTTCTCTGGATGCTCACATCGATGATGCGACATTTTCTGTTTAAAATTGCATAAAATGTTTGTACAAATAAAGTTTTGCACAAAGTCAGATTTCTAGATAATGATAAATTAAATTGTTGTCAATCGTACATTTATAACTTGAATGTTTAAAAGTTAATCATTTGTCGATTAAAAACTGAACAGTGAATGAAATATAATTTTAATATTAATACAAATTTTTACAAAACTATAATATTCGGAGCTGACCTGGTCATCGGCAGGAATGTTTCTAAGGGGGTGGGACCAAACCTGAATTGAGGAAGCAAAACCCGAAACAAAGTGATTTATTTGTATGGAGTACACTGGGATTTTTACGGGAGGGGAGGGAAACTGCTACCCTTGACCACCACCCCAATCCCCACAGACGTTCATGCCAGATTCTATATATGTGCAAGTAATATTTACCTTCTTACTCTTGTAATGAAATGTTTTATCTAAACAAAATTTCTAAATGACCTTTAAATGTTTTAGTTTCAATTGAGAGAGATATTTCAGAGTTGAGGCAAAAGTTATATATTGTTTGCAGTCTGATTTCAATGAGATTGACATTGTTTGTAATGCTCTCATATTTGAATAATTCTGCTCTTTGTATATATTTGCATGTCTCCGTTTTATATACAATGTTTCTTTATTCTAAATAAAATACTAATAAAAACATATAAAGATAATTAATTCTTCGACATGCTTGCTCGCACTTTTACCTTGAGGTCAAGGTTTTAGCGTATAGAAAATATGCGTTAGGTTTTGTTTTTATATTTTCGTTTGCTTATATTGCCTATAACCCTAAAATAGATTCTCATCCTGATTGAGAGTTAATATTATGACGCAATGACAATTCATACGATAAGATTCACACTTGCTCCATTTCACCCAGCTAAAGTTTCGGATATTGATTTTTTTTTCTCTTCTTTCTCACTAGGTACTATTTTCGAAAACTCCTTGATAGTTTTTTTGGGGGGTGTTTTTTTCCCTTGGGGTGAATCCGTTTGAGGACAATAAAATTAGCCCTGATCTGCGTGTTACGCCACCAGTTGCCTTGACCACACGCACCAATCTCTGTATCGTCTCGTCTGATCGCACATTGGGGGATGTGACAGATGCGGATTGAACATAGATGCGAATATAGGCATTTGTGCGTAGTGGACACATTCGCTTGGAGACCCAATAAGTAACTCTCGTATAAATACACAGTTATTCCGAATTTCACCAAAATAAATCAAGATATAGAGAAATTATTATAGATATGTATATTTATAATATTATCAAGCTTTATCCAGAGAAAATAGGGGCTGATGAAATGGAGAATAATGTGTTAGGAAAAATGCCTTTATCTTCGATTTCACACGGTTTATGAATTTCTTCTGATTTCAATGATCAGATCCAAATAATTGAGAAGATCTGGTACAACACTGAATCGATCCGAGGTTTTTTAATTAATTGATACCTCATGCTTTCCTCTTTTCGTACAAAGACTTGCAGGCTTCGATCATTGGCTCTTTACATGAAGTGTTAAAGACATCAGCATTAATTTAAAGTTTCATATAAATGTAGTAGAATTGCTTAAATTATGACGGTATGAATCTATATTTTCTAAAAAGACAACAACAGCAAAAAACCATAGGTATCAGAGTCATTCCCATTCCATAGAGAGTTGACTATCAGCAGCAACAATTTCACGTAATGGCTTGCACATTGCTCAAATTTCTAGTTGATACGTAATCTACTGGGATGAATAGTAAGCACTTTATTGGCACGCAGTTCCCTATGCACCTGTTTAGTGTAGCTGTTTAAATTGTCTCTTTCAAAGCAATTTGTTTTATATATGGCATGATTCTGAAACAAAGTTTAAAACACGATTTCTCAACTTATATATTTTATCATGAGATCCACAGAATCCAGCCTGTATCAGATAGGTGTAGTTTATAAAGAATCGCTGAAATGGGATAAGAACACACACACACACACACACACACACACACACACACACACACACACACACACACACACACACACATGAGTGAATAAAATGGGATCGATTCCGATGCCACACCTCAGTGGAAGGCTTTTGTGAATACAATCGGCAAATAACCATTCTCTGTTGAGCAGCCTACGACAGTCAGTTCTAAGCACAAATAGATTTTATCATCAACGATTATTCAATGAAAATGTATTGAACAAGGTATAGTTTCACAGTAAACTACATTTCGGTATCAGAATCAAAGAGTTGGCGCTGTTCATCTCAAAGATGGCCAAGATATCATTATGTTATCCAGTTTCTGCCTCGCTTTGATGCCTGAATGGTTAGATGATCATGGAGTGGTAACCTTTAGTAACTATGGACTCAGACCCTTAAACAATAAACAACTGAATGAAATAAGTTAGCTGTTGAATCGGTACTAGTGGAAGTTATCTCATGTTATTGAGCCATCATCCAACAGAAACATTTCACTTTTCTTCGTGTGCTTTCTAATTAGACGGTCATCAAGCTTTGCGATTCACTCTAAGACGTTTTGGAAAACTAAATGCTTCTGCAAGGTGTCACTAACAAAGTCCTTTGTGCAGATTCAATTCAGGTACATCTGTCACCAGAACGAAAGGATCGTTGTTGCTGTTGTTTTAGGGTTTAACGCCATTTTTCAGCACAAGATATGCTATACACGGCGGCCAGTATTAATGGTGGAGGAAGAACTCGGGAAAACCCCAGGAAAGAACCACCGACCCACGAGAAGCTACTGGCAAGCTTTCTCACATATCCACATATCACATATCCGAGACTCGAACCCACGCAGACAGAGTTGCGGTGGCAGTGATCCATAACGGAGAGTGCTTTAGATCACTCGACCACTCGGGCCCCCTGTGCAAACCGTAACACTAACATTAAGATCAGATATATTCCCAGCAAACTCGGCCTGTTTGGCAGACTCTCCTTTGCCGAATCGTCCCTCCATCCATCTGTCTTTCATCCGATTTGCATGCTATGGCAGCATCTGATGATCGCTCTATTAGAACCAGGTGAGATCAGAAACTTTTCACCTTCATTTCCCCAGGACCAGATCACAAGACTTGGTCCATTAACCGTCTTTTTCTCAGTTGACCCCTGCTTAACCTATCTCAAAGAGACAAGCATAATAATGAGGCAATTCTTAGTCTTCGTCTTCTTCGAATATTGGCAATACTAATCAAGAGAAGATAAGCACTGCAGAAGACCCTATCACTGCTGATCATAAAAGCATTAACAGCTGAAAGCGGAAAGTTCGTTATTCTAACTTCTGTAGAAAAGTATAATATGTTGCAATTTAAAAGCGTGTGACTATAAAACTTGTAAGGTGTTGGCTCGCCCCGTCAACAGAGGCACATTGAGTTTGTTTCGAACGTACCAAATATTTATCAGGAACACTAACAGAGAAAGTCCTAAACAAAAATCGTATAGACCTGGTAAGTTTTGCCACCTCGGATTTGGATTGTATGCGTCGAGTTGTATGTTGTCTAAGATGATCAACATTAGCGTGCCACTTACAGCACAAAATTGAAATTTGCACATTCAAATCAAACACGTTAATATGTTGAAAGCGTACCCCTTGATTGCACTAGTTGCTGACAAAGTAACGTTCTGAAGCCGATGTATCTTCAAGTGGAGTCATCTCTGGCTGGAAAGCGAGCCGCTATCAAGAAATCCAGCTGCTGATCGTACATTATGACTGCAATATGACGCACATAAAAAATACAGTGAAAGTGACCAGGATTTCAAATGTAAAAAAAAAAATTGACGTACTAGAGCTAGATGTGTCCAAGTAGTTGCAAACATTATTTTGCTATGATTCTATCGTTTGTTTCAAAGCGGAACTCTCAAGTGGACAAGTCAAGGAGTTTGTTTTGAAGAGAGGCAAACCAGGTTCGGTTGAGGGAAACATTTCATACCCTAAGTAGGTGACATTTTGAAAGGACAACATATTAGATTTTTTCCCGCCTTGTTTGAAAATTACAGCTGAAGTCAAATTTTACATTGAACACACACACACACACACACACACACACACATATATATATATATATATATATATATATATATATATATATATATATATATATATATATATATATATATATATATATATATATATGCAAAGCAAATGTTAAATTCTTGATGCTTACTTCAGCACGAGTATTTAATAATGCGCAAAATGTAGATCACATGTTATTTCAAATGTAAATTATACACTTCCTCCTCGTCACCTCCAGATGTCAATACAATGGACCGTTCTTTGTATCTGAAAACATTCGTGAAACCAAGCGCCATAGCGTATGTAGTCTCTTTATTGTTTTAATTTTGAAGGCATGGACTAATTCATGTGCGGTCTTACAAACAAGTAAGCAGTATGGTCAATGAATACTCATTCTTTCCATACAGACTATTCATACGTACAATTTAGAACATATCTACATATATGATTGTATGACCATTTGTTTGCATCGACCTGAGATAATTGTCATGAATAAAAACAACATATTGAATGCTATGTTGGGGCCACTTATCTGGAATTTGTATGCTAAGGCACAAAGATAGGAAAGGTTATATATAATTATGATTTCAAAAGACAAAACTGATGCCGCTTAAACTTGAGTCGGTTTTTCTAGTTTTATTTGGGGCACCTTTGGGGCATTTGGGCATTAGTTGTTCGTATTGTTGTATGTTCAAATATATATCGCCATATATTACATATAAATTAAGCTCTATTTTATCTTATCGAAGCCGGGTTGGGTATATAATGTGGAACCAATGCTGGTGTTAATTTGTGTCAAGGTGATTTGTCCTTTTGCAAGAAATTCGATGTCAAACGAATCACTAAACCTACGAGGACCTCCATCAACATAGCGTATGATTACCAAAGTGAGTAACCCTTTGATAACCCCTCATTCATGGTGAATACACCGTTTAACTTGGGGTAAACAAAATAATTGCTCTGTCATATAATCATTTACCTGAACTTTGTGTATATAAAATGAATAGTGAGACTAAGTCAGGGAAACAGATCATGTATTTTGTGATGCGTGTAAAAATGTATGAACATTATAGATGCGCGCGCGCGTGTGGGCCGGTGTTATGTGTGTGTGATTATGATTTTTAACGTAGCTTTAACAATTGTTCAGTCATATTCTACAATGTCTGCAGCGAGGCAGTTTATGGTGATGTCTAGCACTGGGGCATCATCCCGCAGACATGTAGCATGATGCCCCACCCAGTCACAGTATCCTGACACCAGGCCGACCAGTCCTAACACTAACCTCTTAATGCTGAGCGCCAAGCGAGGAAGCTGTTAGTACCATATTTGTAAGCCTTTGGTATGGTTCGGCCGGTGATCGAACCCACTTCTGCGGAAGACACTCTAACCACTAGGCCATCGGAGCGGTCACATGACAGATGCCAAAAAAATGAACGATATGTTGAACCTGTTGTTTGTTTTTTCTTCTTCCCACTAATGTCTGTGCTTTGGAAATAAAAGTTGGTGCATGTGTCATATTATTATGTGGATGTGGTCGTATCGGTTTGTTTTTATTGAAGAACGTTGCAAATATAAAACAGCCATTGCTTTCGTGAAACTTTGGATTTTTTTGTCGTTGTTTTGGGGTCAAAAAATGAAAATAATTCATCACCCACTAAATATCACACTTTTGTTTTTGAAACTTATAACGTTGCACATTGTGATATTTTACTCAACGAAAATTCAGCACAGAAACAGAACTGCACGTAAAGCATCACAACGCATAACAAAATCCCGTTGGAAGTTATTCGGTTACTTGGAACAAGCACGACAGAAGTGAGCCCACGAACTTCAAAGATAAAGCGGTCCAAATAGATGAATATCATCATCATCATCATCATCATCATCATCATCATCATCATCATCATTAGTCCCGTAGTCTGGTAGACGTTGTGGTACCGCATAAGACCGAACAGCTTCCCCCTTTCCTCTCATTTTCCATGTTTCTGAGTGAGTTGCTCAATGACAGGCGTCCACTCTCGATTCTTATCTTACCACCTCTTTCTCTGCCTACCTCTCTTTCTTTTAATTGTAGAGTGAATTGCAGGATTTTCTTATCAAGTCCTGCTGATCGTGAGACATGCCCATACCAGTTTAGTTTACGTTTTTTCCACCGTGATCGGGAGATCTTCGCGAGACCAAATAGCTTGTTTGATCCTCCGCCGTATTTCTTCATTGTTGACACGGTCTTTGTGATGCCGAGGATCTTTCGGAAACATCTCATCTATGTGGCCTGTATCATTTTGTCTAAGTCAGCTGGTATGGTCCATGCTTCACAGGCATAGAGATATACGGAGATCACCACTGAGTGCGTCAGTCTGACCTGTGAACTACGTACGATATTCCTGTCATTCCAGATGGGCTTCAGTTTTGTCAGCGCTGCTGTTGTCTGTGCAATGCTGGAGAGTAATTCGGGCTTTGACCCTTCATATGCTACTGTTGCCTTCAAATACTTTAAGATGTGGACTGTTTCTAGCTTTGTACATTAGACCCTGATGTCAGTGCTGATGCACGTTGCGTTGTCATCATTTTGATATTCTCTGCACTGATTTCCATACCGTAGGCTGGAGACGTTTTGTCGAAAGTCTCTACGAAGCTAGCAAGTTCTTTCTCATTTCCTGCTAGTCCGTCAATGTCGTCAGCAAAACGTAAGTTGGTGACTGTTCTTCCTTCGATGCTGACTGTGCCTTCATGCGTTGCAAGCGCTTCAGCTATGATTCTCTCAAGAAAGATATTGAATAGTGTGGGTGAGAGCAAACAACCTCGTCTGACTCCGACTGTTGTTCTGAATCAGTCCCCTATGCTGCCATTGAAGTATACTGCACTGGTGGCCTTGTCATAAAGGTACAATATTACTGTAATGAGGTTGGCATTGATGTTGAACAGTCTCATGGTCACCCACAAGGCTGCATGCCATACCCTGTCAAATGCCTTCTTGAAATACACGAAGACGTGATACTGGTATTGCTGTTGTTGTAGGTATTTCTCACACATTATCCTGAGGTTGAAGATCTGTTCTGTTTTACTGTGCCCTGCTCTAAAATCTGCCAGCTCTTTTGCAATAATCTTTTCAGCCTGTGGCTTTAGCCTGTTCAGCAGTATCCTTAACATGACTTTGCTTGGCTGGCTTATAAGACTGATTGTATGTTGATATTGACACTGTTGCAAGTTGGGGAGGGTGATGTTCAGTGATTGGGTCCACGGTGATGGCCATACTACTGTTTGTCAGAGTTTGTTGCACATCTTTGTGAGGGCGCTAATAATTGCTTCTCCCCCAGAATGGATCAGTTCTGCTAGGATATTGTCCAATCCTGGTAATTTCCTCATTGTATATTTTACTTCTTCATGTATGATAGAGTGGTTGTCGTTGTTTGTTGCTGGGGGGACGTTCAGTACCCCTGGATAAACGTGGTTCGGTTGGTTGTAAAGTTCTGCGCAGTAATATGCCGATCTCTTCAGAATGTCTTTTTTTCTTCTTATGTAACGCATTTTCCAGCTTTGTCCTGTAAGGAGGTAAGTCGCCGTTGTTGTGTGCTTGTTAGATCTTGGAGCAGTTAGTCTTTGTTCAATCCAGTTTATAATCAGTGTAAAAATGTTGCGGCAGACACGAGGCTCTGTCCTAGACTATGTCTTGGAAACACTCAAGATCACCACCGATAACCATTAATAAACTTATTGAGCATGACTGACCCCGGGTGGCGGAGTGGTCTATAGCGTTAAACTTGAACCGTCACTACCATTTTACCTCTGTCAGCGTGCGTTTGAGTCTCAGACTCAACCAATGTTGTATGTGTGAAAACTTGCCGGGTAGCTTATTTTCCCAGGTTGTTCCTCCAACAGCTATACTGGCTAGTCTATAATGTGCTTATAAATGGCGAAGATGTTGGTTGTATTTTATATCCGAAACATATAGTAAATCACTCAGTAATTACACGTGTATGTGGGGGTTGGATGATTTTATATCTACACCGTCTACACATTCA
This sequence comes from Unio pictorum, assembly GCA_030141615.1. Taxonomy (NCBI): domain Eukaryota; kingdom Metazoa; phylum Mollusca; class Bivalvia; order Unionida; family Unionidae; genus Unio; species Unio pictorum. The sequence goes on along the minus strand of JARLTB010000012.1, from coordinate 183,711 downwards.
GCTATAAGTAGTAGTACGTCAGTATTTCCAAAATATTAGTGCGGTCTCGTCGTCTTCTGAATTGATGTTAATGTTAGTATACTTCCTGGTCTTGAATGATGTTAGCTAATCTGTGGTCTCCTATTGCGTAGCTGTAAAGTGATATATTAATCCGAACCCCAGTAAATCTAATCCATATATAATTGCTAGTAATTCGGCACAGTGCTACTTCCGTAGGGAATTCGTGACCAAAGTCATAATTCAAGAGCTTATGACATGAAATATAAATAATAGTTATATATTATATTTAATGAAAATGTAAAGGTCAAAGTTAAAGATCAAATGAAAGACCCTTGAAATAAAATAAAAATATTTCCATAAATATCTCACTGTTAAACTAATTCCATATAGTTTTGTTTAGGAACTTTGACTAGATTGCTCTCAGAAGCTTCAGAAAACTACTATTTTAGCATGAAAAAAGTAGCATATTAAGTGTGAAGGTTATTATCGTTTCTTTCTAAATACCGGTAAATAGAGTAAACTAATTTTATTCTAGAATAAGTGCTGCATGCTTCCAGTAGCATGGTCCTTAACGAATCTCTTAGGAAATATGTGAGAACTGAAACATCTTCAGCAGTGGTGATATGATCTTAAGTTGAAGTGGGTCTTTCGAAAAAAATGACAGAGTTGTGGCAATATATTGACATTTTATCGAGTGTTAAATTGATATTGGCTAGTGTTGATTATGCGTGAACTTAACCTGGTATCTTGATATTTACCGCAACTGGAGGAACTCGTTAGAAGGCAGGGCCGGCTCTAGGAAGTGCGGGGCCCCATTGGAAACATGATGGCGGGCCCCCCATTTATGAAGTTATGATAATAATACTATAGATAATAGCAGTATAGATATTCAGTGGGTTGAAAAAGTATTTGCCTCCTCAATATTTTTCCATTGACTCCAATAGAATCCAGCTCTCACTCCACCAAGCGTAATTAACTTCAACTCATCCCATTTGTTCTTATAAATTGTGGTTCTATTTAATAAGTTTATTTTATATTATTTTAGGTACGATTAAATGCACGACTCTGCTTCATTTTGCATAGGGGTCATAAAATTGCAAAAGTTATTTGTTATTTACACTTTATTCAATGGCAGTAAAACAAATTTCACTGAGTATTTCAAGTGAAGAATAGAGGTCTGTTATCTGTTATTCATCCCCACCCCTCTATTGCTATTCCAATAGTAGCTGGGGGATGAACACTTTTGCAATTTGTGATCCAAATGCAAAATATAGCATAGTGGTATTTTTCAGTTATGCCTGATATAATATACTGACCACCGAAGTCTTGAATCATTAAACAGCACTACAATTTATATGGCTAAACAGATTGTGATGAAGTTACACTTGATACAGTGAGAGCTGTTTTCTATAGGAATCATTGAAAAAATGTTGAGGGGGCCAACACTTTTGCAACCCACTGCACTTGGCAAGCAGAAGTGCAAGACAGGTGGTTCACCAGGCCCAGTCTAGGAGACAGCATGTCAATCTGCAAATTATGAACCTAAATTAAACTGTCTAAACAAATACAAAGATACTATATTGTCTTTATTTGATTTATTAATTAATATGTTCTAGTCACTGGGAACCTTATACATTTATATTCAACTCAATATATGGAAATATGGAACTTATCACTTAAGAAAAGCACAGCAACTAGTATCCTTAATACATTAAGCTTTCAAAAGCTAATTTTTCTTGCTTTTTTCATTGCAAAGTCTTTCAGGATTTCCTCAAAGCTCAATTCTCTGGCCACATCACACTATATTGACATAATACTCAAACTATTTAGGCGTTCTTGACTCATTGTAGACCTTAGGTAAGTTTTAATAAGTTTGAGCTTAGAAAAGGATCTTTCGCCAGATGCAACTGTAACTGGGATGGTAAGGTAAATTCTAAGTGCCACAAAAAGATTTGGAAAGGCTGTAGACCTGTTATTGCAAGCTAGAAACTCGAGCATTTTTGCAGGATTTTGTAACAGCTCTAACGGGAGAATTGGCTTTATTGCTTCTATCTCCTCACAAAGCATGAAACCATCAATATCAGCCATCTTCGTTGTTGTAACTCCATCTGCTGCATTGTCAGCATGAACTAATTTGGAATCAGTTAAGGCGATTTCCAAATCTGCAGCACATTTCCTTACGTCTTCCTTGGGCATATCCTTAAAATTGCACAAGAATCCAAACAACTCATAGTACTTAGTCAGCTGTTCAAATCGGGGCTGAAGGGTTTATTCACCACTTGATTAAAGCATTGAATTTGAAATGCCTTTTGGGGGTCTGACAGAGGTTCATCAGTTGATTCGCAGTCAAACACCAAATAGTCTCTCACACCATGACTTATTACTTCTGGCCAGGTTGCAGGATCATCAGTTAATTGTGAATGCTCATCATCAATCTTGACATTTGAAGTGGAAGGATCTTTCGAAGAGTTCGTAACAGCAGAAGCACCCTTAAAGCTGTGTTCATCTTGTAAAATTTCTTCAGCACCACTATCATTATCACTGAATTTCGGATCATTTTCAACTGAGTTTTGCACATTTGTTTCATCAGATTTATATGATGTATTTCTGTAAACAAATCTGTCTATGGCTCCTCGTTCTCTTTCATCTTGGGCTTTCTTAGCCTTTCTTATTGCCCTTTTCTTACTGCCACTCTGGTACTTTCTGCCTATATCTCTCGGTCTTTTACTCATATTTGAAGGTCAGGAATCTCGTGTCTCTATTACAAAATACAGTGAACACATAATGACTAGTTATAAAGGGCTACAGAAGAATCTACTTGGCACAAATCAGGGAGGATGCTTACCCATACTCCATCGAAAGCCTAATAGATCCACTGTTGCCCAAATGAAAACCAGTCAAAATCAGCTTTACAACACCTCATATGTGCAAACCTGCCCAAAGAAGAGACAATGAAGGCCAGGATAAATTTTGATTATTGTCATGTTAGCTAAATCACACCACTGTTATCTACATTTTTTCTGTGTGTGGTTTAATCTTAAGCAATTAAGTAAATAACAATATAAATTCTTATGGTTCACATGCTGCTTGGAGCAATCCAAAGCCAACAAAATTGTGACATCATGAATTTTGTTAGACATCCGACATATTGGAGCAAATGTCATGAAGACACAATTCAACTCGGAAGGAAGAGCACTTCAAGCAGCATGAGTACAAGTCCACTCCTAACAAAAGATAATTGGTTGCACACTTCGCGTTCGACCTATGCAGTGATAAGCACCGGGGGTAGGCAAAACATGTTTGTCCGGCAAAAATCTGGAAAACCACGCCATTTCAGGCCATGAACTTACTATGATATTTTTCCACCATGCCATAACCTAAGCATTTATGCCTTCTGCTTTAGTCCTCGCCTATCTATTTATTCTACGCGGCATTTAAAATGCTCGCATTTCGTCAATCTGTAAGATATCAATACCAAATTTGCACTACAGGACAATGGTGCATAGGAGTATTTACATTATAAATCTCGTAATAATCAGACAATTTATGGACCCGCCATGGCCAAAACCGTGCGTATTTCAGTCTGCCACCTGGATAGGAAAAACAGCACCATATTATTTCATGAGATTTACACAGAATACAGTTAATATACTTTTGGGGTGCAGAAAAAAATCAGCTGCACAGCTATAATACTTTTGATGCTAGAGCATTGTAAAGCGTGCGACCAAAGTAACACTTTAGTGCTGCATTTTTCTTGTTATACTGACTTTTAACTTCAACTAGTGGCTTTCAAATGTTCAACAAATTATTGAAAGCAGAACCACATGATTGTGTATTGTAGGTCAATATAAGACAGTAATGGTAAAGTCTACTTTTAATTATATATAATAAAAAAAAAATTCATTGTCACTGTCTATACTCACACAAATGGCATCACTCGCTTCACTATGATTCTTGGCAGTAGCCTGACAGACTTGCAGGTTTTAAATGTTAATATAACTGTATAGCTGGTACTTCTTCACTTGGCACTTGCTACAGTTATCATGTGGCCTGTACACTTAACACTGGCAAAAGATTGTGTCCCTTGACCACGGTGGCATCAAAATGCACTGAATTATCTAGATTACTTGTGAACTGACCCCCCCCCCCCCCAATCAAGGTGCGGCCCCCCCCCCCCCCCTAGGCGCGGGGCCCAATTGGGTGCAATTGGTCCAATTGGCCTAAAGCCGGCCCTGTTAGAAGGCATTCACAATGTATAAATATTGTTGCAAGCCTTCTTTAAATCGTTCAACCTGTTTGGAAACTATTAGTTGCGCATCAAGCAAACCAGAAACATAGCGATTAGATAAAAATGGCATTACATAAATGATGAACAAAGGTTAAGTATAAGGTACATGGAAATGAGACCATCCTAATTGTCATGAAATTCACACGGAAGGCTAGACCAGCGAAAGTTGGTCGCTAAGCCTTTTTTTTATTTTGACTTGGCGGCTTATAACATTTTTATCTAATCGCTATGTTTCTGGTTTGCTTGATGCGCAACTAATAGTTTCCAAACAAGTTCAACGATTTAAAGAAGGCTTGCAACAATATTTATATTCTCAATTTTATCAACTAGGACACAATGGACATGCTCTTTGATGGGAAGAGTGCAGCTGACAAGGGAACATTGTTCCATTTAAAAAATCAAAATAAAAAAAGACTTAGCGACCAACTTTCGCTGGTCTAACGGAAGGCGAGTACAATACAATGTCACTGAACCAAAGAATGAATAAAGGATTAATGAAGAAATAAAGACGTGGTCATTGTTATACTAGGCTGGAATGATTACATGAGTATACACGAATTAATATAGTATGTGACGAGAGAACGGTAAACCTTGACACGGGGCTCTCACTAACCAAAATGTCAAACTTGAGCTAGACACCAGTTTAAGTGTGTATGAGAGAAACTGACAAGGTACGCATTGTGGCAAAATGAATGTGCTTGTTCGTAATTCAGTAAATATGGATCATATGATATGTGGAAATATATTAAATAAAATTATTACATATTACTAGCTATCCGTTCCCAAACGTTTATATATATATATATATATATATATATATATATATATATATATATATATATATATATATATATATATATATATATATATATATATATGTGTGTGTGTGTGTGTGTGTGTGTGTGTGTGTGTGTGTGTTAAACAGCTACCGCATAAATAATATAAGTAGAATGACGGCAAAACCATTAAAATACTTCCCTTAATAGTGTTTGTAACGACTCAGATAAGAGTTTTGTTTTAACACGATGCGAGTTTTATTCAACTGTTATCAAACCTGTACAATATTAGATTGTCATAGCTAGTCAGAAGGGAGGAAATATTTTGGGTAAGAATGTTTAATATGCTGAACACATTAATGTTTTTATATCGTGACTTTATTTAGTCGTATGTTCTTCCACCGTTTTGCATCCGAAAGCTTTATAAAGGTAACACTTTTCCCCTCTTAAAAAGAAAGAATTGACAATGCTGCTGATTAAGTAAGTACAGATCTTTCGCTTCAACCACGATTTTCCGAAGTATCTGAATATATCACAGATGCAAAAGTTGAAATTAAAAGGACAACTAGTTTGGTTTTAAGAAATATTCTTATCAGACCCGTCTGTCTGTCTCTGTCTGTCTGTCTGTCTGTCTCTCTCTCTCTCTCTCTCTCTCTCTCTCTCTCTCTCTCTCTATATATATATATATATATATATATATATATATATATATATATATATATATATATATATAGTGAGCGTTGAAGATATGCCAAAAAATCTGAAGATCTGACTTTTTCACGTAAGCAATAGTATTAGACAGTCAATTGTTCTTTCGTCGTTCATTTTCTTGTTGTTGTTGTTGTTTTTTTTTTAAGGATACTTATCATCTCATTCCTGTGTCATAACAATCGATCCGTGTAATTTGTTTGGTCGGTAATCTGTGCGCCTGATTTCATCTTATTTCAGTATACAGTGTGGCCGGTTTGTCCTAGTTCCGTGAATTTTGTCGTTTCTTTACCTACAGATTTTCGTTAAGACAATTATAAATGCGTACATATCTACCGGTTTATAAAAGAATCCATGAGTTAAGAAGCGTCAAGCTGTAGTGTCATTATGTCGAGTTTTGTCTTTATCTTTGCTGATGACATATGACTGTTAAGTCTTTGTGTTTGATACCACATGAAGCTGTTAAACTGATTTGTTTAGGGTTAGCAACTGACAATAAAATACAAAAATCTATATCTATGGTTTCTGAAACACCTTTCAAATTACTGCTTGCCCCAAACATTTATCCACGGAGAAAGACTTCATTATGACAATACATATTTTGGTCATGTCATAAATTCAAACTTATGCTGATCATACGATGAAACACTGCGTGTTTGTTGTTTTGTGTTTTTGTGTGTGTTGGTTTTGTAGTTGTTGTTGTTGTATATGGTATTTACCCCCATTGCTTACGTCATTGTTGAGAATATAACAAGATGTGTCAAAGTCTTGGAGATCTTGACCATAGGAAGAGGGCTTAGTATATAATGGAATGGGTCTTGTCTTTTACAAAAAGGTATTAAAATTAGCAAGGCATGTCATGCTAGCATTTATTTACCTGTCACTTCTTTTTAATAACTTCAGATCTGGCCTAAATCTGCTCGATATTAACTATATTAAAATTCATACAGGTCATGTATGCGATTAGTACCCACTATTTCAGTAACGGATGTCGTTTTATAGAATTTGATTACACTAACCTTTAAATGGCGATTATTGACTTTATTTGGATTTTCATACATTCATATTTCTTTGAAGGTCATTATTTACAAGTACACAAAGAAAAGCATTCGGTAAAGTCAATGTTAAATTACGTGGACATGTGTGGACCAGGTGAACCTAAAGGCGTGATTCAATGCAAACATGACTGATTATCGCGCGCTGTGATGTCACAGTGAAACAAAATCCTTACCATCCCTTATATTGTGACGATTAGACCAGACTCGCTAAGTTTAGTCTTGATGTTTCTTGATTACAGTTAAGTTGCACAGTATTTTGTGATCAGGATTGAATAATCTTTGGTTAAACTGCGTTAGTATTAAATTAATATTTATTTTAATTTCAATAAAATTAATTTGACCAAACTGACATGCATTTTAATATCAGTGTTTGTTTTGTTGGGTTTTTTTTCCGCAAATTTTTGTTCCTAAGGCACACCAATAAAATAGTGAACATTTTCTATTTCTGAAGTGAGAGAATTTAGTTTTTTCCTTTTTGTGCTACTGAAACTTAGCATCTACCCGTTTTTACTTCGCGAATGAAAATATATATGTTTGATATTTTCTACCAATGTTTACAACGGCAATCAATCACCATTTCTGTAATCTTTCCTTAGAGATTGACCTATGCATTAAGGTCGATCAATTCATGTTTTTGAGCATGAGTATATAATTAAAGTGAATAATTACCGTTTAAATGTATGTGCATCCAATTACCCCCCCCCCAAAAAAAAAATAATAAAATAATTGTTGTTGAAATAATGAGTTCTGAAAGCATGTGAACTTTACAATAAATTCCGCCAGTATTTAATCTGATTAGTCAGTTATTGGGTTCAATACATTTTACCATTTTTCTTCTAATTAAATTTATTTTTTTAATTATTTTTTTTCTTCAAAAAGTTACCAATCAGATACTGATGTACACATACCTTTTCATCGTTCGTCCCTATTATAGTTAGGACATTCTGATTACGTCACACTTTGAGCTGACGTCATCATAAAGTTTTAATCAAAATGGTTTTGATTACTAAAGGATGCAAAGCTGCTTCGGAGTTTACTTACCCTTGGTTGTATTAAATATTTCACAATGCTTTCCAAGTTGCTGAATTTTTGGTTGCACATCATCGCTGTAGATTTTTAATACTTTACATAATGCCACTCTTAGCTTTCCTTAAATGACGCCAAAAATTGTTTCGATTGGCTCATCGCCAGGTTAAACATTTTGGCGTCACACTGCTAATGACGTAATAGACGCTAACCTGTGTCACCCGGCTCGCTTAAGCTTTTATCATCATTTTTCAGATACAGTCTGGGCAGGCCGTAACTTAACAGACGCTTTTTCGTCAGGTAGGAACCACTGTTTCTTGTTAGTGGGTGGAATTCTTTCTTGCATTGTCTTGACATTTTGAATAGCACAAAATCTTGTAATGGACTTAAATTTATCAGTTATCTCCCTTTCCAGAGAGCGCCACAGAATCATTTGAGTAGTTGTCGTTATGTGTTAGCGAAGCATTGATTGTAACAAGGATTTGTGTGTAATTGTTTTCCTCTGTTGGATGTTGATGTGTGTGTGTTTTTTTTTTTTTTTTAACGCCACTCTGGACTTCTAAGGAACGACTGCATTGTCGATGACCGATTGTCATTAAACGTAACAAATTGAAATGGTGACTCGAACGAATTTCGACCATAGGATATAATATTTGTGCAAGACCGGTATTGATAATGGGTGGTCGAGACTCAACACTGACACTGGTCTTGTTCATTGTCGGGTTAATTTGCCAGACGACACTTGAGTGTTTCATACATACTGTAGGCAAAGATTAGCAAGGTAAAAGTCACATTAGTCATGCATGCGCATTTACTATTGTTAAATTAAATATAAATACTGTCATCTAAAAACTTCCAGACCAAAGTTATCGATCTCTTTTACAATGGGACCATGTTACATGTACTAAACTTTGGTCAAGAAAAGAGCTGTGAAATCGCGACAATATAGGGTATAATCTGTGAACACATCCCCGTTTGGCGTTTTTTTGTACCCCCTTGCCGATTTCAGTAACGAAAGGCATAAACAAAACAAAAACTCCATAAATCTTACTCAGTTCATTCATTGATTTATCATTTCTAACCCGATTATGACCAGGGTGTCCATAACACCTTCTTTGTCTGCGCGTCTCATGCTTAGCGGAAGTTCTCATACTAGCACGACACCATATTGCACACAATTTGGACAAATCTAGTTTCCAGAGTGACGTCATTGCTCCTATTTGGTTACTCCTGATACTTTCCCTTGATTACGCATCCGCCCCTTCGCTAAAAATGGACTTGTCCAGAAACTGGAAATTGATGTCGAGGACGGACATGGTTGTAATGAAAACTTCCGCTAAACATGAGACGCGCAGACGATGCAGGTGTTATGCCCATCATGAAATAAACCCTTAGTCCAGTGCCCTAGGCAACTGCCTAGTTCGCCTAGCGGAAGCACCAGCTCTGGCTGTACCAAAGAATAAAAATAAAAATCCATTGGCACCAGTATTGCTGCAGCCCCTACCTGCATCAAAACTTCAGGTGGAACAGTGTGCATATCTATCTGAAATAAAAGGGTAAATAATTTAAAGCATACAGACACATGCAATTTGTATTGTATTTCTACACATTAAGTTAATATTAATTGGCTTTGATTAAACCAGTGAAAGAATAATTGTATAAAAAAAAGACGACCAAGAAACAGTAAGCTTTGCTCTGACAATTATGAAAGCAATTTTACTGTAATTTGCATAATTATTCAGTTATGTAGTAATATTGTATTATTAACCTTCTCATTATTGACAGAAAAAAGTACTGAAAATGTCACTTCTTATTTCTTGAAAAGATTTGTTCCATGAAAGCAGATAACTTAGTGTGATACCTACACATGTGTAATAATTTTCTTTCTATGTCTTAATTCTCCATATAATAAAAGTCAGTTCACTTAAATGTGATTTAAATTATATGCATTAAATCAAAGAAAAATACAATATCAGAATGTAAGTACTTACATAATCAGAGATCTATACATTTATCTTTATATAAATATTGCAGAGAACCTGAGGGTAGTTATTTTCTCTTTTGTCAGAGATGAGGAGTCATCTACGAAAGTATCATAAATGTCCACCAGAATGAACTAATGTGGAATGCTGTCTTCAGGGAACATGTGCAAATATCCCCAAAGTGTTTGGGGTTTATGCGATGGGACCAACACTCTGAGGAGCAATGGGGCCTTGGTTGGAATGAACCGGCAATTTGTAAGAAATGTAGTTACAAATCGGAAATTTCAGTCTCTTTAAAGAAATTGAAAATAAAAGTCCTGGACACAAAGCAACCAATATAAACAGAGGGCTACAAGTTGGGTTGGCACAAGTGTCAATGGAAAATGCTGGCCTAAGGAAATTCTTGTCTGACAGCATCCCAGCTCCTTCCACAAAGGGGATGCAAAAGGTTTCAAACAAAATTTGTAAAGAGATCATGAGGTACTTAAAAACAGGAGGAGAGTCTGCTTCCAAAAGGGACATGTACATAATAATAAAGGAATCATATATGAAAACAACAATGCACAAAAAACAGAATATAAAGTTTATTAGACTCACATGGGATCAGTATGTTGAAGCTGTACCCAGCGTCGGTGCAAGGCATTTTGGTGCCTTAGGCAAGATCAGATATCTGGCGCCCCCGTTCCACTCACGCCCTCCCCCACCTGCCCATCATGAAATAAACCCTTAGCCCAGTGCCCTAGGCAACTGCCTAGTTCACCTAGCGGAAGCACCAGCCCTGGCTGTACCAAAGAATAAAAATAAAAATCCATTGGCACCAGTATTGCTGCAGCCCCTACCTGCATCAAAACTTCAGGTGGAACAGTGTGCATATCCATCTGAAATAAAAGGGTAAATAATTTAAAGCATACAGACACATGCAATTTGTATTGTATTTCTACACATTAAGTTAATAACAATTGGCTTCGATTAAACCAGTGAAAGAATAATTGTATAAAAAAGACAACCTAGAAACAGTAAGCTTTGCTCTGACAAATTATGAAAGCAATTTTACTGTAATTTGCATAATTATTCAGTTATGTAGTAATATTGTATTATTAACCTTCTCATTATTGACAGAAAAAAGTACTGAAAATGTCACTTCTTATTTCTTGAAAAGATTTGTTCCATGAAAGCAGATAACTTAGTGTGATACCTACACATGTGTAATAATTTTCTTTCTATGTCTTAATTCTCCATATAATAAAAGTCAGTTCACTTAAATGTGATTTAAATTATATGCATTAAATCAAAGAAAAATACAATATCAGAATGTAAGTGCTTACATAATCAGAGATCTATACATTTATCTTTATATAAATATTGCAGAGAACCTGAGGGTAGTTATTTTCTCTTTTGTCAGAGATGAGGAGTCATCTACGAAAGTATCATAAATGTCCACCAGAATGAACTAATGTGGAATGCTGTCTTCAGGGAACATGTGCAAATATCCCCAATGTGTTTGGGGTTTATGCGATGGGACCAACACTCTGAGGAGCAATGGGGCCTTGGTTGGAATGAACCGGCAATTTGTAAGAAATGTAGTTACAAATCGGAAATTTCAATCTCTTTAAAGAAATTGAAAAAAAAATTCCTGGACACAAAGCAGCCAATATAAACAAAGGGCTACAAGTTGGGTTGGCACAAGTGTCAATGGGAAATGCTGGCCTAAGGAAATTACTCTTGTCTGACAGCATCCCAGCTTCTTCCACAAAGGGGATGCAAAAGGTTTCGAACAAAATTTGTAAAGATATCATGAAAGAAAATATTTTGGATATGAGATGTCGGAGACAAAAGCTTAGAGAAATTAATATTGCAAGGGGAAATCCACCTGATATTATTGATGTACAAGGAGATGGTTCATATAATAATCATTTGCATTCTGGTGTTGGAAAAACTCCATTTCAGCCAGCAACACATCTGCTATATACAGGCTGAAAATGTAACATCAAAGAATGACATTATTGCTCTAATAACTAAAAATAAATTGTGTTATCATCACATACAACGCTAATCAGATGAACTTAATATGACAAACAAAACCTGTGATTGCACTGCAAATATCTGTATGGTAACTAATACTGATGATGAGGAAACTTGGGCCATGGAATGTCTTCTTAACCTAAAAGAAGATACTTTTGAAGTGCGAAACATAAAAACTGATCCAGATACAAGCAGCTATATGGCTGCAGTCAACCTATAAAATGAGGGGATCACTCAGACTATCCTAAAAACTTTATCGACACCAGACATTTCTTTGAAAACCATAGGAAATATATAAAAAGGTGCCTAAATTTGGTTTACATGATGCCAGGGTTTACCAAAGCTGCTAGACAGAAAATGCATGACGGGTTTGCCATTGACCTGAGTCAGCTATGTCAGTTGGAATTTGAAAATGCATTTAGTAAACTTAACGGGGATACTGACAGAGTTAATGGTTGCTCATGTTGATGTTATTGTACAGTGTTACCAGGGAGATCATAGTCTGTGTACTGATAATTCATATGCATGCAAGAGTAACTGGTTGGAGAAAAGTCCATACTTGCCTTTTAATTTTAAAATGCATGTAACAAAACAGTCTGAGGGCATATTGTGGGATTGTATTAATTATCATTTGAGACCATTAAATTTGGACAAATCAAATTTTAAAACAAATACTCAAAAGGTTGAGGCAGCAAACCGGGTTTTAAGGCGTTCATTGCCAAGATATATAACATGGACAAAAAATTTTCCTGGTAGAGCACACAGTGCAGTGCACTCTTTAAATAATGGACCTGGGGAATCCGTACTAAAACTATGCAATGCAATTGGCTGTAGAATTTCATTTGGAACTAGGGTTGCTAAAAATCTAGTTCAGGAGCAGAACATTTTTACACGATATAAAGCTTACAAAAAGTCACGGGCATTTAAAAGAAGGAAAGAAAGGGCTATTGTTGTCAAATGTTCAAAAGAAACGGGGAAAAGAAGATCACATATATAATAAATTACCAAAGATCACTTAATCCAGCCTTTCCTATATGACACAAACTGGTCTATGACAACCAGAACACCTTTCGTGAGCCTTACAATGTTCTCTATCCTGGTTTATGGCATGCTGTTCTAGAACTAGATGTTTACTATTTATACACGATTTATTATTATGACATATGTGAAATATCTAATAGGTGACCACAGTCATCCATACACGATATATTGTGTTTAAATAAATTATTTTGCTGCATGTATGACATCCTATGAGCAGACTCCACTGATATTGAGCCATCTGGCCATACAACTCTCTGTCTGCCATAGCCGTCTTTATCAAATTACCCCCATCCAAAGCCAGCATGTGTTTTTATCTGAAGATTTTATACATTTTCTAAGGAAAAGTCTGTTGATATAAGACCAAAACTTCTCAATATCCATTGTTTTACCAAATGACACTTTGACAGTATATAAATGGTGGCTATGTATACTCATACTATGGATACACTGTGAAGCTGGCATTACCTTTAGGTATCATGGTTCCAATAGTTTATCCATGGACCTCAATGCTAATATTTGGGGAGATAAATATATTTTCTATCCTAATTTAGCATGCATGTCAAACACTGTCATAGAGAACAATGTTAGATTGTCAATTTGACAATGACAGAACCAGGTACTCCATTGCATATAAGAGAGATATCTATGCTGGAAGTAGACAGGGGTATGAGTTATCTAGTCACAACCTATTTATTTTCAGTAATGTGTATCACATTTTCAAAAAATCTAAAAATACAAAATATGATCTATATAGGAATTAGCATAAATTCACATGTTACCAAGAGGCTCAACTTTTTTTTAAAGCCTAACAGACGGTACAACTCTTAAATATTCCACCAATCATAGCTAGTCTTGTTGTTTATTTCTGATTGCGAGGCCCTACACCTTAAGCTCCACCCACCTGGACTTGCGCAGTTGGTACCGTTATACCATTGGGACATCATCGCGTGCGACATGAGTTCCGGACTGCACTGGCTCACACCTTTAGGTTCATTTCGTCCCAAAATGTCTTCGTGCTATGCACTTCTCGGGGGCGTCTAAATAATGACCTAGCTTAGGCATGTAATAGAATCCAAATGAAGTGAATACTTGCTACTTAAAGGTATGTTAAATCAAATTCTAAAAAAACGACACCCATCACTGAAATACCTGTGTTGAATGCCTGCATGACTTGTGTGACGCTTTCTGCTGTATTTTCTCTGTTTGCTAGCCATTTCAGGGTAAGTGCCTGTTTATGCCATATTGGTGACCAAGTCAGGATGTAAATTGTAGTGCAATTACATTAAAGTTTGCATTCAAAACTTTATTTACGTGTGATGCTGATTTAATTTGTATCCTAGGGCTGAATGTAACATATTTAGTAAGTAAAAGCTAAAATCAGATTGTAAAAACACAAAATGTTGATATAAACTGTTAATTATATATTTTACAGATTGGTTCCCTGGAGAAAATGATATTGCCACTTGCTGCCACAGTAGCAACATCACTGTTAGAACTACATTTTTCTCACTTTGGAGATATATTTTCCTTTATAAATGCCATTTAAATCTGTATTTTCATATTGATCTCTTTTTCATTTGTTCTTCTTTTTTTTTCTCTTCACATCATGATGTGATTATCTTAAAATTTGTAAACTGTAGACCCCCCTATCGTACACTTATGCCATAAATGAGATGCCATCCAGAAATGCATAAAAATGAATTGCAAACATGTAAGAATGACCTGTAAATGTTATTTATGTATCAGAATATATTAGTAATTCTTTAAAAAAGTTTTTCCCACAATTTTACTGGAATTTTTACCCTAGAGTTTTATTGTTTATCAAATCGTGAAGACAAGCATCATTGTTCTGCAAATCGTGAAGACAAGCATCATTGTTCTGCAGCAGTAATATGACTTTGGTGCAGTTATTACTACAAAGCAGTGCAGTATCAGATTTGTTTTTTAGTTGTTAATAAATAATATCTGATAACTTGACACTTTGTAATGGTACAAAAGCAGATGAAATTTTAGTCATGTTGGATGTCCATGAAGATCACTGTAAACCAGTAACCTAACAAGCAGAGTCAGCAATCAGTTATTGGGACAGAAAAAAAGCGCGAGGTTAGTCTCATTATTTTCTTGTCTCATTGTTCTTTTCCTAATGTTTTTTCTTTCTTTTATAAAAGATGATTGTAAAATATGGCTTTGACTAAATAGGATGATGTAAACCTGTGATTTATGAAAAAAATTATAAAGAAGCACCCTTTACTTAAAACCATACTAAGAAAGTGTTTTTGTGAATAATGCCTGTAAAATTGTATGCATGATTTTAGGATTCTTAAATGACTCAAAGTGAATAATAAAATTAGATAATTTGAGCAATTGGCACAAAATGTATTCTTCTTTTAAAAAAAACCAAATCAAATTACTTGAATAACTTAAATTTAAAAAAATTATCTGAGATTTCCAAATAGGATTGTGTTGAGTTATGACCATGTTGAGGAGGGGCGTACAACCAACAAGGCTTCCAGTAGATTGATAATATTTGCATGCACTGGTAGTAATTTTTCAAATGATTGTGGCACACACATCTGCTCGTACAAGTTCTGACTATGTCTTATAGTTGACATACAATGTGTATTTCATCTTGATCTGTATGTAGGAATAAGTCTTTGAGGACCTTGGAGTAATTTTGTTTATTGAACCATACTTAAATCTCCATGTTTCTTGATCGAAAATTAGAGTGCATAGAGCCATTTTCATAAAAAAAAATATTAGTGAAAAAAACAGTAGCTTCGAGGACACAAGGGAGGTTTGTTGAGGTGGGCATTTGAAATTTTCATATTATTTCACCTCAGAGGCGGGGGGGGGGGGGCAGAGGGGACAATTGTCCCTGGGTGCCAGACTAGTGGGGGTGCCAAAATGCGCTTTGCAATAGGTTGAATGTGGAATAATGGATTTTAGAGGGGGGGGGGGGGCGAAAAAATGAATCTTTTTCCCAGGCTCCAAACACTTTAGCTATGCCTCTGAAGGTGAAATCACCTTCATGTTGTCGGTACAGCTTATATTTAGGAGAGGGAGGAGGTTGGTTGGCATTTGACAAAAGCTATTAATTGTAGCAAAGTATCATTAAGGCTCAATGCCCCTGGATGCCAGTAAAGACCATTGTCCTTTTGACAAATGCCTTGACCTTTATGCTACCACTGCAGGTGATAGAACTGTGGATGTGTCACAAATATAGAAAACAAGTACTCAGTAGCAATAAAATATGTGGCTATCAAGTCTTTGAACTAAATGGATTTAAATATATGTTGCAAATCACCCCATTTAGCTTGCATTTAAAACAATCAGATGCATGTAGTTACTTTTCTACATATTGTACCAGCAGTACATTACCAAGTCGGCCAATGCAAGGGATATTTTTTTATTATTATTATTATTATTATTATTATTATTATTATTCAAGCTGCACAATTGAACACTAATTTTAGATAAGAAAAAAATATGTACAGCAGGTGGCATGCTTCAATTTGTATACACAAGTTTAAAGGTTTTGATAATGTGGAGGGGTTTAGGGATGGGGCTTAGCAGTAAGATGAGTATTAACAATTTACCAATATATTTCAAGAACTTCAAGGGAAAAAAAAGCATTTTGTGGGATGGCTCAAGGTCTCATTCAGGAAAATTAGAAAAGACTTTATTTTGTACAGGCCTGACCGATGACTCCCATATAATATGAGAGGGACCTGATCTAGACTTTGAGTGGCCACTCATTTTTGGGCTATCAAAGTTTTTGAGCTCTGACAAGCATGGTTAACCACTGGACAGCTACACTATTTGTAAATTATCTTTGCCAGTTAAATCCTGTGGTTGTCCACAATATAAGGTCCCTGACATAACAACACACTGAAAGTGAATAATTAACAGAGAATAAAATATTATCTTGCAGAATATATGTTCAAATTTCATTTTGTCAATAAATGATACAAAAAATGCATGGTTTTAATCACAGATGTGATTTTAATATTCAGGCCCCGAAAATATGTCAGTTTCCAATTGCAGTGGTTTTAAAATTAGGATAGGTAGTAAGGTATTTTTTTTACATATATATTATGATTAATATATATATATATATATATATATATATATATATATATATATATATATATATATATATATATATATATTGTTACGTGCTTAGGCTCGAATAAGCAGCAACATAGAAAGAAGTGAAAATAACAAGCTTGTAAAATTTAACAAACAATTTACTAAATACAAATATTTTCATAAAAGAAAATATTCAAACTTACGGTTTTAGAGAATCAAGTCCAAAAATTAATCCAAATAGAATTCACAATATAATCCACTAGTGGAATTACAAGAGTCCTGATAAATAAATGTCCTAATAGTTCCCGGTTTGAATCTTGACGATGTAATCCAATATGTACGACGATGTTGCATGATGAAGTCAGTTTTAGTTTTATAATAATCCAAATGAAAATCTATGAGCACTTATTCTTTTCCAGATAAATAAAATAATTCCTCTTGCTCCAAATGAAATAACACAATTTCCAGTACACTGTAATTAAAAATATCTCAAAAAGAGAACTGTTCTCTCCCAAACAATAATTTAAATACCTGTTTTTACGTAAACAGGAAAGGGTCACGACCTTCCAGAATCTCACAAAACAATCTCATGTTCAAGAAATCACGCAAGCATCATGATCTAGAAAGATGTCCCTGGAATCAACCAATCATTTTTAAAATAAAGCTCTAATGTCCTTGGAATCAACCAATCATTTTAGAAGCTTGTTTACACTCTGAAGCAAGGTCAGAAAATGAGGTTAACATCTGTTGTTTACTTGTAGAGGAAATTTCTGGAAAAATTTCCCAATGAATGAATTTTTAATCCAAAATGTCAAATTTGAATCTGACAAAAATAAATAAATTATTTAAATCCAAGATATATATATATATATATATATATATATATATATATATATATATATATATATATATATATATAAAGTACTAAGCCCTTTATGCACTGGGCGAAACCTAGCTCAGTTATATATTGTTACGTATCTTTGATTTAAATAATTTATTTATTTTTGTCAGATTCAAATTTGACATTTTGGATTAAAAATTCATTCATTGGGAAATTTTTTAGAAAATGAGGTTAACATCTGTTGTTTACTTGTGTGTGTCAAGGTTGCTGACCATTCTCCAGTACTCCTCCAAGATACATTCATAATGTGGAGAAAGTTTCTTAGTTGGACATGATATATATTCTATGAGAGTAGCTTTTGGGCATTTTAGGCATTGGGAAGAAGCTCATTTTGACATAATTTAAGCTTAAACATATCAGTTTCCCTCAAATATTGTTCTAAAAGCATCTTGAAAAGCACAAAAACACTACCAAAAAAATCAAAATACCTATTCAAGTATTTCTGCGAAAATCATTTATTGGTCTCTTTCTCCTTGTTATCTCATACATGCCAAAAGTCAGCCTGTTTGTATTAGAGGTCTTGGAAGCCATTATGTACCATCTTTGATTCCATGACTACTTATAACACTGTATAAAATATCCTATATTTGACCTTAAGCTCTCCAGAGTATAACAGTAGGACTATTGGCAGCTATAGTTGATCCCCACATTGCCATAAACTTCATGATAGCTAGTGTACCTTATTAGTTATGTATCCAGTAAGTGGCTGAATATCATCTGATAAACTTTAATGCATGCCCAGTGCTTCACATTTCAGAGTGTCGCTATGTCAAGTTTAATGTTTTTTCATGTGCTAAATCTTCATATCCAGCACATTTTAATTTACATACATCTTACTGATCTATACAGTTAAATGCAACATTTATCTTTTCAGATCTAACCTGGTAATAGTGGTATCTGGAAAAGGGTGGAAGAGTTGGATTAGCTTGGAAGGTCTCCAGAAGTCCTTTGGTGACACCAAGGTCTCATGAAGACGTGTTCCATGTACCTTTATCATCATAGATCTACATGTACTTTTGTAATTGTCTCTTTATTGCAAAACTGTATATGACCAATTTTCAAGAAAACAGACTGGTTTTCGTTTTTTGAGCTTTGTCTCATATTGATTATATATTAATAATCAAGTTCATGGACCAGTCTGTACTTATAAAGAAAATGACACCAGATACTAAACAAAACAGGCATGTTTTGCCCTGTGGGTGAATTTATTTTATAGAGCAGATGGGTCTTTTTAAACTTAAAAACATGTCTGATCAAAAAAGGACAAAACCACTTTACAAATTTGCAAAGAAGAACATGAAAGTGATGCAATAAAGCACCAGTATTGAGAACTCTGACATGCTCATTGCAGAATTTGTGGACTTCATAAACATTCTGAAAAAGTTGGACAAGATGACTAGTTAAAGTGTTTAGAAAAGAATTACACTTATGCCTTTTTTAGAGTTGGCATGGTATTTTGGCAACAGACCCACAATATGTAATGAGGCATTGATGCTGATCCATAAATTAAATCTGTGACCCATTGCATAATGCTTTGTTTCCAGTACAGTCTCTCATAAAAATGGCAGATAACCTATGACAAGAACTTTACTGTTCATCTTTTAAGGTACTTAAGATTAACATGATTTATTAGGATCTGGACACACTGGAAAGCTCAATACTAGCAAACAAATGTAGGGACTATATAAAATAATTGTGATCCGAATCCATTAAGGCATCACTTAACAGCTTGTTGTGTACACAGAAGCCTTCATTATCTGATTCCACTGGTATAACATTTCAAGACCCCAGTAGACTGGTTCTGACTGGGATACAATGCATAAATATACAGATTTTGTTTTTATATCTTAATAATGATGAGAATCTCTATTTTTCAAAAGTGTCAAGATATATTTCATCTATAAAAGAGTATATGCTGTAGATGGATTTTAAAACAGTTTTTCTCCTACTATCCATAAAAGCACATTTTATGTTAATGGGCAATCAGACTCTGATATATTATATCAAAGTTAATCCAATCAAATCATAATTCATTCCATCTTCCTTGATCATAACATTAAGGATAATCGCAGAGCAATCTTACCTTAGTCATGATGTCTAACCTAAACATGACATCTGTAACGTGTAAGTACTGCCCAGTTTATATTGATTCTGCATAGGTGCAGTATTATTGGCCATTAAGATGTTGTTGTGTATGGGTTTAATGCTGTTTCTCACTGCAAGATACGCTATACATGTTGGTAAGTATAACTGATGGAGCAAGAACTTGAGAAAAACCTGTTAGGAAACACCGACCCATTGGAAGATACAGGCAGCATTCTCACATACAATGTCTGAGCCTGAGACTGCAACTTCATGGACAGAGGTGAGATATGGCAGTATCGGTAATGGCGAGCACTTTAGATCATTTGGACACCCAGAACCCTGCCACTAAGTGTAAACAGTATGTAGTTATGTTGATCACTGGTGCACACAGTCGGTTTATTATGGACAATACTTGCTGAAGTAGAAAAGCATGCCAGAGGTAAATTAAGGGTTGGAATTATCTTGTGTCAGAAATGAGTAGATTTAGATTCCAGGCATCTAAACCATTTGGTATGCATCTGTTATGAACCCTACAGCTACAGTCTCAATAGATGAGGATGCTTTCAATATATTAGTTCACTTTTCATCTTTCAGTATTCTGGCCCACTGATGTGAAACATTATTCCCAGTGACATAAGGTAGACTACTGACGTTTCTTGTCATAATTTGTGTCTTAATTGGCTGATTGTTGTTGTTGTTGCTATAGGGTTTAATGCCATTTTTCACCGCAATATAGGCTATACATGGCAGCCAGTATTAATGGTGGAGGAAGAACCTGAGATAACCCCCAGAAAGAACCACCGACCCACGAGAAGCTACTAGCAAGGTTTCTCACATACTTACATTGACCGAATCTGAGACTCAAACCCACTCAGACAGAGGTGAGATGGCAGTGATACATAACAGAAAATGCTTTAGACCACTTGGCCCCCCCCCTTTTATTTGGATGAATTTTTAAGACAATCAAACACGTTTTAGTAATATAAATACCTTCTACTTTTCTCTGCTTTAAATCTTTTTTTACAAATGAATGTTTCAGTACAATATATTTTACTTATTTTAAAGTGCTCACTGATGCTTGTGTATTATATGAGCTTGAAACTTCATTTTATTTTCAGAACAACTTCTTTCTTTAGTGTGACGCCAAATTTGATGTCACATTGTGCTATCTATACATGTACTGTATATATCATACATAACAAGGCCTCTTGGTAGATTAGTTCCTGTGACTAATTGAGTTACCTTCTCTAAATATTATTATTATTATTATTATTATTATTATTATTATTATTATTATTATTAATGAATTGAAGCTAAAGAGAACTTCATTATTTTGAGGAATTATTTCTTTCTGGTGTCTCATCTTACGGTATTTCCTGTTTTGAAATACCCTGAATAGTGCCAGAAAAAAATTAACGTGCCTTTTTTCCAGTCAGCCCATAATTGCTGGGTGGTGGCAGAATGTATTATTATCATGCAGGACTGACTGCCAATTTGTTAATAAACATTAACATCAGGCATAAATAACAACTAGCTGAATATATGTTACCAGTAAAAACTAATTTTCGTCTTTGTAAACAAATTTATTATAAATCTTAGCTATCAAGGTCTAGTTGATTTAGGGGGCTGCAACTGTAAAGCTAAAATTTAGTTGTGACTGCTGTCAGCAATGGACTTTGTTATTTTTATTTACCACAGCTGTAAAGGATACCAGTTTTGACTAGATTCAATGGAAGATGCTTACAATAGAGGCTATTGTAAAATTACCCCATATTTGACTTTTGACGTTTCATCCATCCTATTGATTTATTACTCACGTAATGAAATCAATGTTTCACAGAATTTCCAAGAAACCATACAAATCAAATGAGAATACATGTGCTGTTTTTATTTTTGTATTCAGTATTGACTATATATCCACCAAATATAACCCACAAATCAAAATCCATGTTCTTGTAGTAGAACATCAGTGTGGCATCCAGTGTGCACTTTCATAATCGTGCACCATCATGAAAATGTGAACACAAGCCTTTGATTTGCCAACCAGTTACTAATCTTAGTGCTGTATAAGTCTTTGCTGCTATCATTTAGCTGTAAATTAAATTTTTTTATGAGTTTGAGCACATTTGAAGTCTTAGAAACTGCTTCTTTAAGTTATTTAATTTTGAGCTCTCCAAATCATTCCCCAGAAGAACTTGTATGATGGCCAGATGTCTATCAGCCATCTGTCATCTCTGTTTGTTAGCACAAGTTTGTTATTGCTGCTTCTGCTAAATTACTTTAAGGCTTGTTATGAAACTTAACATACATGTTCACTGTTCGTTGGTCCTAAATGCTAAGGCATACAATGTGTCTTGACACATCTTGATACTCTTGTTATTGCTGTTTCGTCTGAATCAACCTGGAATTTTCACTAGTAGACTTTCTATGATGTCTGGTTTGTCCTAACTGAAAATGATGCCAGTTTAGTAATGTAACCATGCATTGGCTGACTTAATGAAAATCTTTGTATCAGTACTGCTTCTAATGGATTGTCATATTGACATAGCCTTTTTTACTAGAAGACTTCATGTGGTGGTATCAGGTGGCTACTAAATGAAAATGAAATAGATCTTGCATTCAGTAGATTTTTCGATTGTGACCATCTTGAAAGTCATGTTATTTAAAACGAACACTGGAGACGGTTTAAGCAGTTCAAATATCAATCCCATAGTTTGGAGTCTGATGCAGTACCAACTCGACCGCTCCGGTGGCCTAAATAGTGTCCGCCTCGGGTACGGGAGGTCTCGGGTTTGAACCCCGACCGAGTTATACCAAAGACTTCTGAAAATGGCACTAACAGCTGCCTTGCTAGATGCTCAGCATTAAGATGTTAGTGTTTGGACAGGTCGGCCTGGTGTCAGGATAATGTGACTGGGCGGGACATGATGCTACATGTCTGCGGAATGATACTCTAGTGCTGGACATCACTATAAACTGCCATACTGCAGACAAAGTAGCGATGACTGAAAATTGTTAAAGCTACGATAAAAATCCAAATCACACACACACACGCACTATAAGGTCTCACTGGACAGTTATTTTTGGGGCAAATTTTTGTCCGACAATGACCTATAGCAGAAAAATGATAATTATGTTACATTAAAGACACAAATAAAAATTAACTAATGATTTTTGTTGCAATGCTGCTTGTAAGATTCTGACTGAGGTATTAAAGTTAATTACTTGTGCAACTAGTGGCTTTTATACTGAATCGACCCTCTTTTTTTTTTTTACAGAAAGGGGGTATTTTTAATATTTTCCTGTGACAAGACAGTTAAAAGAATCAGTATGTGCTTTATACATGAATAAAGTTCACTAGTACTGTAACAAATTTGCCTACTTTTATCACACTCAACCATCTATATTTTAAGATATTTTCCTCTGTAGCAGACATATGTAAATACGCAAGCCAAGCAGCTCATTTGAAGCCCAAGTTACGCATTTGATCTCCAGTGCTAGTCTGTGACAGGCAGTTTCCAACAAGTCAACCAGTTTCCAAGCCTAACTCAAAGTAAATCTAAACCACATTACATATGTAGCTTATGTGTGAACTGAAAAATGTTAGAATTGTGATAATTGGGCTCATGCCTTCTACCTTAAATATTAGGGAGGTGTCAAAATGCGAAACTATCCAGTGAGACCACTGCCACAATGCAGACCTCGTAGCAATATGACTAAAATTGTTAAAGCTACTTTAAAAATCACACACACACATACACACAGTGCCAATTCAGTTAATTTTGGACCAAGGTTAACTCCATAGCAAATGTTCTTGACGAAGATAAGAGCAGAAGTATGTTGTCAAGAAGAATATTGTGAGAGTCATAACAAAGACACTGAAGACATTTCTTCTTAGATCCTAGTGGTCTAAAGCGCTGTCCGTTAAAGATCACTGCAATCTCACCTCTGTCTGCGTTGGTTTGAGTCTCAGATTCGCCCAATGTGGGTATGTGAGAAAGCTTGCCAGTAGCTTCTCGTGGGTCGGTGGTTCTTTCCGGGTTTTTCCGAGTTCTTCCTCCACCATTAATACTGGCCACCATATATAGCCTATAGTGTGCTGAAAAATGGCGTTAAACACTACAAAAACAAAGAAAATAAATCTTCTGTGATCCCCAGTATGGATGCTTTGGAGGAAAGTTAATGCTGCAGTGTTTCCCAGTATTTCTAAATATGTACACAGTTTACAATAACTTAGACGATGCCATTTAATAAAAATGTTTACATACACATCCTTTTCCTCTATGGATATGCAAAGCATACCGAAGAGTTTACTGGTGTTATATCATGCATATTGTACCATGTTCAGCTTTAGATTGTTTCATTTTCTGGTGTCTTTTACCGCATATGATGACAGGATTCAGTATGTACAATATGGGTTTATTTAATATATTGGAAACGTTACGTTAAAAAAATCCTAGGATCATCATATTGTTTCCAACTGCTATGTAAAATTATGAAAAATTCTTGATAAAGAAATCATAAATACATCATGTTGTACCGTGTAGACATTGCTCATTAAATTGTTTTGTAGTGTCTACAACGATATTTCAACCTGTCCATTGGCATGCAAAAAATTTAAATATTATTTCTTTAAAATGTTATTGATCAAAGGTTTTGTCAAAAACATGTTTTCAAAGATAAATTATGTAGTTTAAATAATTTATACAGATTATCTGTAATTCAACCTAATGGGAAAGCTGTTTAATATGTGCTGCAACAATTCTTGTCAACTTTGGCTTATTTCTCTAGTGATGCAACATTCTGTGTGAAGATCATAATACATTAAAAGAATAATCACAAATACAACAGTATCCTACATTACAATACTCTTAAGCAGAGCATTAGAAATATGTCATTTAATTAAAAGAATTAGTGCCGTGGAGGCAGGAGATCGTGGGTTCGATCCCCGGCCGAGTCATACCAAAGACTTGCACAATTGTACTAACAGCTACCTAGTACTTTCAAGACTGGACTATTGTAACTCAATTCTGTCTGGTTTATCACAATATTTACTCCAGAAGTTCAAAACACAGCTGCACGGATCATCTTTAGAGTACCTTGATCAGAGCACACCTCACCACTGCTGTATACCCTACACTGGCTATCCATTCGATACAGAATCAAACACAAAATTTGTTCTCTGTGCTATGTTTCAATGACAGACTCCAGTCCAACATACCTATCCAACCTCACACATATGTATACATCAGCTAGATCCTTACGCTCTTCTTTTGAGAATCGTATACTCATTGTTCCCAAGGTGAAAACAAAGTCATATGGACAACGTTCGTTTGCACACCAGGGCCCGGCGACATGGAACGAATTGCCCATTGAAATTAGACACAAAGACACAGTGGTCACTTTTAAGAGTGCTCTTAAGACTCGCCTGTTTCGACTGCAGGGACAAACTTAGCGACCTAATCATGTTTTGTATCTTATATGTTTTCAGCATGTTTTTATGTTTTCCAATTTCATTGTTTTTGTCATTTGTTGTTCTGTAGTGTAGTCATATCATTATTGATGGCATAAAGCGCTTAGAGCTTCCAAAGATTAGGCGTTATACAAAGTCCTCATTATTATTATTATAACAAATAAAATGAAATTGAATATGACCTTTGAACGATACGCTTTCTTTAAGAACTAGACAATAAAAATATACGCAAAATGCAATTAGCCATTCTTTTATAATAAAATAAATTGATCATCGAAACTAGTTAATGATCGAAATCAAATTGCTGACATGTCAGCATAACTTATTCTCTCTGTCTCTTCCCCCCCCCCCCCCCCCCCCCCCGAGGCCTAGCGGATCAGGGGGGTACATATGTCCCCGGGCGCCAAAGTGAGGCTTGCAACGTTACATTATAATAAGTAAACAAGGGTAATAAATCGGTCACAAGATCGCTGGGGCGCCAATTTTATAGTTCGTCCCCGGGCGCAATATATCATTGCTACGCCTCTTCCCCCCCCCCCCTGGACTGGTCCTTAGCCGTAACTTGGCAGTCTGCTGTCTTTTTCCACGACATGGTACACGCTCAGAACTACTTTTAACAAAAGTAACCCTTCTTGTCTTCTGCTGTGCCTGACGTAGTTGATCTAAAATCAAACAACGCCAAATACAACAACAAATATATAACAAAAACATAGTAACTTAATGTCAATCCATCTTTGTGAACACATCATACAAACATATTTCGATAGAGACAAATACACACATGCATACTATTTGGAGGTTTTGATATTATGCTTGTTCGTTTCAACCAGCATGGTCAATTTTATTCTAGCTCAGTACGTTTTCAGGTCAGCGTCATTAAATGTAGCTAAAGCAACCTAACTTGTGTTAGCTACATTTTATGACGCTGACCTGAAAATTGACTGCTACAGATGCTGTGTGAAATGAACTATGACAGAAAACACTGATCCATGCACAAAGACTATAGACCTATACACTTCATAGCCTCCCAACTCTCTTAACAAATAGGGAAAACTTAGTAACAGCCAGAAATGTGTCATGTCAAACAAATAATGCACTTACCAGCCAGAATTACGGTAATCATTTATCCGTCAACACACTAATCCATAATCAAATTTCACTGCAACACTTGCCATATTTCCAAGACAGAAAATACATTTTCAAAGAATCCGTGAACTTGAAAGTTTAGCACATGGTTATACCGCTAGGGTCCATATTTGAAGGGTCTTTTTTTACGGGGTGGGGGTAATCTTTTTCAAAATTGGAACTGATGTAATGAAAGTTTCTTTTAAAAAAAAATATAAATTTTTTATTGTCAATTTCATATAACATCTATTTATTAAATGTGATCATTACTATGTGACGTTTTATATTGTTATTTTTCTTTGCTCACACGTATAAACTGTGTACTTCGAATCAACGGTCACACCACAGCCCTCATTAACATATTTGTATTCACTCGCTGCATGTAATCATTGGGACGTGAACACTAGTGAAGAATTCTTTTTACTTTAGAGGAAAATAATGGGTGAGAAAAATAATCGACGTTGGGGTTTGAACCGAGACATGGAAATCCCAGTCGCGGGGCTTAGATGATATGTCTCTCCACTCGGGCAAGCCTCGTGGGTAGACGAATAATGTTAACCCCTCAACTGGGATTTCCTTGTCTTAGTCCAAACCCCGACATAGATTATATATATCTCTGTTAGTGTCCCTCAAATTTTCCAGACTTCCCTTGGACGAATTTCTTTGGGGGAAGCCAAAATTTGAACACTCCTTTCGAATTCAGTATAATTATCTCTAGCCCATTTTCTTTAAATAATCATTCTGGAAATATAATTTTATGTCACCCATTTCAAATGGTCCAAGATTTCCCAAAATATGTTTGGCTGTCTCTTCGTTGTCATTTCCTCCACTTTACCATATGTTAATTTATCTGCCGGACCGCTATCTCAGTGTATCCTAATTAAAATCGAACCATTAACTATCGTATAACGCAAGCATATCCCATAGGTCAATCTTAATGGTTACGTGTCATGTTGACCATGATAGAATGTACTGCGTATATATATATATATATATATATATATATATATATATATATATATATATATATATATATATCGTGCTGAACTGGTTTTAATTTCCCAGTATTATTTTATCCAAATTTCGTTCTTAAATGTGAGCAATGTTAGAAAACATGGAGTTGATTGAATATTAACGTTACGCATTTCAGATATCAGTATATAAATAAATCTCAACTACAATGCAATAGTGACAGTGGCAGATGCTTTATCTGCTCAGGAAATAGACGCACCCGCCAATATACGAGTCTCCTGCTGCATTGCAGATCGTGCTTTGGTTAGGCTAACGGAGTAAACCCAATAAGAAAATCCGGAGTGGAGACCCTAAGGCAGTTAGAGGATGTGCTACATCCCCTTCTGGCAACTCCTTGGTCTGAAGAGGGATGGGCTCCGTCACTCAACTTCTGCCCACGACAAACTGATAATGCTGGACAAATTTGAAATTACCATACCAGATGGGTCGTTGCCCGGGTCAACAAGGATCACGCCTGCAATTGTCCACCAGGACGGAGGTGACAAGTGTGCTACTGGTGCTTTGCATAAAATCAGAGCGGGAGACAGCATCGCCATCGCCACCTGGAACATTACAACTCTGGCGCAAATTGGAAGACTCTAAGAGTTGACACATGAGCTGGAACACTACACATGGCACATTCTGGGACTCTGTAAGGTCAGATGGAAAGCCCTAGGAGAACACCAAACTGAAGATGTGAATATATTATACTATAGTGGAGAGTTGGACAAGTCCATAAATGGAGTAGACTTCCTTGTAAATGAAGCCATCAGGGGATCTGTGCTTAAATGCATCTAGCAGAATCATCTCCATTTGTCTGAAAGCATCTCCCTTTAACATCACAATTATCTAAGTCTATGCTCCAACTACCAATCATGATGATGAAGAAATAGAGGAGTTTTACAACAAACTCTAGGACATCATTATCTAAGGAGACTGGAATGCCAAAGTTGGCAAAGATGCTCTCTAATGGACTGGATTGATCATTGTGGACCTTCTTGCAACGAGTTTACAAATGAAAGAGGGAGAAGTCTGCTCGAGTTCGCAAGCTACAATAACTTGGTACCAGCCAACACATTGGGTCAACATAAAGCTTCACAATGCTGGACATGGCACATACCAAATGGAACCCATCATAACCAGATTGATTACATACTGATTCAAAACCGTTACCGATCTGGCATCAATAGAGTGAAAACAATGTTCCCAGGTGCTGATGTTGGGAGTCATCACGACCTTGTGATTATGAACTTCTGATTGAGGCTGAAGAAAATTAACAAGCCAAAGAACATAGGCTCAAATTCAACCTTAAATAACTGAAGGACAATAACATCTGCAGGTCATTCCAAGCCACAATTGGAGGAAAATTGGCTCCACTTCTTGTGATGGATGTTGATGTTAAAGTGATGACTGACACTTTCAACCCAGTCATGACAAAAGCTGCCATGGATATCGTTGGCCTCCATCACCAAAAGAAAATCACCTGGGTTACAGAAGAGATTCTGAATCTCTGTGATTCCCGAAGAGACCTAAAAAACACCAGACACACAACAGGGGCAGTTGATACCGAGAAATAAACAAGAATATGAGCCAAAAAACTTAAAGAAAGCAAAAGAACACTGGATTGAACAAAACTGCACATAAAAAGAGAACAGACTGATAAAGAATAACAGCAAAAAATCATTCCAAATTGTGAAAGGCCTCACCAGACAGAAGCATCCAAGAGTCAGTACCCTTCAAGGCCAAAATGGAAAATGCCTTACAGAAGCAAGTGACACTGCAGAAAGATAGACTGAATATTCTAAAGAACTCACAACCATCAGTCCACATGAGACCTAGAAGTGATTGAAGTTCCAAACTCCACAAATGATGATGATTTCCCCATTCTCAAAGAAGAGGTGGAGTCAGCGAATAAGAGCACTGAAGAATGGGAAGGCAGATGGAGTAGACAACATCCCAGATGAAATTATCAAGAATTATGGGGGGATCAGTGATAGAGCTACTAACAAAATCTGCAACAAGATCTTGCAGACAGGTGAATAGCCAACACAGTGGAGCCAGTTACTGATTATAACACCCCCCAAAAAACAGTGTGATCCTGAAGATCATCTTGAACAGACTGAAACCACAAGAAGAAGAAATAATTGCTGAAGAACAGGCATCATACTTCCTTTCTGGAATTCTCACAAGAAGGGAACCAGTCTCCGCTTGGATTGGTATTTCATTGAGAAAGACATACTGCTATCATGTATATTAGTTATGATATATCCCAATATAGCGCTGTTCTAAAAGTAAATGCTATAGACAGACAAAGTTTAACAATACAGTGGACTCCGGTGGTGCAGGCACATTGTGGGTATCATGCTGATTACAAAAGGTCAATACTGTGTTTTACAAAGGGGATACAAATTTGAGACATGACAAGGATAATCTACGTTGTGGCCCAGAAATTGTGCTTTGTGTATTCTTGTACTAATCCTGTTTCCATCCAGTGTTTGTATGTGCAGGGCATTCTATCACATTGCACATATGAGTGAATAGACAGTAAAGGCACAAGGGTGGAAGGCTGAAAATGTCCAGGGTCACAAATCTATTTTGTGAGTGTGTATATTTGTCTTGAAAGTGTTGGTTTGAGGGTACAGTAGAACCTGTCTAGAAAGACCACCCCTTCTGCCAACAAATAATAGTCTCTCAAAACAGGTGGTCTCTCATAACAGGTCACAACACTACATAATAAATCTGTGCATGTAGAATCTGGTCTCTCACATATCAGGGGTCTCTCAAGACAGGTTTAACTGTATATTATTACGTTTAACTGTCCCACCATGTAAGTGTACATAATTTGTATTGAAACTGTCTCACTATGTATGATTGTATATCATTTGAACTGAAACCATCACACATGTATTGACTATGTCCCACTGTTTGTGAGTGCATATAATTTGTTTAAACTGTCCCACTGTAAGCATATATCAGTATTACTGAATAGTTTGGATAATTTTTTCATACATGATGTTCAAAACTTTTCCATTTTTTTTTATATACTTGTCATTCATTTATTTAAAGGTTAGTAAAATCAATTAATTTATTAATGTACTGTATATGCTCTCTTACAAACATAGACCCTAATCTGCTGGTGCACATAATTACTCCTAACAAGCTGGATCTGCTAGTGCATTATGCTCTCTCTCCCCCCCCCCCCAATCAACTTAAAAGTGTAATGTCTTGTATTCTGACAGGTGAACTTAAAGAATCTATTGAGAAACAATCAGATGAACAAATATATACTAATAAATACTTTATTTCTGACTTCGGTTTTGGAGAAATACATTTATTTGAATTATGTTGCATATGAAAAGCAATGCCGCTACAAATTCATAGGATGGCATTTGCTTCTCTTTTATTAGATTATATATATATTAGTAAATTTTATGGTTCCGGCCATACATTCAACTCAATATGTACATGTTATAGTGTTTGGAAAAATTAAATATACAAATATTAAAATAACAAAATCTGATAAAGATACCATTACATATCAGACACATCTATTGAGCTTCTCACTCTGACATAAAAACTAACATCTCTGCACATTTTCATAAAAGACTAAAGCTAGATTTATTATTTATCTGCAAGAAAAGAACATCAGTCAGAGAAAGTTTAGGGTTAAAAGTTGGATAAAAAGTTATTAAAAACCCTTTCATATTCTGCTGATTATGTGGCATGACAGAAAGGAAACTGTGTGGTGTATAGGTGAAAAAGTGAGGCAGAGAGAGAAAGAATGTAACAGAAAGCAAAGATAATATACCATATGTACTTGCTTATAAAATGACTCATACTACAAACTGCAGTCCCAGATCTACTGTTGCATTTAATGCCAGCAGATCTGGGTCTGTGCGTTTATTAGGAATATCACTAAAACAAAAAGCACAGTCCCTGATTTGCAGGTGCATTTAGTTGTGGCAGAACAGGAGCACTTGTTTGCATTTTGACTGAACTTATAAGAGAGTACATACAGTACTTGGTCTGAACAGAAAATACACACTTTAAACACTAGAGTCTAAAATATGAGCTAAGTTTCAGTCTCCAGCTAGGGCACACTGGTAAATATGGCTTATGTTAAACATTACCTCTTTTAAAATTCTAAATAGGAACCAGTGTAACTACAATAAAATGTTACAGGGGGTTTGAGCTGAATCATGATTATCAAAGGTTATTACTGGTAAACAAAGTATAATAAACATGAATAAGAAAAATATAATTATCTTCAAATTTATTTATTGCTTTAAGCTTCTATTCATACCATTGATTAATTTTATAACAGTATATTTTATTAAAAGGGGTTGAAATAATTCATGGAATAAATGACTATAAACTACCAACTATTTACCTAGATATTGATCCTGGCACTCTTAACACTGCTAAATAATCTTTCCATTAAATACTGTATTTATAATTACAGCTTTTAAGAACATTTTTATCTTTCCTTCTAATCCAAATTGAGTGTTCATGATGATGTAACAATTCTGGCATTTGTTTGCTTTATTTCTTAAGTATTCCTGCAACAGCTTGTTATTACTGCAGCTTTTCATCATTATTTCAACTGATATTTTGGGTTTTGCAAATATCACTAAGTGGCCTACTATCCCATAAACTAAGAGCAATTTTGTAAAATCACAAAGTCCATAATAATGCAATTCTGCAAATAATAATGATCCAAATATTTTCAGTGCATTGATTTATGTGTGTCTGACTCAATTTCTTGAATACACACTCACACACTATTCCAAAATGTGAATGCTCTCAAACCATGTATGAAGAATTGTCTAACACAGCTTATGCACACACACCTGGATGGATAGGATAACACAATCCCAACATATTGAAGAAAAGCATCGGGATAAATAGTCAGCCAATATATCACATCATTTTAGTGAGCATACAATATTCATGACAATTTAGAAAAATTTAATATTTGTGTGTGTGTGTGTGTGTGCTTAAGATTTTTAACGTATCTTTAAGATAGTATAACAATATAACCAAAATGTAAATCAGACCGGAATTTAAATTGTAGATAAAATATGGATTTACTCATATAACAAATAAATGCAAGATATTAAACAATTTGAAAATAAATAAAGTAAAACTGATCTGGCTCTATCCTAGGGAATGTATACAGAAAATAAATATCTTTTAAAAAATAAAGTTACTGTGAATGCAGCAGTTGTCTGTTGATCAAGTAATAATTTATCTATGTGATTCAACTAAACCCTACCTTCTATTACATTTCCAAATATTTGTTGGTGTTCTTTTAATACCAAAAACTGACAAACCTACAACTCCCAAACTTGTGAAAAAGCTAAAATACTGCCAGTAACTGGGCAGCTTTCAATTCTGACAATATTGTGGTTCCATTTCTCTGCATATAGCAGATACCCGTTTTTTGACCGTTCAAGGAATGGGAACCAAAATTAAATAACAAGTGTGTTTCAAAATTGAGCTAAAATAAAAAATGACTGGACTAAATATAGCCATCCAGATCAAGATGAGCATGGAACCAACAGCTCTGACCTTGCAAACTGGTTCTGTGTTGTAAAAGGATTTCAGTCCATGAGCAGAAAGGAAGGTTTCTATATTCCTAGGCCCACAGTATCATTGATGACAGCTTGGACTTAAGTGTAAAAGATTGGCATATTTGCCTTGTAAAAATCTGAGTTAAGTTTGGATTGTTGTCATTGCTGTAACATGTAAGGCCTGCTGACGCTTGGGTATCTCAACTTATATGAAACGCATCTATATATAAATTATGTGACTCCATTGGCAATAGTATCTGAGAAAATTCCCTAACTACAAATAGAGACCTATATTACAGAATGGTAAATAGATGCCCAACATAAGGGTTAACCAAGATCACCTGACTGTGAAATAAGAAAGTATCCAAATTTTCACTGAATTGTGTGTTAATCTGTAAGAAATCATCAAAATGCCAACTTATGTGATTATTATTATCTGTGAGAAAACACAGATCTGAGTGCTGATGCCAGATATACACATGGGCAAACCTTAATTTTGCAATCCAGCTTGAAGAGTTGCTTTGTATCTGAGCTCCTTAAAAGATGGCAAATATAACAATAAAAACAATACCAACCATCAAGACATCTTTTCATATATTTGCTGCATACATGTGATGATATGTTTTGATGCTCATCTTTGAGGTTTAACAAAATACTGAGATGATGTGATAGTTTCATCTGAGTTTATCTTGTTTACAATAACAACAAATATATGATCATTATTTGATGCCAAATTCACAGGTTGAGATTCTAGCACCGTTCATGTAAACAAATGTCATGAAAACATTTGCAAATCATAGTCATTAAGTTGTGCCTCAAATTTACATACTATAATAGTCTCTCACTATAATGCAAGCCACCATAAAACTTTTTTATATGGTGGCTATAGTCATGGATAGGATTACAAAGTAAATTATGCACCGGTATAGGTACTACTAGGTATGATATAGACTATGGATCCGATTACCGATTACCTGATACATTATGCATTAGTACTACAAGATATAATTTAGGTCATGGATCCAAATACCTGGTACACTATGTTACTGTACTGCTTGGTATAATATAGGTTATGGATCTGAATAACTGGTACATTATGTATCAGTTCTACTAGGTATAATTTTTGATCATGGATCCAAATTATGTATCAGTATTACAAGGTATAATATAAGCCATGGATCTAATTACCTGTTACATTATGTATCAGTACTCTATTAGGTATAATATAGGCCATGGATCTGATTACCTGGTACATTATGTACCCTATTAGGTATAATACAGGCTGTGGATCTGAATACCTGGTACATTATGTATTAGTACCCGATTAGATATAATACAGGCTGTGGATCTGAATACCTGGTACATTATGTATCAGTACCCTATTAGGTATAATACAGGCTGTGGATCTGAATACCTGGTACATTATGTATCAGTACCCTATTAGATATAATACAGGCCATGGATCTGATTACCTGGTACATTATGTATCAGCACCCTATTAGGTATAATACAGGCTGCAGATCTGAATACCTGGTACATTATGTATCAGTACCCTATTAGGTAGAATACAGGACGTGGATCTGAATACCTGGTACATTATGTATCAGTACCCTATTAGGTATAATACAGGACGTGGATCTGAATACCTGGTACATTATGTATCAGTACCCTATTAGGTATAATACAGGCTGCAGATCTGAATACCTGGTACATTATGTATCAGTACCCTATTAGGTATAATACAGGCTGCAGATCTGAATACTTGGTACATTATGTATCAGTACCCTATTAGGTATAATACAGGACTTGGATCTGAATATCTGGTACATTATGTATCAGCACCCTATTAGGTATAATACAGGCTGCAGATCTGAATACCTGGTACATTATGTATCAGTACCCTATTAGGTAGAATACAGGACGTAGATCTGAATACCTGGTACATTATGTATCAGTACCCTATTAGGTATAATACAGGCTGTGGATCTGAATACCTGGTACATTATGTATCATTATCCTATTAGATATAATACAGGCCATGGATCTGAATACCTGGTACATTATGTATCAGTACCCTATTAGATATAATACAGGCCATGGATCTGATTACCTGGTACATTATGTATCAGTACCCTATTAGGTATAATACAGGCTGTGGATCTGAATACCTGGTACATTATGTATCAGTACCCTATTAGGTATAATACTGGCCATGGATCTGAATACCTGGTACATTATGTATCAGTACCTTATTAGATATAATACAGGCCATGGATCTGAATACCTGGTACATTATGTATCAGTACCCTATTAGGTATAATACAGGCTGCAGATCTGAATACCTGGTACATTATGTATCAGTACCCTATTAGGTATAATACAGGCTGTGGATCTGAATACCTGGTAGATTATGTATCAGTACCCTATTAGATATAATACAGGCCATGGATCTGAATACCTGGTACATTATGTATCAGTACCCTATTAGATATAATACAGGCCATGGATCTGATTACCTGGTACATTATGTATCAGTACCCTATTAGGTATAATACAGGCTGCAGATCTGAATACCTGGTACATTATGTATCAGTACCCTATTAGGTATAATACAGGACATGGATCTGAATACCTGGTACATTATGTATCAGTATCCTATTAGGTATAATACAGGCTGTGGATCTGAATACCTGGTACATTATGTATCAGTACCTTATTAGATATAATACAGTCCATGGATCTGATTACCTGGTACATTATGTATCAGCACCCTATTAGGTATAATACAGGAAGTGGATCTGAATACCTGGTACATTATGTATCAGTACTCTATTAGGTATAATACAGGCCATGGATCTAAATACCTGGTACATTATGTATTAGTACTACAAAATATAATTTAGGTCATGGATCTATATAACAGTGCTATTAGATATAACAGTGGCCATGTATCTAATTATGTGGTACATTATATATATATATACTCTATTGGATATATAATACAAGTCTAGTAAAAGGTAACCTCGCATATAACAGGATAAACTCTCATGGCTACTATGAAAAATATTATACACTAGTCAAGGATTGCTGGAGTCTGTACCTCCATATCAGGTGACCACACATAATGAGACACTTTTATCATTTTCTTTACTGGTGTTATAGTGAGGGCCAAAGGTTCAAGTCAATCAATTTTATATTACAATCATTCAAAAATGTGAGCAAAAACTTTCTGGATAAAAAATTAAACTTTTGTGAGGATACGCTCTTTTGAAAAATTAAGAAAGCAACATTTCCCACAATACTAGTGACAAAACACTGTAGGTATGATTTGGATGAGTCTCACTAAAGTGGCATCAATCTTTAATTGTTACACATTCAGAAAATTTTGTCATTGATACAACAGTAATTCACAACCATCAAAAGAAACAATAAAGCCCATCTCTGTGACTATTATCAACAAAAATATATTACTCAGAGACATAAATGGATAATAAAAGATCTATGATTATCATTCACTGTAAAATACACATATACACAAATCAGCCAAACGGTGTGCGTGCACACTGTGTTATCTGGTTCCCTGTTTCACAGGTTTTGCTCATAAATATTAAAGTGAAATTAGTTCAGGTAATAAAGGTGGCAAATGAAAAACCCATAAGCACTTAATATTCAAATTTCTCTTTTCCTATGCAGTTTCTTAAGGAGTAATCAGTAATGCATTATGGGATAGCACTGAAGGGTCTATGTTGTTTTTGCAGCTGGACTTGACTGTAAATATTAACTACATAAGAAACTATAATTTAAATTTGAGAAATTTCAAAAACATTCTGAAAACATATACTTAAAATACAAATATATATATTTTCTTAAAATTCTGTGACATCACAGATCCCTAAAGAAATTAGTAAACCGTGTCAGTCAGTTTGTTATAAAGGCTTAAATTCAGAATTCATTGTCTGGAACTGTTGAAACATTAAATTCAGCAAAAATCCTCAACAGTTATAATATTTTAACAAAATGTTCACTTGAAATTCCTGACAGAGTTCTCTAGAAAATACACCTGGATAATATTTCAAATCAACAATCTTTTCAGGTGGTATACATTTTTATGGGCTTCACAGGTTACTGCAAACCACAAATTGAATTGATTATGATTCTTCTAAGGAAGCAACAAAACATTTTTCCCAGTTCCCAAATTCAGGTATCAAATATTTTTTCCCTGCAAAATCAACTAAAATTGTCAAAATCTTATGGAAGTCATCCAAGAAGTTTCGGAGGAGTAGCAATAACAAAACTTGTGCTAATGGATGACAGAAAATAGTCAACATGCCATCCCATAAGCTCTTCTGACCCATGACAGGTACAACTTAAAAAATCCAAATGCCTCGAGCTTCAGTCTACCACCTTTCTTACCTTCAAAATGTAATAACTTAAAGATTCTAATATATGCTGATTCCAGTAATTCCTAAAACAAAATGTATTTACAAAAATGAATACAATGTGAAAAATCTGATTTGTAATTTAGCTACAACAACCACATACACACAGGAATGTCGATACCTTGCCAAAGACTTGTTGATAAAAATATCCTGACATTGCATTCCTTTTCTTGAAAGCCCATTCTGTACATAATTGAAACAACATGAACAAAAATAAAGCTAGCTGCTTAAGAGATAAACAATAAAAGTGGTTACTTGCAAAAATTATGTTTGTAAAGAGGCAAAAATATTTGAAAGATGAAAGCATTGCTAAACAATTCTAAAACAAAAGCAATATTGAAATAAGTTTTAAGTCATTTCATGCAAATACCTAAATACTTACTAAATTGAGACAAAATAGATGAATAAAATAGTATGCCCCAAACTGTCAATGTACATAATCATATTCATAATAAATGACAGAGGAAACAATTTGTAGAAAATAAACCTCACTCACAATTTTCTCAAAAAAAGACATAAAAGATCAATATAGACAAAAATAGAGACAAAATATATGTGAAAACATGTATAGTATAATAAACATTACTAATGAAAAGTTTATAAGATCTATAAAAAAAGTGTTTTTTGGTCATTACAGTGGTTCCTAAAGAAAGAGGTTAATTAATTTAGAGGGAATGGATGTTTACATTGATAAAACATAATAATGGAATAATTGTGGTTGTTGTAACTATTGCTGCATATATCAAATGGTTAAATTCAAGAGCCCTAATTCCCCTGGAAAAAGGCATTGCCATCTTTTGAGCTAAATGTATATCTTGCATAGACTTTTAATTACACATCTTTAGTCAACAACAACATTTTTCAAGGCACAGAAATGAATGCATATATTCTTTCAAAATGGAATAAATTCAGCTTTGAATTTCAGAACACCAATAACTGACAGTCACTGCCAGAGATGCAATTATGACAGTTCCATTGCATATAAAAACATGTATACAATAGTGTGGGTGAAAATAATCCTCATGTCGGCTCATCCCTTGGGACATGTACAGTGCAGAAGCCATCAATGACTTGGCTTGTCCCATGATACAATAGAATTATGAATATATGTACTGAAATGTTTAATGCATTTTCAGTATATTGTAAAATGATATTTATAGTATTTTCCTCATTACAACACAAGCTGTAGGAGCCACAGAATATACCACCTTATAACAAGACAACCTCAATAGGAAGAACATGATACAAATTCCACCACTTAACAGGATCCATGTCCATACTGATTTTAATAACTTGAATAGTGTTATATGGAAGGTACATTACATGCCACACTCATTGTTAATAGTCCTCTATGTAGACGGTGTAAAGTGCTTAGAGCTTCTAAAGATTAGGCGCTATACAGTAGACAATGTAAAGCGCTTAGAGCTTCTAAAGATTAGGCGCTATACAGTAGATGGTGTAAAGCGCTTAGAGCTTCTAAAGATTAGGCGCTATACAGTAGATGGTGTAAAGCGCTTAGAGATTCTAAAGATTAGGCGCTATACAGGAGACAGTGTAAAGCGCTTAGAGCTTCTAAAGATTAGGTGCTATACAGTAGATGGTGTAAAGCGCTTAGAGCTTTTAAAGATTAGGCGCTATACAGTAGATGGTGTAAAGCGCTTAGAGCTTCTAAAGATTAGGCGCTATACAGTAGATGGTGTAAAGCGCTTAGAGCTTCTAAAGATTAGGCGCTATACAAACTCCTCATTATTATTATTATTATTATTATTATTATTATGTAGGCACTAGTAAAGCATGACTGACTCTGCAAATTACCAACCAACAGGTCTTAATGACCTAGACCTTTGGTCAAGGTATGCATTCTTGAATAAAACTTACTGCATTCTTAATTTCTTACAAGACTTACAAAGACATCAACTTCAAACTATTTGACACCTGGATCTATGCTTTAAAGTGCAAGTCATCCAAAAAATTTGGTCAAGGAACTGAAAAATCCAAATTGTTTGGGTTGCAATTTACCTTGCTTTCTGACCCCCAACTTGACAGACCTCTTCCAAATCTGATGTACAAACCTTTCATAAACTTTGGTCAAGATATATGGTCTACAACTAGTTGTTATGCAAAAAGAAAAAAAAAAAAGAATATTTTTCTTCTTCATTCAGTGACCTTGACCTTTAACCTTCTGATCCAAAAATCAATAGGTTTCTTTTTTTACCCATTATGTATAAATCACCCATTAAACATTACTGAAGGTACATGGTCAGCAACAGAGATATTTTGGGTGCAACAATCATTGTTTAAAACCTAAATCAGTGACAGCCTCCTCATCCCAAAAGCAAGCTATGTTGACTGTCAACATAAAAGTGGCATTTTGAGATTTATTCTTTAAATGGCAAAGGCAAAAAAGAAAATAAAGGAAAAGAAAACCCAAATACCTGCATTTAAACATTGTAAATTGCTATTTATTTCTTTTCCCTTCAAATATTTGGTATCTGTAACACTGAATATAGATCCATATTAATACTGTAATTTTTGTATTTTGAACTTTAGGACCAAAATGATCTGTTTTATACAATATAACAATCTTAATATATTAATCAGACTTAAAGATACTTTCCATGAAAATATACAATAATGGAAAAAATAGGGAAATATGTTACGATATATATATATATATTAGATTGAAATGTCAATAAGAAAAAACCTGAGAAACACCAGACGATTTTGCATTTAACATATGCTATACAGCGTATTTTCCCCATGGAATGTTTTCTGAATATTTTGTAAAAAAACAATTAAAGTTTAACCCCTTTAGTAAGAAAGAAATCAAGTGGAATGCAAAGAAATATAAATATCCCCATATCCATGTATTTTTTCAAAACTGATAAATATATAAAAACTAATTTAGCCAGTAAAATGAGTGACCTACTTTATGCTGCTGTTCTAAACATGCAACAAAGGTTTTTAAACTTAAATATAACAACCCAGCCAGATTACAAAATAAAATGCAGGTCTCAGTTTTGATTCTTTTCACCTTAGGTTGCCAACAGTAATCTGGTAATTCCTGAAAAACCATTTTAGAAGCTAAACCAATTAAAGTTACTATAGCATAAAAAGTTGTAAGAGCTCTAAATATGCTATTGGTCATGAGTAATCTATACAGTAAAACATCGATTATCTGGTGAGACAATGATTTCATTTGGATAATCAACCATCATGATGATACATTTCTGGTGACAAGCTGGAAGTTTCTGGATTAAATGGGGCATTTAATTAGTGAAGAAAATCCATTCAAGGGCTTCAATTAAGGTAAACTCAATTTACATGGATTCTATTTAAGCCTATGTAGGTATGTGATTAACTTCCAATCAAACTTTCAGTCACCACTGATTATTGATCAATTGTAGTCTTAGACTAAATAATTCAGTTTGATCAAACCAAAAATCATGCATGATTATGTGTGGTTTTCTGTATGACAAATTACTTAATGTCACCGTGGCACACACTCAGCAAGAATCTGGTACATGAAAAACGTTTCCTTCTTTGTATCTCATTCTTTGTCTTCCAATCTTCTAATTACGTTTACAACATTTTTATTTTAAAAAGATAATTTAATTATCTGTCATACCTCTGTTATTATATCTGTATCAGATTAGATTATTTTGGAATATGCTAGTTTATGGTTTCTTTTATTCTGTTCTACGGTGGCATAATTGTTAAAAAATTAGTTTTATTTAAAGATAAATGAACACTGTAATAAGTTAATAGTTGGGGATGTGTTAATATATATAATAAAGTTTCTTGCTCAAAATCAAAACAGATCTATAAAGAAACAGTAAAAATGTACATAGACAAAAATGTGCTTTATAATTTTCTGGTAATAAAGTTGCATCATAAAAGTAAATGAAAAGCAACTTATGGAATAATAAAAGTCAAGGAGAAGACATGCTGTATGTACTCAAATATAAGTAGAGTCCCACTGCAAATTGCACAGTTCCAGATCTGCCACCATATAATGTGCAGGAAGATCTGGGTCTGTGTAGTTTATTAGGATTAATCAGCAAAACAAACAATACAGACCCTGATCTGCGTGCACATTATGCTGTGGCATATCAGGCTCTCTGTTGTTTGCAGCTTGGCATGACTTACAAGGAAGTATATACAGTAAGTTATTTGTAACTGATGCATGCCAAATGCTAAACATGTTGGACTTTGGAGATTTTCATGTTAGAAGGTGAATTCAAATTTGTCATGGCAAGACTCTGCATATACTTGGACCAAGGATGAGCACATGGCAATGTTTTGCTCAGCCCAGTCATATTTTACCCCTGGAGTGGAGTGGTTTTCCTGCCCACTGGAAGATTTGTCAGTTAATCCTTAGATGTTGACCATAATAGGCAAACAAATTTCACAATAATCAAAAAACAAAAAGAAGTTACATTATTGAGATTTTTGTGTCATACAATGCTTAATATACAAAACAAAAAAGGGCAATAACTCTAACAAATATTATGCCATACACTGATTTATCAATATTCATATTTTCAGGTCATGAAAATTATATTTATAGTTTGATGGCAATCCATCAATAACTGTAGGACTAGATGCACTAATAAAATTACAACATACAATGTACTAAACTATAAAATAAAATAGGTAATGATAATAACAAAGAACTGTGGCCCCAAGTAATCTGTGGATACAAGCATCTAACAAATATTGTGAAAGCAAAGCGATTTGTCAATATGCCATTTCAGGTCATAATATTTACCAAGTTTCATGGCAATCATCAAAAGTAATGAGACTGCCATATTGTGAGCACTTATTTTTACTTAATTTCTTATTTTCCAGAGGTAGCATCTTTCATATGTACACATATACCATGTCTGGTCCAAATCTGATCAAAGTGCAGGTTCTAGACTATTTGATAGACAATGGACACAGACCTTACCTACTTGTCCTTCTATGTGAGCAAAAAATCAGACATTACTGTTAAGTGACTACTTGCAAAGAGTCATCAATTTCAAAAGATATTACCAATGCTAGATGACAGCTTTTACCTTATGGGATAACATGTATTAAGCCATGCACTTTATTCAATGGTTTTATATAAATCAATGCAAGTTTTCATAAATAAACCTTGGTAAAGATTACTCTGAAGCATTTACATTTCTAAGATCATCTATACTGAAAAGCTGACTGCCATGTGTAATACCTTGAACAAATACAAAACAGTTTCCTCCATCAAGAAGTAATCTTTGATTTGAAAAAAAAAAAAAAAAAAGATTACTTAATCATCAAGGTATTAAGTAATTAAACATAATAAAAACTCACTTTATGAAAGTGGTAACAAACATTACACTGAAAGAAATATTCATCTGCACAAGCCATTTGTCATATAGGTGACAACATATAGTAAAAGATTACAAGCTGCCAGTTGAAAATGATCCGCAGGATGTAGCATCATGGTCATTTGAATGCAATTATCTTCATCTGTAGTAGATTGTCAGTTTTCTGATGGCAATTTGTTGGGTTTAGGCAACTTATGTTCTGTAACTTTCTAATATTGGTTATATTATCCCAATCATACCCAAGTTTTGCTTGGAAGCATGGCTTCCCGATTTGGCCCAACTGGAATGATGCTATCCTCTTCTTCCAGAAACAGCAATGGAATTAAAACCAGACGACCTTGCACCTTTTTCAGTTCTTGTCTGGCCATCTGCGGGTCACTTTCAACCAGAGCTCCTGAATTTGTGAATGTTTTTATCCCAGAAAATGTCTTCACATTGTCATCTGGAATGCACCTGAACACCTAGTATGAAAAAAAAAAAGATATTTCTCATTAAAGTATTCAAAGTTCTTATATAATAACATTTGTGTCTGAGTGATTTGGATTTTTTAACATAGCTTTAACAATTTTCAGTCATATCATGTATGTCTGCATTGTGCCAGTTTATAGTGATGTCAAGCACTGGGGCATCATGCCATAGACATGTAGCATGATGTCCCACCCAGTCACATTATGCTGACACCAGAGCAAGTAGCCATAACACTTAACCCTCAAGGCTGATTTAGCAAGCCAGCTGTTAGTATTTTCTAAAAGTCTTTGAAATGACTCAGCAGAGCTTCAAACCCACAATTTGTGTCCAAGGCAGATGCTCTAACCACTAGGTCACTGGAGCGGTTACTAACTTGTAACTCATTGCAAGCTTCTGCTGCATATGTCAGTATCTTATCAAGTGTCCAATCAACTACATAAAATAGGTCACTGCAACCCAGGTTTTGTGTATAATCAAAAGATATGCCTATAATTAATAAACTTTTAAAGGAGTTTAAAGTCCTGGAAAACTGGTATTCATGACCCAGTTTTAAAGCTTTCACCTGTTCAACTTTATTACTTTTTGTTCCAAGATGTATACATGGTGTGTTTTGTAGCAATGTGTGACAAGAAAATTAATTTTTGTGCCATGACTAGATTGCAGAACATTATTATTATTATTATTATTATTATTATTACTTTTATGACCTGATGACAAATAATGTCTGAAAAAATGACCTGAACACAAATCTTAACATACAGAAACTGAGTTCAATGAATAGAAGAAAAAAAATTTTTGAACCATGAAATACCCATCACAGTGACCTGTTTCAACTTAATGCTATAGGCTACAGTAATTATCATGATATAAAATAGTTACATGACATCACTGTCAACAGTGCCTCAGAAAACAGATTTTCATCAAAAGTTATATTTCTCTGAGAATACTTACTTACCTATTACATTTATGCTAGAATTTGAACTTCATGTACCTGTTAATCAATACAGAATATAATAAAAGTATATACGGTAAGAAACTTAATTTGTAATTAAAGTCCTCTCTCTGACAGTTGGCCACCAATATACCAGATATTATCCATTAACGCTTTTGCAACACATTCATGAGGATGCTTGCATTTATGCGTGGAGTGGTAGG
The DNA here is from genome assembly GCA_030141615.1 of Unio pictorum. Classification (NCBI taxonomy): domain Eukaryota; kingdom Metazoa; phylum Mollusca; class Bivalvia; order Unionida; family Unionidae; genus Unio; species Unio pictorum. Next base: position 139,140 of record JARLTB010000012.1, on the reverse strand, counting down.
GCTTATCCAAATTTTGATTAGTTAAGCATTCCAAAAAATACATAATTTACAGAAATCTGATTTCTCCATGGAATATATTACTTATTACATTTACATTAGAAAGAAAGGTCAGAAAAGGAGGAAATGATATCAGATGAATAAGTCAGAGAAAGAGGAAATGCAAAGGCATCAAACCTCTATCCTGGTTACACAGTAGATACTGAACAGATCCTGTTGTTCTTGTAAGACCATTCTCAAAAGTGGTAGAAAAAAAAAGGATAACAAAAAAACTGAACTGCTCATGTAAATTCCTTAGCAATGTTAGGAAAAGGAAATCCTATAAATTTCAGATCTGTCCAATGAATGGATGGACAGGCAATTGTCAAGTGTTTGGATTTGTAAAATAACCAGACATAGTAGATGGCATAACAGCATGCATAGGAAACAACCCAATGGGTCCCAATAAAAAATAAAATGGCCAGACATTTGAAATCTGGCCCATTGTAGCAAATGTCCTCTTATCATACACAGTGAAGAACAGCCAGTTAGCTGGCTAGAAACTGAGATGGCAGATGAAGTCATATTTAGCACATGTGGTTGGCTGCACTATGTCTATGAGGTCAGTTTACCCTGACAGACCTCCTACTCTGGCATGTGCGTGTTTGGGAATTTGGGTATATGGGTAAAAGAATCATTTTCTCATCAATGTCGCTGTACAAAGAAGGGAAGACAGGCAACTTACGAAGTCCCCTGGCATGAAACTTTGTTTAATGTAGTTTCTTAAATAATTCTTTCCGTCTGATACTCTGACAAAGAATGAGAAGGTGAATTTGTTTTGCATCCAAGGTTTTCTACTTTGCTTCCAGCTGATAAGAAGTGACTGTAGCAGACAGAACTTTCTGGGAAATACTGGGGGCTGGTAAATGGTGCTGGTGCTGGTTGGTGTATAGTAGGATAAAAACTTCAGCATCTGACAACTTGGATGTCACAAGCTTCACTCCTTGTTTCAAATGTATTTGAGCACTGTGCACCAAGTCTCTTTTGATTCTACTGCACAGGTTGATAGAAGCATTTTTTGCAAATCCTTTAAAAAATTAGATCTTGTTAATATTTCATGCACCAAGTCACTCCTCATGCCTCTAGTTACCACCTTTTATCTACAATGACAACTGGGAGGTGTGGTGGCTCAGCCGCTAATTTTGGAACAGCCCAGGTCTTCTGGTGTGCTCTTGGGCAAATCATTTTACTACAAGTGTCTTGGCGCCACAAAACCTACTTGTGCTACTGTGCCATAAAGCACCAAATCAAACCAAACAATTAAAAACAACTAAGTTGTAAATGAAAAACGTGCAATATATAATATCTGAGAAGAACATACAAGAATAATGTAAAGCCTGCCACAAAGAAAGGTTACTGAAGGTATGTATGTAACAAAAAGAAAACTCACATAGGAGACTAATTTAACAACAGTGAAAGAAGAGCTATGGTCTTTTAAAGGGACTGAAACTCTTTTAGTGAAAACCCTATGATTAATATCACCAGCCATTCTTGAGAAGGAATAACAAGATTTCAAGATGGCTGCCATGGTGCTCATGTTGGATATTAGATGGCATGATTTCAGTTTAGAAGAGGAGTGACATCATAAGCAGTCTTTCCTTAAATGACCCATGTTGATATGACCCTACATTCAGGAGGCTTCGAGTGGTGGCTACATTAAATGTCTCAACCATACCATTTTCAGTTAGAACAAGCTAGATCATGGAATGAATATGTGTCTAAAATTTCATGGTAACACTCCAAATAGTTTAGGCCGGTTAACAATAACAATACTGTATTAACAGACTGATGATAGATTTTCGAAAGGCCATCCCATAAGTTCCAATAGTTCATAACTAGTAGAGCACAAAGCCCAGAAGATTTATAAAAATGAACACAAATGGACTGATGCAATATTGGTTGAAAGAATTTCCAGGAATTCAAGGCAAGACAATTTCTTCCTTTTAACTGCAGAGTTCTGAAACCATCCATAATACTCTTCAGCATTAACAAGATTTCCATAAAGAAGGGGTTTTGCATAAGAGATCTTTCAATGAATAGTCCATGCTGATGTGACCATCCATTTAAGAGTCATTGTTATTTTCAAGATGGCTGCTATTGTAGCCAGACAATGTCCTGGCAGTACCATTTTCATTTAGAACAATTAGACCATGGGATGAATGTGTGTGTAATGTTTCATTACAATCCTAAAAACAGTTCATAAGGAGAATAACAAAGTTGTTCAAATGGACCGACAAGTCAAACTTAAAAGCCAGAAAATTTAAAAAATGAACATTAAACACAAGAGTCCCTTGAATAGACTAATGCTCTACTGGATCAAATGAATTTTCAGGAATTCAAGGTAAGACTATTTCTTTCTTTGAACTGCTGAGAGTCGAAACCATCAATGATATTTTTCAGCAATAAGATTTTGACATTGTCTGAAATGGATGTCAGATTGATACCATTTTCCTTTAGGGCCAATTTGATATCAGAAGAAGTCTTCTGGTGAAAACTACATGTTGATACAACTTTCCATTTTAATAAAAGTAAAATAACAAGATTTTCAAGATGGCTGCCATGATGGTCATATTGGATAACAGATTTGTACCATTTCAAAACTTTTAGGATCAACTAGATTTCAACTGAACTCTTTTGGTGAAAGTACATTCATCCATCTATGCGGCCACCATATTGGAAGTTAGATTGACACCATTTTTATTTAAGACCATCACGACATATGAAATCTTTCAGTGAAAATCCCATACTGATGTGGTCATTCATTCAAGAGCAGTGATAACATGAGTTCAAGAAAGAGAATGTGGCAACCGTTCTAGGATGTTGGAGCAGCACTATTTTCATTTAAAACCAACTGGACATCATAAGAAGTCATTTAGTTTAAGCACCATGTTGATGCAAACACGAATTTAGTATGAGCAGAAAATGTGTTCATGGATGCCATACTGCTATGCCTGAAAAATCTGCCCTAACTTAAACTTTAGCAGACAGTAAAACTGATAGATGGACAAATCTCTTTCATGGTGTGGCCATTACATTTTATACTAAGGTAAAAAAAAAGTACAAGATTACCCTGTGGTATACTGAAGTATTTCTTGTCGCTCGCTCCCACCAAACTCTCTTATAAAATTCATCACAGACAGGATCTGATATATCCACATCAGATTCATTCTCAGACAGTCCAAGATGTTCCCGAAATATTGTCCTTCTCAGTGATGAAGCACATTGTCCTGCATTATGTACAACTCCATTCATGCGAACTTCAAACTTTTTTGTATCATTGATTAGAACAGCTATTTCACTGTCACGTGTGCCAAGCATGCTTCGGTCATTGATGTTAGCTGAGCCAATAATAATAGTATCATCATCGACAATCATCAGCTTACTGTGCACATACACCAGTTCTGTCACCTAGAATAGATCCAACATCAATACATAAATGTGAATCAAAGATACGTTATCACACACACATTTCTAAGTTGTTTATATACCAAAATTCATTATATACAGTGCTGATGGTGGTTCAAAACTCTTCAAACCTGTGATTATGCTCCAAGTCATCTCACAACATCTTGAATAAAGTTGTTTTATGATCCTAGTTTCTATAAAACTACAGATGAAACCAAACATGTACAGAGACTGTGATTATACCAGTTCCTGACTTGTTTTTTCTTATCTCTGCTAAGATGGAGACCATTCTGAATAATGTCTAAAAGTTTTAGTCTTCAAATACCTGTGCTCATAATTTGCTACATGGACGTGCATCAATACAAAAAGAAGTTAAGAGTGCACTCTGTAATCAAGTTTACATTGTTTTAAGTCATTCTCTTTTTATAATTTCCTTATTGACAGGCTGTCAGGTATGGATAGTTTTGAATTCTGTAATATAGTTTAAATTGTTTTAAGTCATTCTCTTTTTATAATTTCCTTTATTGGCAGGCTGTCAAGTATGGATAGTTTTGAATGCTGTAATCAAGTTTACATTGTTTTAAGTCATTCTCTTTTTATTTCCTTTATTGACAGGCTGTCAAGTATGAATAGTTTTGAATGCTGTAATCAAGTTTACATAGTTTTAAGTCATTCTCTTTTACAATTTCCTTATTTATGGGCTGTCAGGTATGGATAGTTTTTAATTGCTGTATTCAAGTTTACATTGTTTTAAGTTATTCTCTTTTTATAATTTCCTTATTGATGGGCTCTCAAGTAAGAATAGTTTTGAATGCTGTAATCAAGTTTACATAGTTTTAAGTCATTCTCTTTTACAATTTACTTATTTATGGGCTGTCAGGTATGGATAGTTTTTAATTGCTGTATTCAAGTTTACATTGTTTTAAGTCATTCTCTTTTTATCCTTTCCTTATTGATGGGCTCTCAAGTAAGAATAGTTTTGAATGCTGTGATAAAGTTGACATCATTTTAAGTCATTCTCTTTTTATAATTCCTTATTGATGATGGGCTGTCAAGTATGGATAGTTTTTGAGTGCACTCTGTAATCATGTTTACATTGTTTTAAGTCATTCTCTTTTTATAATTTCCTTATTGACAGGCTGTCAAGTATGAATAGTTTTGAAAGCTGTAATCAAGTTTACATTGTTTTAAGTCATTCTCTTTTTATAATTTCCTTCTTGACAGGCTGTCTAGTATGAATAGTTTTGAAAGCTGTAATCAAGTTTACATTGTTTTAAGTCATTCTCTTTTTATAATTTCCTTATTGACAGGCTGTCAGGTATGGATAGTTTTGAGTGCACTCTGTAATGAAGTTTAAATTGTTTTAAGTCATTCTCTTTTAATAATTTCCTTACTGACAGGCTGTCAGGTATGGATAGTTTTGAGTGCACTCTGTAATGAAGTTTAAATTGTTTTAAGTCATTCTCTTTTATAATTTCCTTATTGACAGGCTGTCAGGTATGGATAGTTTTGAATGCTGTAATCAAGTTTACATCGTTTTAAGTCATTCTCTTTTTATAATTTCCTTATTGACAGGCTGTCAAGTATGAATAGTTTTGAATGCTGTAATCAAGTTTACATTGTTTTAAGTCATTTCTTTTATAATTTCCTTTATTGACAGGCTGTCAAGTATGAATAGTTTTGAATGCTGCAATCAAGTTTATGTTTGTTTCAAGTCATTCTCTTTTTATAATTTCCTTTATTGACAGGCTGTCAAGTATGAATAGTTTTGAATGCTGTAATCAAGTTTACATTGTTTTAAGTCATTCTCTTTTTATAATTTCCTTATTGATGGGCTGTCAAGTATGGATAGTTTTGAGTGCTGTAATCAAGTTTACATTAAGTCATTCCTTTTATAATTTCCTAATTGACAGGCTATCAAGTATGGATAGTTTTGAGCACACTCTGTAATCAAGTTTACGTTTTTTTTAAGTCATTCTCTTTTTATAATTTCCTCATTGACAGGCTGTCAGGTATGGATAGTTTTGAGTGCACTCTGTAATAAAGTTTAAATTGTTTAAAGTCATTCTCTTTTTATAATTTCCTTTATTGATGGACTCTCAAGTATGAATAATTTTGAATGCTGTAATAAAGCTTACATTGTTTTAAGTCATTCTGTTTTTATAATTTCCTTATTGACAGGCTGTCAAGTAATAATAATAATAATAATAATAATAATAATAATAATAATAATAATAACAATGAGGACTTTATATAGTGCCTAATCTTTAGAAGCTCTAAGTGCTTTACACCATCAATAATGATATGACTACACTACAGAAAAACAAATGACAAAAACAATGAAATTGGAAAACATAAAAACATGCTGAAAACATATAAGATACAAAACATTATTAGGTCTCTAAGTTTGTCCCTCAAGTCGAAAAAAGTGAGTTTCAAGAGCACTCTTAAAACGGACCACTGTCTTTGTGTCTAATTTCAATGAGCAAATCGTTCCACAAGTATGGATAGTTTTGAATGCCTACTGTCATCAAGTTTACATTGTTTTAAGTCATTCCTTTTTATAATTTCCTTATTGATGGGCTGTCAAGTATGGATAGTTTTTGAGTGCACTCTGTAATCAAGTTTCCATTGTTTTAAGTCATTCTCTCTTATAATTTCCTTATTGACAGGCTGTCAGGTATTGGTTTTCAAGACTAACAGCTTCCAAAGCACCATAAAATGCCATCAACCTTATTTCATAAACTTTTTTCATTGAGTACTGGGAGGAATTGAGAACATCAGGAATTTTCTTAAATTTCAGAATCCTTGAAGAAGATTTACTGAAATAAGTCTCTGATTATCTCTTGAAATATTGTCTTCAAATAAGTTTACATTTTCTGCAGCTTTAGATGAAGATAAATTAAGCCTGTGTGCCATGCAATGAACAGCAATACAGTGAGGGTTCATGATCAATTTATTTTGCTACAACACTTTTCAACCCTGTCATGACCGATGCTCCATCACTCCCAAAAGCAATCACCTTCTCCACATATACTCCCATATCTTTAATAAATAAATTTGGATAACAAACCAAACAAGACCTCTGCTGTTGCAGAAACTTCAAGGTTTCCAAGAAACAATGTTTCTGCATCTAAATGTCACTGAAAACTTTGCCTTAAACAACAAGATTTTAATTCACAGATATGTCTGTATTTTCATCAATAATTATTGTCACAAATTCACTTCTCTGAAGCTTTTGTCTATGTCAGCCTGAATAACCTCTGCACACTCTTGCACAAATTTTTCTCCAGACCTTCATGACTCATAGGTGGCGTTGTTACTAACTTTAAGAGACAAAGTGCATCACACCCATTTGTTCGCTGCAATTTCAATAGAGAAGGGTACTTTGAAATAGGAACGTTTTCAAAAGCAGTAAAATATGCTGTCCTCATTACACACACAACTGCACTAAATTTGTCACACTCTTCTTTTAAACATTGGAGGCGAATTTGAAAACATCAGCCTTTAATGCCTGCACATGGTCATGTGACTTGGCATGTCGTACAACAGTGGATGTCCTAAAAATTCAAGCAGCCAATTTCCAGTGTAAAAGGGTTACTTTTCCCACAAGTTTTACAAATATCACAGAACATACAACCTGTCTTGGAGTTGTGTTGTAACCATTTGTACTCAGACAACCAAGAATTCTGAAACTTTTGCTGTACATTTTGGTTTCTTTTTTGGTGGTGCATCTGACTTGCCATGATCTGATATTGCTGTTGAAATATTGTCCTCCATTTCACGAGAAACACCACTACCTTCTTGATTCGCCCAATTACTTTTCACATTACCGCCACCGCTAACATGACGTTAAAAACAATCAGTGATCTTACGACCTGCCATGGCTATTACACTTTCTAGAAATGGACCAAAGTTTGCGCAAATGCATATGGAAGGAAAGAGAATTAACTGCAGAACCTCAATTGGACATGTTTTGGTTATAATAGTTAGTGGGATTTCCAATTATCCTTTTGTATTAAAGTACATCCACAGACTTTGGAATGGAAGAGGTATAGTGATTTAAAAAAATTCTTAGTTTTGAATTTATTTTTAGATTCTTATTTGTAATTTTATAATCAAAGAATTTTTTTCAGTGCAGAGTACATTTTCATAAGCCTGACTTTCAGCTAATTTGTGGGAATTTTGTGCATCACCAGTTCCCAAGTGCATGAATTCATACAAATTTTAAGCAAATCACGTGATCATACAACCCAAGTGTCTCTGCATATGTACTGCCAATGATGTGTGTAGCATGACACAAACATGAAGCTAGTGTCACTTAATCTTTAAGTAAATGAGCTGGCTGACATCATGCTTGCGAGATAAGCTGATCTTCCAAGGGTGTTATAGTGTGATTGTAATGTGATAGGGCCTGTGAGAACAGATGCAAGATAATGCTATGTACACTGATTTCAAAATGTTAACAGAACTAGAGAACTTATTCAATCTTGTGATATCATTTTATTTAATGGCATCAATTAGCCAAAAGTCTATCCACAACAGTACTGCAGGGTAGTGTCCAAGGTGGTAGAAGGAGAGGAGAAAAAAGTGGAGTGACAACGTCACAGAATGGACCAGGAAAAGTTTTGCAGAGACACAGGCATTGGCACATGATCGAGTCAAGTGGAGGGAACTGGTCAGATGTTCAGCAGCACAGTGTCTCAACAACCACACTAGGTCAAGAGACTAATCATGATGATGATCAATTACAGTCACTTCTCTTCCACTTGTTACATGTGTGTGTTGGGGACACAGAGAGAGAGAGATATTTTTTTCATGGAAATAATTGTAATATGCGCTTCTGAACAACAAACTCGAGAATTTTGAGTACATTCAATTAAGTTTCAATTATAATATTTTCTTGTAGTTAAACAAAAACACATAGACAAAAGATAGAAACAATAAAATATAAAATTCCCTACAATTTTACCATTATTTATATGCATACAAAAGTAGTCTTCAATTCTTCTACAAATTGTTGACCAATAATTAGTAACTATGTAGTTAATAAAGCAAATGAAAATCAAGTTAACAAGAAGCCACTGGCAAAAGTTGTGGATTTTCTAGATTGCAGCTATGACTCCTAGAAAAGGGCAGGCGACTCTAACCCTGGGAGCAAAGAGTCTTGGACTCCTAGGGGCCCCGTGTGGCCAAGTGGTCTAAAGCGCTATCCGTTACGGATCACTGTCATCTCACCTCTGTCTGCGTGGGTTCGAGTCTAAGATTCGGCTAATGTAGTTATGTGAGAAAGCTTGCCAGTAGCTTCTCGTGAGTTGGTGGTTCTTTCCGGGAGTTTTCCGGGTTCTTCCTCCACCATTAATACTGGCTACCATGTATAGCCTATATTGTGCTTAAAAATGGCGTTAAACCATAAAAAAAAAAACTTGGACTCCTAATAAATTTTGCTGAGATTTTTTTTGTATCAGTTTTTTATGGTTTAACGCCATTTTATTATTATTATTATTATTATTATTATTATTATTAATGCAATTCAGAGATTTTCCAAGTTTTTATATTGGCGGTAAAATAAAACACATCTAAAAATGGGAAATAACCCAAATTTTAAATAGTAATAGGCAAGTTGTACTCACCAGGCGTCCCTGTAGCTCTGCATGGGTCCTTAACCCACAGAAACATATGTACTTATTTGGATCATCAACTGGAAATAATTGTAAATAAATCTTTAGTAATTCATTAAACATTCCATGACTTTTTTTTCCCCAAGGTACTTTACTAATAATTGTGAGTTACAAAATAATTGTGGCACATTGTATTTGAATATGTGACTGTTCCTGATATGTCTCTTGCGTGTAAGTATTGAAAACATTTCATGGGATTTTGAGCTTCTTGGTGTGAAATAAGTATAAAATCCAAAAGAAGTATTATACCACTAATAAATAATGAATTTACATGTATATACATGTCCCTTTCTTTCGATCTATCCCTATTTTGGGACTTTCGACCTTGACAAAAGGCTCTGATTTTATTGAATTAACCCTAACATTTGAGAGGATTTGCAATGGCAAAAATCAAATAATGTTTTAGAGAGTTGTAATAATAAAGATGGTGATAGGTGAATAGAGAATTTGGCAGTGTTAACATTTTCACTGCTTGCAGATCATGACTATTTCATAGTTCAAAGGTGGAATGAAATTTGGTTTCTGGTTGTACAAAATTTTGTATTATGGGACTAAAGACAGCATTATAAAAAAAAAAGAAGATACTAATAGTAATACAAAATGAATTAATATAACCTTTTTTCTAAGGAATAATATTTGTCATGAACATTGTGCTATATAATGTACATCCCACCTTTCTTCCGTAGTTGTGTCCAGATGGCATTCGGTCCTTTTGATATTGATACATAATTCCAATGTGTCACTGCCCGAATTGAATATGCCCCCTGCTCACCAATATCTCCCTCAAATGCAGGCAAGAGGGGAAGCACCACATATACTCGAAATGTCTCATGATTCCTATGAACATTAAACATTAGAGCTTTAGTTGTATAAATCACTGCTTAAAAAGACATGCCTTATTTTTAAACGTCTGTAGAGCTGACACTGAACTCAGATGCATGTATTCATAGCTGACAAAGAAAACAGTAATAGGGCTGTCTTGATAAATCAATTTAATCAACCACTGAAACACTAATTTCTGAAACTATAACATTTTAGTGATCATAGTTTCTCAAGTGATCAGTAATCTGTAACAGTCTATAATTAACCAAAACAGTCCAAAAATTTCTCATGTTTCTAGGTGGTCAAGTTCTAGGATTTTTATGAAATCTTCATAAGTGAATCTTTCCACAAAATAACATGTTTGTGTTCTATTTCTAGCTTTTGATTTAATATGAATAAAAACACACACACACACAAGTAGGTGGCCTACATTTTTGTTCATCATTTAACATGTTGACATATTTATCCCCAAAAATCACCCATTACCAAATGTTTTCAACCAATAATTCATGAATGAAACTGTCCAACAACAACAGCTGCAGTTACATTTTTAAATTTACTAAAGTTTTTATAAATTCAGTGATTTCCTAAATTTGCCATCAAACTTGAATACAGAGACAAAAATAAATGCATTGTAAACATATACAAAAGTCAAGAGTCCTGACCTTATGAAAGCAAGAACAAAGAACATTTTGGTATATGTCTTTCCGATTTACCCACCTGTGAGCCCTGATTATTCTCTTGAGAAGTGCTTCAGCAATCTTGTTCTTCACTCCCTTTTGGTCTCCAACTTGAGAAATGAAAAACTGGTTCTGAAATGAACAGGCATCTGTTACTCTACTAAGTTGCAGTAAGTTCCATATTTAAAAAAATACATCTGCAAAACAAGGTTACATACAAACTTTTCCTTTCCAAAATATTAAATTTGAAATATTCACTTTCCATTATGTTTCATAAAAACCTATGTCAAGAAGAAAGAAAAGTTTAAAAAAGCCTAAATGGCTTCTATTCCTGGGTAAAATGACAATTAGTATTACATGTGCTTGTGTCTTCTTTCAAACAATTCCAAAACATCCCAAACTATAAAAGTATCTAAAATGTTTTCCTGTTTCATTGTTTATGCCATGTAGTTTTCCAAGAGGATTTCAAATCTTATTTAGTGCTAATTTCAGAAAGTTTTTGAAGGCATAGAATCCACAGGCACTTTTCTAGTGACAAAACGTCCTATATAAAAAATCTGCATCGTAGCTGAGATATTTTAGCTGATAATGACTACCAAGTAATACAGTGGAACCAAAGAATATTTTCTAACTATCCATTGAATTACATGGTGGTCAACCAATGTCAAGACGGATAAGATGGCAACAAGTGTCCTGTATATGATTCCTTGCAAATCAAATCAATCTGCAAACTAAGATCCAGATCTACAATAGCATAATGTATTGCAGTTCAGGGTTAATGTTGTTTGTACTACTGACTGCTCCTAATAAACTATCTAGACCCAGATCTAAGGGCACATTATGTGATGACAGATCTGGGTCTGTGCAGTTTGCAGTCAGATTCATCTTGTAAACGAGTATATATGGTAGTTTAATTTGAAGAGGATTTGTTAAGTGATGACTGCCTGAATGGGTGCTCATACCACATCATCAATTGAAAGAATCTATTATTCTAAGGCAAATAAAATAAAGTGCATTTCCCCATAGCAGTCAATCGAGCCTGGATTGGAAAGGATTCAAATCCACAGCCCTCTGAACCAATAATTATACACTAAATAATAACAATAAGGACTTTGTATATAGCACCTAATCTTTAGAAGCTCTAAATGTTTTACATATATAATGACAGGACTACAAAAAATACCCTAAAACAAACTGAAGAGAAACGTTGGTATCTTGCTGGTATGTACACATGGGTAAGGCTAGATAGATATGTTGGACTGGAGTCCATCAGTGAAACGTAGTACAGAGAACAAATTTTGTGTTTGATTCTGGATCAAATGGATAGCTAATGTAGGGTACAAAGCAGCGGGGAGGTGTGCTCTGATTGTGAAGATGATCCAAGCAGCTCTGTTATGAACTTTTTGAAGTTTCTGGAAAAATTATTGAGACAAACAAAACAGAATTGAGTTACAATAGTCACATCTTAAAAGTACTAATGAACACGCAAGCGTTTTAGTGGCATCAACTGAAAGATGTGCAAATGGATCTGCATATGTTCCTGACATGTTGGTGCAATGTGAGAGAACTGTGGAGAGTAACATCTAGGTTTTGTACTAACTGTGTGAATTTAATTTAATGATGTTGTTGCTGATATTTATTGTTTGAGGTAAAGGATGTGAATCAGAAAGTCTTTGTGTTGCGATCAGAATAACCTAAGTTTTATCATCATTCATCTGCAGCTTGTTACATGTCATCCATGATTTCACATCAGATATGCACTTCTCTACACCTTGGATGGTAGCATCAACTTCAGTTGGGTGGCTAGATTTGTATATTTGGGTGTCATCAGCATACAGCTGGTGAGACACTGGATGATGATCTATGACACTTGAGATAAGTGTATAGAATGAAGAGAACATGTCCAGAACCCTGTGAAACACCAGACTAAGTAGGCCTTGAACCACAGTAAACCAAATACATGCAGAGGAGACAGTGATGTAATATATCATGGTGTATTGTGTCAAATGCTGCAGACAAATCAAGGAGGGTGACGACCGTAATCTTTCCTCTATCCAAAGCAGCGAGAATGTCATTAACTACTTTCAGAAGAGTAATTTTAGTACTGTGGCAAAGGTGATATGCAGACTGTACATTGCTAAAACGATTGTTTGAATTCAGATGAGATACAAGTTGGGTTAGAACAACTTTTTCTAAGACTTTTGATACACATGGGAGATTAGAAACTGGACGTTAGTTCTTTACATCATTATGGTTGAGTGTTGGTTTCTTCAGCAGAGGCTTTATAATGGCAGTTTTGAAAAATGATGAGAATTCCCCCGATGAGAGACAGGTACTAATAACATCAGTTAGTGAAGGCAATATTGGATCTAAGCACTCAAGCTGCAGTGATGTTGAAATTGGATCCAGTTCACATGACTTTGGTATACTCTTCATCACGATTGTACATGCTAAATCCAAAGAGACAGGTTCAAATGCTGCTAATGGTTGCCACTGAAATTCTGTATTGGAACTGTATGGTGATGATGAGTCAATTGAAACTGTTGTCAAGCTTATCTCTAATGTTTTTTACCTTGTCATGAACGAAATTTGCAAACAGGTTTGAAAGGTCGACTGGAGAGAAGGTAGTTGGAAGTGGTGGAGATTTGTTCCTTGACATTAGCTTGTTAGTAATCTCAAAAAGCTCTTTGCAGCTGGAACTTTCTGTGATCTTAGTGGGATTATTTTACTGCATGGACTATATTTGCGACATTATTTTTAGCGGCTTTATAGATCTGTTTATGAAAGTAAGTCTGGTGGAAAGCCAAAGCCTCTCAGCTTTACGGCAGTCTCTTTTAGCAGTGCGAAGCTGGTCCCTAACACTGCTATACTACGGAGAACACTTTTGAATTGATACTCGGCACTTGGTGGCTTGGGCATGTTTTTCAAGCAATGAACTCACAATTATCTAGTTGTTCTGCTGTAGGAGGTAAGCAATTTGCCAATGACCTTGTTTATTCAGATACTTGACTATTTTTCAGACTTTTTGACAAATCTCACCTTTACATATAAGTTCAGAATGTACCCTGTATAATCATTGCAACGGCTGATAAATATGTCAGACATTTTTTTTCTAAAGTCATTAAAGCTAAACATCACACTTGAACAAAATAGAGTGTTCTTTCCTGTGAACAATACTGCACTTTACGCCCATTGAACATGACTAATAACTAGCAAAAACTCTAAAACAGAATAACTAGCGAAAGTAAATGAACACAATTTTACGATTTTGATCAATATATTACAAATTCAAAAGGGAGATGCTCTTCTTCAGGTTGGTAACAAATTGGTGTGGGAAACTTAAAGAAAGTAGACTTATCAGGTGGAGATCCTGTAACAGTGACCTTTAGACTTTTGACCTCTATACTATATATAAACTTGAAAAACATTCAGGAAACTGTACTTGTCCATTGTCCTATGACATTCTGCACTAAAATGTATTTGCTTTTGTAAGATATCAACATGCTAATTCCTACAATGATCTACACTTGAAATTAAGCTATCTAGAATAAAAGTCTATTCCTAAGACATCATGCACTTTTATTAATCCATCAAGAAAAACAGCTAGTTCCTATAACATTTTGCAAACAAAAATTAAGCCATCTAGAACTTAATTCCTATTAAGTTTTGCACATGAAATTAGGTCATACAGAAGAAAAAAAGGTTTGTACTATAATACATTTTTCACTCAAAATTGAGCTATCTTGAAAATAAACTGCTTAAATACTGCAAAATTTTGCACTGAAATTTAAATTATCAAGAAAAAAAACCTGATTCCTATGAAATTAAAACATCTAGAAAATAAAATTTTGAGCTCCTATGGCATTTTGCACTGGAATACAATTTGCACTTGAAATAAAGCCACATAGAAATAAGCTGTCTAATCCCCTAAAACATTTTACACCAGAAAATTAATCCAAGAAGAATATATGCCGTTTTGCACTTGAATTCATGGCATCAAGAAAATGAACCATCTAATTCCCATGATGTTTGCATTCAAACTTAAGCCCTTAAGAAAATAAGCTGTTTAATTCCAATGACATTTGTTCTCAAGTATATTTTGCACTTCAAATTAAGCCATATAGAAAATAAAGCACCTAAACTATTTACTAATGATCTTTGATGCATAAAACACTGATATTTGAAATTATAAGCGAAAAAGATTTGCACAATTATGTACCAATTAATTAAGAAATAACATGCCCTCAGTTGATGCTGCATACAAAAAAAAAACTTCTTCCAATTTCTCATAATATATGTTGTTGACTCTTGATACACATGAAATTTCACACTCATCTATTACATTTTAACTTCTGAAAAAGCCTATCTCAAAATTATATCTTCCCTTATAATAAACTGAAATTCACTTTACTATTAACAGTTGTGGCTTATTTTATTTAGTCTAACATGTCTTTTAACACAGCTGAAAATAATTTGGATCATAACAATAATGGACAATTGATGTCCATATCCCATTTCAATAATCATGGTCGAGACAAGAAAGCATACTGACCTCTATATATATGAAATGCTTGGCATTATCAATACAGTCTATGTAGGCTGTGTGAATAGATCTTTCCACCTTGTTTATACCTGCTGACCATCCACAAGAACTTCGCAGAATCTGTAAAGCAATAAATCTCTTCAATTAAAGCTGTGTCACATATTTCAGTAAAATGCAATCTATTTGTTCAGTATAAGTTTCACAAATTAAATGGTTGAGAACATAACCTGTATTATAGTGAATTACTGTGAAAAATATTTTCGTAAATTCTTTTGTCCTCAAAATATGATATTCATGTGAAATTTTCAAAAACTCACGTACATACTCATAACTACTTCATTTACATGCCTCTTTATCAAAAACATTCATAACTTGCATTTACACATGCAACTTTATCAAACTGTATGATTCATGACTCTTTTTTTCGTCCAGCGCATTATGTTTTCTCCTTCATTTACATGTTACTCCATGAAACTATCATTCACAACTCCCTCATTTACATGCCATTTCATGAAACTGTATCATTCATAGCTCCCTCATTTACATGCCATTTCATGAAACTGTATCATTCATAGCTCAATCATTTACATGTTACTCCATGAAACTATCATTCACAACTCCCTCATTTACATGCCATTTCATGAAACTGTATCATTCATAGCTCCCTCATTTACATGCCACTTCATGAAACTATCATTCACAACTCCCTCATTTAAATGCCATTTCATGAAACTGTATCATTCATAGCTCCCTCATTTACATGCCATTTCATGAAACTAGTATTCAAAATGTCCTCATTTACATGCCATTTCATGAAACTATTATTCATAGCTTCCTCATTTACATGCCATTTCATGAAACTATCATTCATAACTTCGTTACAAGAAAATTGTATCATTCATAAATCCTTCATTTGCATGCCCTTTATGAAATGGTATCATCCATAGTACTCATATAAATGCCACTTCATGGAACTGTATCATTCATCTCCAAGCCACTTTATAATAGGAAACACAAGCTTCATAGTGAAGTAGGATTTTAAAAGGGTACTGCCATATAATATTATGACTCTTTGTTAATGCTTTGACAGACCATGAGCATAAAATAAGTGTTCAAAAGGAAAATGTTTGAAACAAGTGTAAAAAATTCCCCAAATCTAATCTATATCGTATAAAATCTAAATATGAAAAAGAACATATTTAAAAATATGGAACGGCTGCATACAATCGTTGTGCTGCATGGACAAGATGGGTAAGAGGAGAAAAACAAAACAATTTACATTTGATGTAATATCGCAATATTTTTTTTTTATACCTGTGTCTGACATTCATAATTAATGCTCTTGATCTGTGGGGGGACAACACACCTGCTGTAGGACTTCGGTAACAATAAAGGGTAGTTCATGTTCGTTTTAAACTTTTCAGTCTGAAAATCAAAAAGCGAAAATGATAAATAAAAATATAAAAGCAGTAGGAGGTAATTGGAATAGAATAAATTTAATAAACTTAGTAAAATCTGCGATTCTTGTTGCCGATTTTGAACTGTCAGAATGCTACATTTTATTCAATCAGTGACGATACATTATACAAATGTAGTCATAAGAGCAAGAGAATAAGATTATTGCAATCTACTTTGAAGGATTTGAAAAGTAAGCCTCCAAAAGAAAGTATTTATCAAGTTTCATGATTGATAAAGATATAACAGTGACTCTGTTGTAGTAGTTCAAATATAGTCTTGCATAGATTGATAGAGTATGACTGAGTGTAGAATATGGACTGGTACATGTGAAGATACAGTTGAACAAAAGAACAATTAAATATAGATGCAGTCACAGACATGGATATCCCTGCACTTCTGGTACGTTAATTGTCCTTAATTATACATCAACTACTTACATATTTACAAAACATCGGTAAACTCTTCCAGACGATTTTGTATAAATAAAAAAAAAAATTCTTTCCAGAATTTTCTAGTTTCAAAATATTCTTTTGGGAATTTCTGCAGCAAGTTTTCAACAAAAAAGCCAATGAAATGAGAAAAAAATTGTTTTACATCTTCACAACCATGAATTTAGCAAATACAATTTGGTAAAATCCTTTCAGATTTTATGGAACAACTTCACTTTCAGATGACATTTTTCCAACAATCTGTCTCGAAATTTAGCAAAAAAAAAAACAAGCATGGGGTAAAATCGAAAAACTTCTGTGTACCAAAATCAAGCACTTATTTAACCAACCAAAGTTTTAGTAAAATTCTTCATACAGCTCAAATGGCATCCAGTTATGTGTAAGGTCTGAAGAACTAATGTTGTTGGAACAATTGTGAATGGACAGACAGATAGAAAAAAAGGTTACCACTGGGCTACTGCATCATGACATCATTGCAGAACATCAATAGCAAGTCTTGCTTTACAACAATTTTTGTGATAATTAGGATCTTGTTGTATCTGTGTTTCAATATTGGGTTCTATTTTTCTCTGACTGACTACATCTCTGATTGAAATTTGGCTTAAATGGATCTATTGGGGAGCTATTTTACATTTGTGCCTGTCTGACTCTGTTCTTATGTAACATGTGCATCTTAGTGTGTGTGTTATTTGGATTTTTAATGTAGCTTTAACAATTTATCAGTCATATCACAACAATATTTGCAGTGTGGCAGTTTATAGTGGTGTCAAGTGGCATTATGCTACTAACACTAACCTTTTAATGCTGAGTGCCTAGTGAGGCAGCCGTTAGAACAATTTTTGTAAGTCTTTGATACTAAGCCACTGGAGCAGTCATGTGCATCTTAGTCTAACATCAATATTAAAATTTGTCTAAATTTCTCCGAGCCAAATAAATGCCCTAATTACAGAAGATTGGGAGTGAGCCTAAGATGCAGGTCAAGACAAGTACAAAATTTATCTTTCCCATAAAACAATTTACCTGAAAAACACATTACTCCTGATATTACTACCAGCTAACTACCCCTTTGTCTAGAAAGTTATGTAGCAATGTGACCTGCTACATTTTAAATTAATCTTTGTTTCTTGAAAATGGTAAATAAAGGGACTATTTCACAGATGAGCAACTAAATAGTAGGAAATATTTTTCAAGATCAAGGACACCAAAGTTTTTTTGACGATTACACATACTTGAAGCCAACAGGAAATAATATGTTAGTTTTTCATAAAAAAAGAGGCATAAAAACAGTGTCCTATGTTCATATTTCATAAAATAACTCAAAACAATGACGTGTCCTAATATTGTACAAATTATTACCAAGGATGTTACATAAACTAAATTCAAGAAACCAGTCAATCCAAAATAGCTTTATGTACTGAAAAAAAGCAAGAAAATCCAAAACATGATCATGATGGGTAATGACAATGATGTGAAAGAATGAAAGACATATTTCATTAAACTGAATGCATCAGTAAGACTGATTCATTGAAGTTTTATAGCTGTTTTAATGATTTAAACTAACTCTTAAACTATCACAAACAATCAAGTATGACCTCCAATATACTTGTAATCAACTTTTATAAGAAAAATCAAAACAGACTTTCGTTCATTGTCCACATGTTAGGATTGGGAGAAACAACTAAAACTTTAGTATTATATGGGAAAGTGTAGAAAACTTTATTCTGGTCTTGAGATTTTAAGTTACCTAAGAAAAAAATTAATTTTATCTTGAAATTAAAGTCACTTTGAAATTTAAATACACCTATACATTCTCTTCAGACAATGGTCACCAATTTTTTTTCAAAAAGACAGTCAAGTCACCTTTGTAAAATTCCATCTTCCAATGAAATGTCTGGCCACATCACGAGCTGCCTTCCCATATACCACTGCTCCAATGTCATGCCAAGGCATTCTGGGAGTCTTTTCTCTGTTAATAAGGTCTGGAATCAAGGAAAGAAATCTAATCTGTAAATCTTTAATGCACCTACTCTAAAATTCTTTAAGAACTAGAATGTACAGAAAAAAAATCTGTAATCTTTAGACATGGTTCATGAACACACTGATTCATTTTTATTAACTATTATAATATCTTTTAAGTTCCTGAAATGTCATGAACTTGGTTCATGAACATTTTAAGTATTTTGATGCACCACCAAATTGTTATTTTTAAAAATGTATATGAAATTTCCATATCATTATACTCATAAAATGTTCATGAAAATTCATCATACAAACTTCTCACAATATTACTGAAATATAAATAAATAAAGGTGAATATTTTTCTTTATTTAAATGATATTATACTGTATTAAATGTTCATAATTGTGTACTTAACTTGAGGAGTTCTGGATTAATATGAAAAAAATTTCTGGCCAGTATGAGCAAAATGTATTTGCTGTAAAAGCTTTCACTGACTATGTTCTAATGTTTTTATCCATTACTGTCATAAACTGCATAATTTATTATATTGACTTAGTCACTGGTTGCCAGTTTTCCGTAAAAACCAAAATATGTAAACAATGATTATCCTGATTGGATGATTGTGAAAGAAGCTGTGATACGATTGGTTAATATGTATGGGAGATTTCAGCAGCTAAGCCTACTTTTCCCCCCACAAATGAAAAAGCACACAAACAGTTCTGCAGCAAGTGAAAACTTCTAACAAACAAAATATGGACTCCAATGGAATCGAAAGATAAGAATATTTTCAATATCATTTTGTTAAGTAAGTAGAAGAGAAAAGCGTATGAAGGAAATGATTTGGTGAGAGCAAAATTAGGAGGAAAGGCATACCCAGCCAGGATATTAAAAATTAGGGTGAGTAATTTTCTTGGTCATTTGTGTTTATTTCAGTGGAAGTTAAATGAATATTTTATTTATTTTTATATGTCATATTAGCTTTAACCATGATTTTGTACAGACCTAATTTAAACTTGCTCTTTGAATTTTTAAAAAATCATTAAACATTATCATACACACACACTTCGATCTTGATACCAGATGCAGTACTGTATCTAAGATAGGAATTGAGATGTTCGATATCATTTTCTTTTTCATGACATCACTATTTCTATGATCTGATGTAACTAGGTAATTTAAAACAAAAAACTTAAATAGTTAATGATTCAAACTGTACACAATACCAGTGCAATGATGTGCTGAAACTGGAAACAGATATACACAACATGTGGAGTTGGATTGGATGCATACTAAGGGCCTATGCGACCCAAGTCTTACGCTTTATCAATAGAAAATGGCAAAAAGTTTTCAAAGCATGAAATAACCATTATCTGTACTATATATATATAGTAATTAGAGGATGAAGTTTGTAAGTTAAGGAGGAAAATTTAAAAACTGGATGATCCTATAGCCAAGATGGAAGAGACGTTAAATAGTGACTGCTGCAGCAATGTTAAAGATCCAAACTTTAATCAGATGGAACATCTTAAGTTGCAGATGGAGACATTCAGTACTGACGATGGGCCTGATTTGATTAAATTATAGGCCCTGAACATTTTTACAAAAGAGTTATCAGTCTCTGTGAAAAAGATTGGTTAAGTCAGGAGAAATCAGTGGAAAGAAAGCCACATGACAATGAAATATGCTTCAACAGTTGATTGAACACAACTGCCCCAATATCTCCTGAAAAGTTTTCAAAGAAAGAATACAAAACATACAAAAAAAATTCTTAAGAGTACAAAAATACCATTTGTCAATTTACATGTTCTTTGTTAAATGTTAGAAATTTATCTGAAATTAAATACCATTGTGTTAGATAATATATTGTATTTTACTGTTTTAAAAATACCATATCTAAGGTTATTTTATGATTCAGGATGAAATAGTTATTTGTGAGTTTGTCCGATAATCAATTTTTTTTAATAGGAAGTGTTCATGAAGACATGAATCATTTATGAGAAACTTTGTTTATCATAGTTCATGAATATGTTCATGCACTAGCTCATGAATGATGATGACCCAAGTTGGGAACTTTTATGAACTGTTCATGAACAGTTTGTGAGGTGTTGGTTCAAGAACAGTTTATGAATTATTCATGATCATTTCAAAGGGATTAAGCCACTAGTAGGCTCAAAAAGACTTTAGTGTGCTTATGTCAGGTTAATTATCAGGATGAGTAAAGCCATGTGTAGGTTCAGAAAGACTTAGTGTGTTTATGGCTCTGACAGGTCAATGATCAG
Organism: Unio pictorum; assembly: GCA_030141615.1. Classification (NCBI taxonomy): domain Eukaryota; kingdom Metazoa; phylum Mollusca; class Bivalvia; order Unionida; family Unionidae; genus Unio; species Unio pictorum. The sequence goes on along the minus strand of JARLTB010000012.1, from coordinate 117,828 downwards.
GATGTCCAGAGACAATAGTTGGCTCAGAAAGTCTTAAGTGCATTTATGACTGTCAGGTCATTGATTATGATGTCCTGAGTTACTAGTAGGGTCAAAGATTTATATGTGTGCTCATGGTTCTGTTGGTCAGTTATCAGGATGTCCAAAGCCATTAGCTGGCTCAGACAAATTAAGTGTTCTGATGGCTCTGTTGGTCAGTGATCAGGATTTCCAAAAACCATTTGGAGGCTCAGACAAAGTTAAGTGTTTTTATGGTTCTGTTGGTCAGTGATCAGGATGTCCAAAGACATTAGCGGGCTCAGAATGACATAAGTATGCTGATGGCTCTGTGATATGTACCATCAAACCTGTCTATAGCAGACACCCATGGGAAAAGGCCAAAAGTGGCAGTTGTTGACAGTTGACTTCTGAAGGCAGGTTTGGTTTTCAAACTTGATTCATGACAAATTTATATAGTACTGTGAACTGATATCATTAGTATTAGAAGTACTAGAAGTAATAATATTATTTTGATTCACCTGTATTGTTATTAACAGTAGCAGCATGCTGCCAAGATAAATGAATTTAGTTTAGCCATTTAGCAAAATGAGAAGAAAAAAAACAACCCAATATGATAACTTTAATAAACCCCCCTCAAATCAAGAAAACTACAATTGTCTATATACACTCATTTATACATCTCTCTCTCCTCTCTTTCTCTATCTCTCACTATCTCTTTCGCTCTGTCTCTCTCTCTTTTATCTCAACATTTGAAATGGCTCTTAAATAAATATACTCAAAACTTAGCTGTAATTGTAAAATACATAACTGACCTTTTGTTAGAACAGTTAGTATAATTAGGCATAAAAACAAGTCTTCAAACTTCAAATAAATAAATGATTAAGTAGTTGCTCAAAAGACAGTCGGCTTTTCTTTGCGACCCTTACTGATTAGTTATGAAAAGAAACTTGCAGGAGCTTTTGTTATTAGCACCTAAACCATAAAGGTAATTACTAGTAGAGTGTACATCCACTTGGAGATATGCTGAAGGCTGGGTGAAACATAGCTTAGTTAAGAAGCACATGGCCACTGCCTGCAGAAGACAGGGTAAAAACCCTGCATGGTTAAGAAGACCTAGCTGCTGACCAAATTAGACAGTTACCACTGATTGCATGATGACATTTATATAGGAAAGATAGGAAAGATAGGAAAGATCAAAGATTGTAGGTTATAGTTTAATATAATAATCATTAAAAACAGTTATTTAATAGCGAACATTTTGTCCACAGTTGTGAATTGTGCTTTATAATAATGTTTATAAACATGCTGACATAATCTTTTGACCATAGAAAGTTCTGGAAGTGAAGTTATGACTCATATTGTAGTCATTTTATTGTGTCTGAGGTTTTTTGATAAGGTTCTCATATACAAAACTTATTCCTATTTTAATATCAGTCTAGTGGAATCACTTTAAGTTGTGTTAGATATCATTTAAGAGGAATCATTACATAAAACATTCATTTGAATTACTAAAGGTGTTCACTGACTGTATTAACACGTTTGGAATTACTGTGAATTCATTGAAAGACATTCAGAATTGTACTATTCTGATACATCAGGACTGTTGGTACTTCAACACATTCAAGACTGAAATTCAGAATACTATACTTTCTGACTTGTGATAGAACTGTTAGGATTATTTGGAATTTAATTCATATTAATGTTAAATTCCTCTTGCTTCTACATTGATATTATGAATACAAAATACTTTGCAATGTTTACCTTATGTAATAATATTGAAAAAATTACCTTCAAATGGATTTTTTACATTTACAGGATCTTTGAAGATGAAGTTGACATAGTCTTTTCCAATCCAAAGCTTTGATGAGCCAAGCAATTTTTCATCAGGAGACTGTTCAAAGCTATCCAGTTTGCTCACATTCAGTGCAAATGGTTCACTGTGAAAGAACGATACATTTGTTAATGAAACCTAATTTCTGATTGGTTGAAAGTCTATATTTATAGCAATACAAAGAATGACAGTGTCAGGAACAATGATGCTACTGTAGTATAAAGACTCCCTGTTAAATACCATCAGAAACTATGATGCTGTTGTGACATTATGACTCTTCCAGTGCACTACTGTCAAAAGCTATGATGCTACTGTAATATTATGACTCCTCCTGAGACATAGTGTCAAAATCTATGATGCTGCTGTGGCCTTCCTGTGACATACTGCCAAAAGTTTAAATCTGTGATGTGGCAAAAGCTATGATGATACTGTTGCATAATAACCTTCCCTGTAATGAAGTATCATAAACTATGTAATATTATGGCTCTTCATGTAACATATACTCATAAACTGTGTACTGGTATGCTACTGTGTCATCATGACTTTCAATGTGATGTAATGATACAGAGATTCACACTAATCACTTTTGTTTTTAACAAATTTTCCAATATTTCAACGGGATTAAGTCTTGTTTCAGGACTTGGTGGTTTTACTGTTCAGAAATATATTTTACTTTTACATTCATGCTAATAAATCAACAACAAAACTTGACAGTAGAACCAGCCAAAGTATGTGACAGTAAAACCACCCATAATGTGTGACAGTAAATATATTACTGGTGACAACTACTAGAATACAAAAACAGAATACTGTAAATCACTGTGCCAAGTCATATCCAAGTGTTCATTGGTTTAATGAAAAATATGTTCCAGTTGTGGCTTACTGAAAATGTTCAGAAGCTGCTTGATTTGTGGTAGGGTCATGACTCAGTTCATAACTCATCTTGTATTCCCAGAGACTCAGAGTTCCCTTTTCATTTACATGCATTTTGAGAAATTTCCTGTACACATTATATGTACTATCTTTTAGTTCATAACCTGCCTAAAGTTAAATGTTAAAAAAGTGTGCTTAATATAGGCACATGGAACATGTAGGTTGAATATCACATGCTGTTGGCAAAAGTTATCTACCCCTGAGTTATGACCAGTTCAAAAATACTCTCAACATTTTATAAATTCTGTTTATTTTTTTCTAAAACAAATAATTAACTTAAACCTAACCAATGCTCCTGATTAAAATTATAGTCAAAAATACTAACTTCTAATGAAAGCCTCAAAAGAGATTTTATTTTCCAGTGACTCTTTATAATGCACATCTGGTTCAATGAACATATTATGCTATGACCACCACCACCACCAAATCACACACAAAACTTACAGCTTTCAAAATTATCACACAAAATTTTCAAAACAAGCTTAAAAATACTGGTACTGGTGGCAGAAACATGATCTAAAATTCTGCATTCAAATTTTAAATTCCTAGTAATAATATGATAAATCTGCCTGTCAGACAATAAGACCACGATCTACTTTTAAGCTAGAGTTCAAATAAAATTTTTATATCAAATCCACAACAAAACTGTTCATAACAAGAATGCTGAACAATCTAATTCCAATGTCCCCTCTGGACTGTGTTGTTATCACAAGCACATGATGATGAACTGTGACTTTTGTGGCCGAGTTGTAGAGTTACTGGGTAATCAAAGAAAATTACTTCATCCATGCCTTCAAACATATGACCTTGATTATGCTCCATAAAATAAGAAAAATAAGTCTGTCAAAGTTCATCTCTGTACCTTAAACAACTTTGGAGTATCAAAGCATTACCAAACAAAAACATGTAACAAATATTTTGCAGGTGACCTTAATTTTGAAGAGATGGCCCAAAATGGTGGTCTACAAGTTTAATCATTTATTACAAACAGTTTTAAAGATATATATATATATATATATATATATATATATATATATATATATATATATATATATATATATATATATATATATATATGTACCTAGACAAAAAAAACAATAACTTGTAAGCAAAGTCTCATCACTTATCTGAATCACTTTTTAGGTTTTATAAAGGAAAGGTAATTATGAGCATAGTTTCATTACTGATTTTGACCATGACTATAGGATCTTAAATAAACTTTACAATGCAACCGCCTGTGATGATATACAAGTACACCAAGTTTCATCACTTTCTCTCAAGCATGTTTAAAATTATAAAGCAGAAAGAAAAGTGATGAAAACATCAAGTACTGACCTGTGGCATTCACCTTGAAGATAGGATATACATAATAACAAATTTGTCCATTTATTTCAAAATTGATCTAAACATATGAAGTGGAAAGGAAGTGATAAAACAATAAAATACTGACCTGTGACATTGACTCTAAAGCAAGACTAGAATCCCCAATGAGGTACACTTTATACCTTCTAGCAATATTATATATTGCTACGAGTATGTTTTCTTAAAATAACAGTAACAGAAAAGAGTGAAGACAACAAGGTTTGTAAAATTTAACAAATAAGTTATTTCCCTACAATACAAAGTGAAAAATGAGGGGGAAAAAACTTAAAGTATTGCAAATTAAATTTTAAAAAAATCCAAGAATTAAAAACAAGTCCTAGAAATAACAAACCTGTATGAAACTCAGTTCAAAAAGTCTCAAAGAAACCCAAAATTGAAGGCGATGAAATATCTATTATAGCCTATGCTGATGTGTCAACAATCAATATCTTGTTGAATCATAGATATTATTCCAGGTTTGAATTCAGTATAAATTCCAATGGATATCTTTATGCAAGAATTTTATCATAGCACTTTTGTATTTCTAGAGAAAATAATCACTTGAATTCAATAATCTGAAGAAAATAAAATTCAGCCCAAACTGTTCACAACATAATAAAACTTAAGAGAGCAAGATGTCAAAACATGACTGGTAAAATCCTCAGTCAAAATATAGTTCTCTGCTTAAACTCAGGTCACAATTAGCATTTTCTAAAAACAACCATTACCTAAAGAAAAAAAACTTTCTAGAATGATCTAATTAATGAGCCTTGTTTATTGACAACACAATAGCCTGCAAAATTCACTTAGGTATCTCCAAAACCCTGACCCTGATCAACATATTGACTTCTTCCTGTTTACCTGAATAATAATCCTGATAATAAGCTCATACACACAGAGCATAATGAAGCCGTTTTGGACAAGGTCAAGTCCAGCAAACAATGTTACATTACAAAAACGAGTAATGAAATTTTTTAAACATGACAGACAAACAATTAAATATACCTAACACTTTCCCTCATAAAAAAAAATTCATACAATAAAGCTTCCTTTTTACTAAAGGTCAATCATGTATGTATAAAAAAACATAAGATGAAATCTTATATATGACACAAAGTATACATCAAACAATTTATTTGTATACATGTGAAGGTGCATCTACTATTAAATTGTCTTTTCCCTTGATGTGCCTAATGTCACTATTATACTCCTGCAACAACAAACCCCACCTTAATAATCTTTGCTTTATACTGTTCATCTTGCCGATGAAAGTAAGGGGGTTGTTATCACTAAACACAATAACTGGAGAAAGAGCTGAACTAAAGTAAATTTCAAAGTGTTGTAATGCCAACTTTCTGATCCAAACCAGGCTTGTCAGTTACAAGTGGATTAACCACAACCTTCTCTCCAGCTAGGTCATTATCTTGTAATAAATGAATGCCCTCAATGAGGACACTATTCTGACTGTCACAGGTCCTGATACTAAGTCTGATGACAAATTTACACAAGGGAGAGGAACATTAACAAAGCCACACTCCAATCCCTGAATAACAACACTCTCATTAGAAGATTTCTCAGAAAAAGGCAAATTACCTGAATATAAAATACTCTGAGGAGCTCCTGTGTCCCTTAAAATTTTGCCAAATCAACCATGAGCGATATAGAACCCTTCAATATGAACGGTTCATAATTCTCCTTAATAAAATCAGACTGGGGTTTATTAGACCAAACCAATGTATTGCTTTGATGACATGACTGTGATCTTGACATCTTAGAAATAAGAGCATTTGGAATAGGTCTCTCCTGATTCTGTTGCTTTTTCTAAATCTGTAGCATCCTTGTCCTTTCTTCTTGCAATAGGAACATGTACAAAGAGATAAGGACTTCTGATCAAAATTATCAGAAACTAGATTTCTACAAGTTGTGCCAGATTGAAATTTAGAAGGGCTCCTATTAGGCTGAAATACTTTTTTTTACCAGCAAACTGCTGATTGGAAGACTTCCTTACAAAAGAAATTTTATGAGCTAAGGAATACTCGTCAGCAGTACAAGCAGCATTTTCAAAAGTTTCAACACCATGCCCACAAAGATAAGTCTTATTGTCACTATGGACACAATTCTTGAACTCCTCAAGTAATAGAAGAGCACCACCTATCACACTTGGGTACTCTTTCCTATGCAAATTCGGTATAAGTACGGTCAGTTGATTTTCTAGAATTCCTAAAACCATTTCGATAAGCCTCGGGTACCAACTCGTAACCATTAAGATTAGTCCTTAACCACATCATAATCAGCACTCTGCTCTAGTGACAGTGAAATGTAAATATCATGAGCTATACCAGTAAATATACATTGTAATAATAGTCTAGTACTCTCTTGGCCTAAATGTAATGAAAACCATCAACATATAACACAATGGAACTGAACTTAAAATTCAAATCCCAATTTAGTACACAACACACCAGCTAATGACATATTGAACACCAATTTACATCTCTGAATCTCAAACAGCTATAAAGTTACAAAATGGAAAAGAAAATGTCATGGAATTTTTTTAAAAATAATCTGTGACCTTGACCTTGGAGTTAGGAACCCTAAAGTCATTCACAGTATTTCTTCTGAGGATGATGTGTATTTTTATACCAAATTTCATCTCTTAATCTCAAAAGGCACAAAAATTAAGGAGTAGAAGGAAAAGTAAGACATTAAACTTTAAATTATAGAGGTACTGGAATATTAAATTATTTATGGTGACCTTGACCCAAAAGATGGTGGAACAAAACACAAGTTTCAGTTAAGTTTCAACCATTAATCTCATACAATTCTAAAGTTTAAAAAGAGAACAAAAAGTGCAATGAAAACTTTCAAATATTGAGCCATGACCTTGATATTGGAGATAATACACCCAATGCCATACACAACACATCTAGTAATGATCTACAAGAATACGACGTTTCATAGCTTAATGAAAATTAGCTTTAACATATGATGAAGCAGATGTTTGTTTGCTTGTTTGTTTGTTTTTAATGTAGCTTTAAAAAAAAAATCAGCCATATTGTTATGATGTCTGCAGTGAGGCAGCTTATAGTGATGTCTAGCAATGGAGCAACATGCCACAGACATGTAGCATGATGTCCCACCCAGTCACATTATCCTGACACCAGGCTGACCAGTCCTAACACTAACCTTTAACTGCTGAAAGCCAAGCGAGGCAGCTGTTAGTACCATTTTTTGTATGTCTTTGGTATGACTCGGCCTGGGATTGAACCCACAACCTCCCGCTTCCGCGGCAGACACTCCAACCACTAGGCCACCAGAACGGTTGAAGCAGATGTGAAAATGTGTTGGAAGATATAATAAAAAACATGCCATGACCTTGACTTAACTCTGACCCCGGTGTGGTACAATACAAGATACAACTTTTAGCAATGTTGAATTTCATTCCTGAATCTCAAAACAGCTTTAACGTTATGGAGCTAAGGAAAATGGAATGAAAATGTAAAATAATGATCCCTGACACTGAAAATATGAAACACCATGTTTTACAGCTACTATAACTAAAAATATATCTAGACTTACTTGTCTTTACTTTTCTTTTTCCATGGGTATAGATCATACAGGCTTCCATCACTGTCTTTTCTTTGATGGAACTGCATTGTATTTCTCTGTTGCGAAACAAAATAACAATTCACAGCTTTTAATGTCATGTATATGCCATCATGCATTTGATCATTGTGTAACAGCTGTTAATACCATGTACATGTATATGCCCTCAATTAAGGCATTTCTTAAAAGTTTCATAAATTCTGACATACCATTAAACATAAGAAGGGTAGGCCTTTGGTCTGCTAGTATAGCCACACATTTATTTCTCCTTGAATTCACACAGTTTCTGTCCATTAAAATGTCTAGGTCAAACATTAGTCACATGATTTCTCTAGTACTTATTTAAGCTAGTGAAAGACAAAGAAAGAAATACTTACAATCTTGGCTCCCAAAGAAACTGGAGGCACCATGGAAGCTCTAGGTTTCTGGCCTACAGGGCTTTTTGTCAAAGGCATTTCAGCTTGCTGCTTATTCATTGCAGACTCGAGCTTCTTTATGTCTAGAACCATCCTCCATTTTCTACGTAATCCTCCAGCTCTCTGAGGGTCTATTTCATCTGCGTTGCTCTCACTGTGATCGAGGTCTTCTGCTTTCTCCATTTCCTCTTCATATTTCACATTTCGTTGCCTTATGAAAGTCTGCCGTAATTTTTTGCTTGCCCATGATTCACTTTTTACTATACCACCTGGAACTGTTCTTCCACCTTTACCTTTTGCTGATGAATCTTCTAATTTGTCCTGGTTGCCTTCATGAAACAAAGAAGTTATATTATTAAAATCATTAGGCAAATACACATCACTTTTAACATTGACATTTTCCCTTCCTGCCCATTTAACAGCTCTTCCTTTCCACATATGTCCTCCATTGTTCACATTGCCCCTATTGTTGAAAGATGTAATTGTCTTAGCATCTTTGTTATTATTGTTTTCAAAATTTACTGTCTTCAAATTCTTTTGAGCACTTTCAGATCTTTTAGCTGGATTCTCCATGGCCAAGACTAAATGAGACTCGGAGTCCTTGCTCTGTCCCACATTGGTGGACATATCCTTATTTTCATCATTTGCTTCCTTTATGATTTCATCTTCGTTTGGAAAATTTATGTCATTATGAACAGTGGCCTCAACTAAAATATTGTTGTAGTTTAACGATTCCTCATTTTTCAAACTGTCATTATCGGCAAGATTTGCATTTGATCCAAACTGTGCATTGTCTTTTTTAGCATCTCCATCATACTCATGAAGGTTACTGCTTCCTCCGGAACTATCAGAAATGTTGGGAGTATGTAAATCCATATCTTCTCTATTTCTGTCACGAAGGTGGACACTTCCACCTGAACTGTTAGCAATGTCAGTATCACAGGTTTCACTGTCTTCAACAGCAATGGTGTCAACGTTTTGAGGAGGCCCCTTGATTGCACCTATTTTTAATCCAACTCTGGCATCAGATAAGGATGTTGGTTGCCCATCTTTTAATTCTGTTTTAGGAACTTCATCTGTTTGGTGCTGGCTGCCAGCCGAATACCAGGAAGTTCCTCCATTTACCATCTCATCTTTCTGTACAAAAAATTTAAACATATCTCACTTTTATTAACTGCATATATGACACAGGTGTGCATGTTTTTTGCTTCTTTTAGCTATAACACAGACTACTACTCAAGGGAACCAAATAAACACTGGTAACCAGCATGGCTAATGTGCCCTGTTGCTGAAATGTGTGGATTGTATACAGTATCAATGTTCTTATTCCTCTATTTTGTGGTCACATCTCATTATGTTCATTACACCATTAATGCAGAGTTTGAGAAAAATGGGCTACTTATTAAACCGGTTAACAAAGTTGTGCATTAACAGTGCCCATGCCGACTGGTCGGCCTGGTGTCAGTTTAATGTGACTGGGTGGGACATCATGCTACATGTCTGTGGCATGATGCCCCAGTGCTAGACGTCACAATAAAACTGCCTCACTGCAGACATCGTAGCGATATGAATGCAAAATTGTTAAAGCTGAATTAAAAAATCCTAATCAAACACACAAACAGTGTCGATGCCAAATTAATGAAGGATCATACCTTACCAAATATGTACAGAGTAAGCTCATTAATGAACTTATCAAAACTCTTGATGGCATGAAACTTCATGGCAAGTTTGATCAAAATAAAAAAAATATGCACGGAAGGTAGAGAGTTTGATAGGCTGTGAATAGGCAATGTTTATGCCAAGATGTTCAAGAAGCCATAATTCAATGGGCCATACTTCTTGACATTATGTACAGAATGTATTCATCATGTAAGCTTTGAACATTCAGGGTGTCGTAGACTGTGTTGATGCATGTTGCCGATTTCAAGGTGATTAAAAGATTATGGTATATAATAACCACTCATCTCTAACACTAGACCACCTGAAAACCTAGCACTCTTAAACTATTCTCATCATCTATTGTATATACGATTATTACAGGAGACAGATCCATGCTTTCTGTTTGGAAAATAATTAAATAAAAATAACTATTCTAATCATTCTCAAAAGTCAGCTTGTCAAATGTATTTTAGATGCATGTTGCCAATTTCAACGAAAAAAATGGATACAGAAAAAGACAAATAAGTTGAAATGAAACTCCCCAGAAGAAAAACACAGTAAATTAATTGACAATGCAATATTTCAGTGTGGGTCTGTTAAACCTTTTTAAAATCAGCAAGAAAAATTAAATTTTAACTGAAAAGTAACATTGATAAAAAAAAATTAAAAAAATTATATGATAGATAACAACATAATTAAAATTAAATGAACACAGCTCTGTTCTTGGACATTAAATTTTTCAGTTTATTGTCTTGTACATAAACAGCACTCTAAAAAATCTTAAAAATCTAGTCATTTTCAACACACTTATATATCTATTCATTTATTTATCTTTTATACATGTCTGTTTTTGCTCTTTTGACTATACCTGCATTCTAATCCATCCTTTCTTTCCTCATCACATATCTATTTACACCTAAAATTTAAATGTATCTCGTTTGATAACTTTAATTCATGATATATTAATAATGAAAGTTCTAAATTCGTAAAATAAATATAAGGAGATTTCCTTAAAACATCCCAGACTTTATTTTTTTTTTGTTTAATTAACTTGCAATAATTCTGTTCTAACATTGGCAAGATAATTTTCTATTCTCCTTGGACAAAGGGATTGGCACTAAATCCTGTCGCTTGTAAATTATTTACTGAGAAGATGTGCACACTTTTCCAGGGATGTAACTGCAGGAAGGGTTTGGGATGGTGTGCTCATATTATGATCGAGAACATATTATCAAAGAATTCTCTTTTACTCCTAACACTGTTGTTTCTTCAAATATATTATAAATACCATAACATGTTATGAGAATAGGCAAAATGAGTAGTTACATCCCTTACTCTGGGGCTGACATTGTCTTAGATCTCCTATTACAGTGGGACCCCGCTATAACACGGTAGTTGTGAGCCATAGAATCTGACCGGGCTATGAACCGAACCGTGTTATAAGCAACCATGTACAATACCAACACATTTTTGGATTTAATTGGGGGGGGGGGGGGTTTTACATAAAGACGGGTGCAAAAATGCATGGCACAATTACCATTTTTTATCAATATCTATTAAATGAGAAAAACATTTGCTGTGGTAACAGAAATTGCAGATATAATATATTACTTTATTCAGAGAACCATGCATTGGTACATACACGTGTCTAATTTATGTATACATGTATAATCTATTGCATGAAAAGAGTATCAACACCGTGTACTCACCAGCGAATCTTGTAACATACATTGAATCCATAATAGAAATATTTCCATCGAAAATATCCACACACGGATGTAAAATATTCAATAATTTTGTCACAGATCATTATGTGAGTGAATTCAATGAAAAGAAAAAAATTAAAATTACGTAACGGGTGTACGTAATGAATGATGAAATAGTACATGTCCATAGATTAAATAATGGAAGCTAAAGTGTATTCTTATAATAACTACATGTACATCTCAGGATCTTTCTGTCTCTGAATTCAGTCATTGTAAATTTCAGCACATTTTCCCACCCAAGCTGCTAGTCAAAGTCCTTTGAACTTGCCGCCCAGTTATTGCGTCATGTTCTTTTGATGTACTCTAATAAATACAGCAGGCAGAACTGGTTGTATTTTAACCACTGAATTATGTCACTGTTTAGCTCGGAAGTTCACTTTGATGATAAACAATGTACTTAAATTAATTGATTTATACATTCTGGTGAGAATCTTTTATCATCCGCCGCATTGGCTGTTGCTTAGTTGTGTATGAAATTAAGAGAACATATATCGGAGATTATTTGAGCAACGATTGTATTCGGAATGCATTCAAGACAAACACAAAGTAGACACGATGGCTTCATTACTCAGGAATCAGTAATTATAATATTGACACTTATGAGCTGTAATTTTTCAACAATAAACAAAGATCAAAGTTCTCAGTAGGCACAGCAATTGGTTCGTATTTCCGACGTTTTTTTGGGCACAAAACTAGAAGAAATGTGATAATACATTTTCTACACGTTCTTTTTCACACTGTTTAGACAAATATGAGAATGATAATTAATTTTTTTTTCCACACTTAAATTTTTTTTTTCTTTGGTCTTTGAGAAAAATACCTGTAATAAATTACCCGAAATTTCGGGAGCCATGCCACGACCGGGTTATATCCGAATTCGGGTTATAGCGGGGCGGATTATAGCGGAGTCACACTGTATATGGAACACAGCTTAAAGTCATGTGAGATATGGTCGAGAGTTAACATGATTTACCCATTGATAATGGTGGATGTAAAAATGTGCCACTCCTGCAAATCCAGTGGAAGCAGAGTCAACTGTGCTGTTACAAAGCTGCTGACTGAGCCGTTTGGGATCATCTATTACCACAATCACATGGTTGATGCCATTTTGTGACTATTTGTCTCCAATGCAATGCAAGCAGCAACTGCTCCATGGAAGATTCCATTTCCAACAAAAGCCCTCACCTTCAGTTTAGACTTAACAAAGTTAAAAAATTTGGACAGGATCTTTTTCTGGCCTATATCTTGCTAGTCATGTTGTCAAAACATGTCTGAAATTCTAGAACGATTGACCAAATCTTGATTGTGATAGGAACCACTTACTAAAGTTCCATAGGAAGATAGCTATCTGTGGAACTTAAGATTTTAAGGAATAGACGAGTCTGAGCTTAAACCCCCAAGAAAAACATCTGAGAACTATTTTTTTCCAAGGACTTGCCTGATACAAGTCAAGCATGCAGGTTCAACACCTCTGGGCAGTGTATTTGAGTACATTTTTTCTCTGTGTTTCTAGGGTGTAATAGTTCAGTGTAATATATAGGTAATAGAGTTTCTTTTAAATAAGATTTCTAATATCTTTTAGGCAGTATATTTACTACATTATCAGTTAAGTACCTGAATATCATAAGAATTCTGTGGAGTGTTGCCTCTTCCAATAATGCAACCAAGATCAGCCAACCTGGAAAATAAAAACTTCTGAACTAATTAAGGCAATATGTATTAAGGTCTTGAAGTGATATCTAAAGTTATTTTTGAAATACAGATCCCAAAATAGAACACGGGATATTGTATCTGATGACCCCAAACAGCCCAATTGTACAGTAATATTCAGTTATATTTTGTCTCATAATAATAGCCCAATTGTACAGTAATATTCAGTTATATTTTGTCTCATAATAATAGCCCAATTGTACAGTAATATTCAGTTATATTTTGTCTCATAATAATAGCCCAATTGTACAGTAATATTCAGTTATATTTTGTCTCATAATAATAGCCCAATAGTACAGTAATATTCAGTTATATTTTGTCTCATAATAATAGCCCAATTGTACAGTAATATTCAGTTATATTTTGTCTCTTGCCAATATGTTGATGTCATCAAAAGCATATAGAAACTGTTGTGACTGGTTAGACATGGAAAGTAATGAAGTTTTGCGGCTCCTTAATGAAGGGCACAAGAGTACAAGTGAATGGGGATGCAATTGATCAGTGACACTGACCTTGAAGACAAAACTTGATTATTATACATGAGATGCCATTAAAAAAGTCAAACATAAGTGTACTGATTAATCCAGGAATCTCAAACAGCTTTAAAGATATAAAGAAGAACACACACACACACACATACATATATATATATATATATATATATATATATATATATATATATATATATATATATATATATATATATATATATATATATTCTTTGTGAATACAGGTATAAGAAGTTTCATTCTTAACTTCAAATTGCTTAAAAGTTATAGAGAGGAAAGTGTAAAGGAAAACTGAAAATACTGACCTCTAATCTTGACCTTGAAGATAGGTCCCCAAAATGTAGTAGAGGCCACATTAGTTAATAATGTTGCAAAAGGATACAAAGTTTCATTAACTTATCTCAAGTGACTCTCCAGTTAAAAGAGTGGAAATGAATGTGTGATGGAAAACATCAGATATTGAACCACAAACTTAACATAAGATGGAATGTCAGTATGCAACATACTTCAAAATGATAATGTGTAACAAAATTTTATCTCTTAACTCATTCAGCCCCAGCACAGTTATCAGTAACACTGTTACTGTGCCCCAGCAACACTAAGCTGTGTCTAGCTGCTTGTGCCCTAGTGTTTTACCTATTTGAAAAATTTGTAAACATCATAGTCAGTCACACTTACCTTAAGTTTTCTTCTTATATCCAATAGTAATCCATGAAATTTTCACCAATGAATCCAAATGAATTTGTCTACACAGTGATGTATTTTTTTCTTCCCATTTGTCCAAGTCTTTCACAATTTATTTATACACTTTTTACAAAATTATGAGCAACATTGTTAGGAATATTATGTCAAAAACTCTTAAATTAATTAAAATAAACCAGGAAATTTTAATGTGATATGGTTTGAAACAATTTGTACATAAATTTACTTGACATTGTTCACATCCATTTATTGGTTCAGTTCAAACTATGTTCAATGAACAGATTTTGCAGGGTTTTTTTTGGTCATGAGCTTGCTGAATTGATTAACTTCTACTTCTCTTTTCCTTTTACCTACAAATCCTCCAATTAGTTTATGTGCAAGATTCATTTTAAACTCCATCTGGGTTCAAGCTCTTTCCTTGTTGTTTTTGGTGACAATAATATGGTTCCTCGATTCTTTCATCTGCAAATATGAATTTACTATTGAAATGTTGAAAAGGAAAAAAAACATACTTCCACCATTTCAAAGACTTTCTGCCAGTACTGTATGTAGCTCACATTTGATCTGCATGGTCCACTCCATTCATGTACATGTTGTACAGTTTGACTGGGAGTGGACATAGAATATCCTTGTAGTTACAAAGCAAAATGATATTTTTCTTGTCATGCCAAACTGTAACCCTCATGCCTCCTTTCTATTTAATTCTGCTTTGGCCCTGCTTTTTCAGATTCACTCTGTGTAATCCAGATGGAAGACCCTTTCGATTAGATTGAACTGTTCTGCAGCCATGTTCCTTTTTGCTAAAGGTGAAGACATAGGTCTGGGAGGTAAAAAAAAAAACCTGTCGGTGTAGACATGGCATCCACGATGAAACAAATTTTCCCTCAAATCGAGAACAACCCTTTTTTCCAAGATTCATATTCCTGGATTGTTGTCAGTCCTTCCAGTATAAACTTGAAAGTCCCCAACATATCATTGTAAGGATCTGCTCAAACCCATACTTTGATGTCTCTTTTGGTCGGCTTTAAAGGCACATACTGCTTAAAGCCCAGTCGTCCTAAAAATCCAATCATTGCTTCATCAATGGATACCTAACAATGTGGGTTGTATTCTCTAATACATGTTTTGCGAATACACTCCAATACTGGTTGAACATGGGCCAGCTTATTGTGACCTTTGAGGTCAGGCCGAAGACAATCACTCCAATCTGCTATATCGGCAGAAAACTCTATCATTATCGCTATCAGCATCCTCTTCTTCTGACGATTCAATCTCAGAAACTTCGATGTCTGATTCTAAATCTCGTAAATTATCGAACTGCCAAACATATCTTTCCTCTGCTTCCTCAATATTTCGAGATCAAACCCGAGAAACTCCTCATTTTCGCTTTCATCACCATCAACAATCTCTCATGCATCCGCATTAATTATGATTTTTAAAGAAAAGAACACGTGTAGTGAAACTGCTCTCAATTAGTAACCCTTGGTTTCTAAACAATTCAAGTTTGCACAAAGGAAAGTAAAATCATTTAAGATTAGTTAATATTGATCTGATTCTTGGAAAAGCCCCATTTCTAACCAATCAGATCTACAGTATCTACCACACATTCAAATCGAGCAGACGAGGTTAATATTGATCTGATTCTTGGAAAAGCCCCATTTCTAACCAATCAGATCTACAGTATCTACCACACATTCAAATCGAGCAGACGAGATTGGCCACTGAATGCAGTCGAGAAACTTTGAGCTATGACGGAATCAACCGTTAAATGCAGAAAGCAGATTGCGAGCATTGACAGGATCGGGGCTGAATGAGTTAAACTGAAAGGGCTCAAAAATACTGATCTGTGACCTTGATCTAGAAAAGATTCCCAATGTGTACCTCATAATGATGATGCACAAATATGCAAAGTTTTGCCCTTTGATCTCAAAGGGCTCTCAAGTTATAGAATAAACAGGGAAGTGTGATGGAAGACATAAAATACAAGCTTGTGACCTTGACCTTGAATACATGACCCCCACAGTAGTACATGACACACCTTCAAATGATTTTGTTGAGTATACTATGCTTCAGTTCTTGAGTCCAGAAAATGTAAAGAATAAAACGTAAAGTGTGATGGAAACTTAAAATACTGACATGTGACCTTGACCTCACTATCTCCTACTGCAGATGCATAAACCCCCAATCATGTGAAGGACATTAATACAAGTACTAACTTGTGAGTCTCATCATCCCATCTTCCGAAACAGATGTCCAATCCCCCCAGGAAGGCAATCTTCTGATCTATTACAACCAACTTTTCATGGTGTGCCCACAGCAAGACACCATTGGCACTAGCACCATGGTCTGGATGTCGCAGGACCTGTTTTTGAGAAAACAGCAAATCTTAGCAAGTACACAATTTAAATGGACTGTGCCAAAGAGCAAAATTAAACCACAATTCATCACACTAAAGTAAAGATACAACACAATTAATATCAATTACACACTGGCACATAGTGATTTGCAAATTTATATGAACTGTGCCAAATAGTAAAATTAAACCACAATTCATGACACTAAAGTAAAGATACAACACAATTAAAATCAATTACACACTGGCACATAGTGATTTGCAAAATTATGTGTGGTTGATATATAAAACAGATTTGTTTTTAAAACTACCATGACAGAGACACTTTGCATGACCTACTAACCCTGAGAAGACAGTCTCAGTAAGACAGCTGATTGTTTTCCATGAGTTTGACCAGTTTTCAGTAAGCAAAATATCATAAACTGCTATTTTAAAGCTGCATGGCATATTTAAAAGTTAGGTATTCAAAACTGCAGCGTTGGTTAAACATCATGTTCAACTGAAATGTTTGTAAACTATATGTTGACCTTATTTAGCACTAGTACAGTTGCACAAACTTTAGTTCCAAAACCTATGCAGCTCAATGGCTTGTTGCTATCTCTCAATTTAAAATAATATTTGTTATCATATCTTTGGCCATGAAATATACTAAAAACTGACATTTCTAACAAATGTTACTGTGTCCCTTCCAGTTTATATTCACATGAATCTGAATATTCCTTTTTTATTTTTCTGTGCTGATTATTAACCCTTTTTAAGAGGCTTATTTTTCCTATGGTCTTCAACATGCATCGCTTGCTGGATGCTTTTTTTAAAAACATTCATCATCAACAGATTGCTCATACAGATGCTTTGCATGATAAAATATTCACATTTTATACTGTCTAAGGTACTGCTGTATGTTCCCAGACTAACTCCACTAATTCATATGAAATCCAGACCGTATCATGCACAGTAACTAATTATCTGGAATTTTCAGCAACAATAATATTTCTTTAGTTCTTTCTTTTATTCCATAAGTCTGTATTTTATGGGTCAGTTTTGTAAGCAAATGTCAAACTCATAAAGGTTGGAAGGTCTACTATACAAGCCCTTTTCACTGCACCCAAATGGGAGACAACTATGCACTACAGCCACATATGTCTGCCTTAATACAACCAAAAGAGAGCCAAATACAAGATCTTAGTCAAGCAGTAAAACCGCCAATGACTGAAAGATAACAAGCCAAATTAAATAATTTCAACAAAGTTTATGACTGCAAAAAATAACTAGGCAACTGTCTCTCTAATAGAGGAAAATATACAAAATAGGAAATATACATTCAGTAAGTAAAAAGTCTCTAGAATATTTACAGATTCATGTGTTACGTGCTTAGGCTCGAATAAGCAGCAACACAGAAAGAGTGAAAACTAACAAGCTTGTATAACTTTAACAATGATTTTATTAAGTACAATTATTTTCATAAAATAAATAAACTTACAGTTTTAGTGAATCAAATCCAACATTAATCCAATATAGAATTCACAAAAATAATCCACTAATGGAATTGTAAGAGTCCTGATAAATAAATGTTCTAATAGTTCCAGGTTCGAATCTTGTCGATGTAATCCTAAATGGCTGACAATGTCACGTGGTACAGTTCTTGTTTTTAATCATCCAAATGAATATCATAAACATATGTCCTTTTTCCAGATAATTGTTCTTTTCCAACGAATTGACACAAAGTCCAAAATAATTAAACTCAAACAGATAATACACAACTTAATATTACAATAAGCCCAAAAATCTACTGATTTTAGCTTCCAAAACACAGCTATATATATGTAATTCCCTCGTAAACAAGAGGAATCATGTGATTCTGGAAGGTCACAGAAAGAAGCTACCTTCTCCAAGTCACGTAATAATGGAATAATCTAGAAGGAAAACATGCACTTCCCACCCTCAAGAACAAAAACTAAAAGTGTTGTCCTTGAAATTGACCAATAGTTTTAGAGGCTTGTTGACAATGTCTAAAGCAAGGTCAGGATTTAGGTCAAACAAGCCAAGGTCAAAACTTGTTTACAATTAGAGAATCTAAGTCAGCTTAAACTTTCTAGAATAATTTCCCAATTAATGGATATTAAACCCTAAATGATAAATTTGGACTTAACAATTAAAAATAAATAAATTAATTAAATCCAATAGCCGTAACACATGAAATAATAAAGTAAAATAAGATTCTATATATCCTGGTATTAAAAATTATCTCTATTTTGCATTTCTTGAATGTTAACTCTACTACAGTAATCTATGCATCAATAATAAAAAAGTAGCAGGCTGTTGTATGCAATCTAAGAAATACATTTCTATAAAGACATCTGCTGAGAAATACCCTAATAAGGGCTTATACTCGTTGTACCTTAATATTTTCTGGACATTTTCGGACAAGCGCATATTTGCTGTATCGACTGTTAATATTCAGGGCTATCTCCATCTCTTTGTAAAGCAGAATAAACACCTTTACTCCAGCTTTCTGAAAAATGGAAAGTAGTCTACTTATTTAAACTGGCAATGACAAGATAATCTTATGGATTTATTTAACAGAATAATAACTGTTGTCTCGTCTTGTAGTAATACATATTTCATTCAGCACACTTACCGAAACCACTTAAGGAATTTGACTCTTAAGGTGTGATTTTGCTAAAACCAAGAGATGCATCTTTTCACCTTGGTTACAAAGTGGAAGCATGCAATGTTCAAGGAAATCTATTCAATTTACCAAATGATTACAAACTGTGCTGTGGGTTCAGCTAGAGATCTGCAGTAATAAAATGCTCCCAGGATTTTGTCATAAGTGTTCAACATTTACATAACACTGTTGTAGAAGCATTACGGTAATCTGTTCACAATTTCTCAGCTTAATCTGTTTCTTATCTGTGTCTGAATGTTGATATGTACTCAGAACCCCCTTTTCACAGCTCACATGTATTGTCTTTGGATAATTCTGCTCAAATATAAGATTTTTCACTAACTAACTATTACAGATTTACTCTTCCATAATGCTGTTTTAGAATTTTAAGGCCATTAATGCAATAGTCTCGGTATTTTGATCCTAAAAATATTTTTACTTCTTAATTTTACTTTTATTTTCTTATTTATTAGATATTGTAGCCATTATGCTAGATGCTGTATGGTTTTGTAGCACATGATCCCAAAGGGGTACACTGTCATGATAAAGAAACAAAAAGCACATTCTATTTTTAAACTGTCTGTATTTTTAATTGGCTACTTTGTATGCAATTTCTACTCTGAATTACGAGAGAAATGAGGGGCTGATCTGCAGGCTGTTTCTGTCCATCCAGCAAGTACATCGGATTGCTATTTAATGCATTCCTGGGGTTTAAAATCACTGTTATCTCCATTAATACTCTCTCAACTCCTATAATCTGATATACTTTCTGAAAACAAATTGCCTTCATTACAATTATCAACCAGTATTTGACAAAATAAATTGTCATCTAAAGATAGACAATGCTGGAAATTGTCCATAATAGGTTTTCTAGATAGTCCATTTTATAAGTGTGCATTTTGTAAAACTTCCATGATGCAAGGTTTAAACTCTGACACAATGCTTGTTACAGGGCCCAATATGCTAAATAAATTCAATTTAACCATTCATGTCAAGCCATAAAAACAAGGTGTGTAAACAACTATGAAAAATACATGTAGCGAGAAGCATTATAATATTTCTAAGATTTCTACACCGCTTTATGGGTGAATGCTGCATAAAGTTGTATACTGTGCACAGTAAATTTTCATGTGCCTAAACTTGAAATAAATTTGAGGAAGTTCTCAAGCATCACTTCTTTAAAAGTACATGAATTCATAAAATGTTTAAGTGAATCATGCGAGTGTGTGCCCTGGGAGCATCTCTGCAGTAAGGTGGGAAGCAAATTAAGAATATCTATGTAAGCAATGGGTGTTCAAACTGTTGATTAATATGGAGATAATTGCTTTATTTCAATTATTTTAGTGCATTATGAGGTGTATGTCTGAACCATCAGCAGAATAAGTAAACCTGGATTTCACAAGTTCCATTAAAAGATCTTATGATCAGGAGCTTACATTATATTGAAATTTTACTACCTGAATACATTTTAAGAATGTATATTACCTATATTTAATATAATTAACATTAACATTAAAATGGTTTTCTGCAAAAGCAAGCCTGCATAGCTGATTTACAACAGGTCACAAAAAATCTGCAGCTTCCTGGTTTCATATGTTTTCAATGACTTTATCAATTTCATTCAATGAATTTTCTTTTTTCATTATTTAATGGAAGACAGAAGACAATGTCATTTTACATCCAATCTTTCTCAAAGTTCATAGTATTTTGATATGCCTAGGTAACAAGTGACATCAATTAATGTGATGATCACATCTTTTTGAGCCATGCAGCTAGCATTGATGTTATAAAAAGTTAACGTTTGTAATAAACATACAGCCTTTCTGGTGAGGATTACATCCAGTCTCCAGTAGTCCCCTTGTGTCATTGGCCTCTTCATGTAAATTTCTGGAGTTAACCTGATTTTAAAAAAACTAAACTTGTAATACATGGTAACATAAGTCTATACTGTAGCGACTTCAGGGTATAAGTTTAGGGTGTCCTTTTGAAAATTCTCAAAGAATGACAGAACAGACATCTTAGATCAGTCACTGAACTATTACTAATAATGATTTTTTTGGTCCTTCTACTAAGTTCTCAATAATGTGATACTATGGTTTTCTATGGGCATAAATCAGTAAGACTAATGTAGGGAGAAAAGTTAAATATGACTATTTGTTGCTTTTAAAAAAAGAGAATTTATGACAATAACTGTCACATGAGGAACTGAGATCTGAACACAAAAATTCCCATTAAATCAAGAATTATCACAAATATGGTTGTGTCTGCCCCATTCTCTGTGTTTGTACCCTTGAACCTTGCCATTGTGGTCTTGTTTCAACTGACTAAAATAATTAAAAACCATTCTAGTTTAATGGCAAATAACGAATGACATGCATATTATATTGTTCTGCTTGTAGATTTGTCTGAATTTTCTTCCCACTGTACTATTGTAAATAATTTGTTGTGCATATAGGAATAGTTCCATTCAACCCTTCACTCTTTATTACTGGAACAGCACAGATGCCAACTGTCATTTTACATTAGTTTCCCCACATGTCTGATATTTATGTAGGATAATGTAAATTTCCAATGATTTTGCCTTATCTGTTTTATCAATATATAATCCAATACAATGTATCAAATCTCAATGAAAGTGACCTACCACATAAACTCTCTTATAAATCAAGTCTAACTGCAAACTGCATAGAACCAGATCTGCCATAGCATGATACACAGGCAATCTGGGTCATTAGAGTTTGTTAGGATTTATCATTAGAACAAGTAACATCAACCCTGAACAGCATTTGCATCCTGTGATGGCATATCGGGGTCTATGTTGTTGTAAATTGGACTCAACTTAGAAGCAAATATGAGCTATAAACAGTATTCACCAGAAATGTTCCTCCAATGACATTGAGCTGTATAAACTGGCTTATAAGACAAGTCCAACTGCAAAATGCACAGACCCAGATCTTCCATCACATAATACTTTGGCAGATATGCATCTATGTAGTTTGTAAGGAGTAATCAGATGAAAACCAAAACAGACCCTGATCTGTATGTGGATTAAGATATTGCAGACCAGGATCTACATCTTTTGCAGTACAGTTGGACTTGACTTGTGAGTGTATAAAAGTACCTCCTTCTATACAAACCAATAACAATTTCTAGTTTATGTGCTCTTTGCTAATATTTCGGAAATAAACACTTTGAATGTAAATTAAATAAAAGTATTATCTCTTTACCACCATCCTGTGATGAAGATTTCTTCCTTGGCTTTCTCAAGTGCATCAGCCACTGCTTCAAAGTAAGATGATCCATCCACAAACCTGAAAAGTAATAAACCAGAAAATATGCATAAAACAAACTACCGTATATTACATATTTGCTCATTTTTATAAAAAAAATTGTCATTATTTCTCAAGTTTCATAAATTTCATTTTGAATAAGCACAAGTATTAGATTTTTGTTATCACTGGTGTGAGTGTGATTTAGAATTTTAATGTAGCTTTAACAACTTTTCAGTCATATTGCTATGATGTCTGCAGTGTTGCAGTTTGTAGCGATGTCTAGCATTGGGGCATCATGCCACAGACATGTAGCATCATGTCCCATCCAATCATACTATCCTGACATCAGACAGACCAGTCATAACACTAACCTCTTAATGCTGAGTGTCAAGTCAGGTAGCTGCTAGTACCATTTATACAAGTCCTATGGTCGGGATTCGAACCTGCAACTTCCTATATATAATAGGCAGATGCTCCAACTACTTAGGCCACCAAATGTGTCTTTTATCACTGGCAAAAGAATATCTGACCAAATCAGAGAATAGTATAAATGACTCTATAATACATTTGGATGCCTTGACCTTTCCACATTTGTATGTGTTGACCATTCTATGTTTGTATGTGATGACCTTTCCATGTTGATATGTGACAACCTTTCCATGTTTGTATGTAATGACCTTTCCACATTGTATGTGATAACCTTTCCACATTTGTATGTGATGACATTTCCACGTTTGTATGTGATGACCTTTCCATATTGATATATGACAACCTTTCCATGTTTGTATGTGATAACCTTTCCACATTTATATGTGCTGACCTTTCCATGTTTGTATATGATCTTTCCATGTTTGTATGTGATGATCTTTCCACATTTTTATGTGATAACCTTTTTATGTTTGTATGTGATGACCTTCTCACATTTGTATGTGTTGACCTTTACACATCTTTATGTGCTGACCTTTCCATGTTTGTATGTGATGATCTTTACACAAAATACATGAAGATATATATTATGCTGTGAACTCTCAAATGGAACTAGTTAAATTTTGTAAATGGACACAACAAAATAGATAAGATTATTTTATTACTTCTCTTCAACATTGAAGCTCTATGCAATTTGCCAAGAAATTCATCTGAATAGTCCTTGAATTAATGAATGATACATGTTAGCCAATATTTCAACCATTACATCTTGACTTTCTGGATGACTTCACAAACAGTGGAAAACAAATCATTTCTTTTTTTGCTTTATTACAGAATTAAAATTTGGACAAGAACCTTACAATGATCCTGGTCTAAACCACTGAGGGACTCACCATCTTGCAAATGACTTGTCCCTCACTGGAGCAAACGAGTCATATCTATTGGGTTTTGTAAAATCCTTCCCTATTGTAGCAGCTGCCAAGTTGATACTGTCCTCCCATTCTTCAGCCTTCCGCTTTGTCCAACACTTAGCTAGAAAATTCCTAACAGGAAACAAAAGATAAGAGCTATAATACAATAATTGTATATATTTTGTAACCCATGAAAAAAAGATGTCTATTTAAAAAGAACTTTTAGGACACTTCAACTTCACTTTTATTTATTATAACTTTATGCTAAACTAAACTTGGCCCATTTGTTAAAACTCCATACTGAAATCCTGAGAGTTTTTATCCTGCCTTGATCATGCGAGGTCAACAGCTGTAGAGTGTCTCATTACAGGCAACTTAGTCCAATTGTTTTTAATGTGTCAGTGCATCAAACAAATCTTCAGTTTCATGTTAAATTGACAATTCATCCAAACATATGGCTAATGTTTAAACTTAAGTATGAACTTCAATACAGTCAGTGAAATCCAGCCTAGAATATAAAATCTAAGATCTAGTTGAGAAAGTTTTGCTCCTGACTAATGTTTTTTAACTTCTGACATAAATGTTAGAAATATACATTAAATGAAAGCCAGATGAGTTCCAACAAGTCTATTGCTTAGTGCATTAAGCATCCACTTGATTTTGTTGTTGTACAGTTGTTTTTGTAGGGTTTAACACCATTTTTCAGCACACAATAGGCTATACATGGTGGCCAGTATTAATGGTGGAGGATGAACCTGGGAAAGCCCCAGAAAGAACCACTATCCCACGAGAAGCTACTGGCAAGCTTTCTCACATATCCACATTAACCGAATCTGAGACACAAACCCATGCAGACAGGTGAGATGGCAGTGATCTGGACAGTGCAAGCATCCACTTGAGGTACCTAACTCCAGTAATGGTATTGGCAAAACTTCCTTATATTCACTGTCCTCAGCTAGTTAAAATGTTTTTAATTGAAAGTTATAGGCAGTCACATATTTGCTACCTGAAATGCAAGACATACACTCTGGTACATAGCAAGCATTCATGAGAACTAAATCATTCATGAGAACTAAATCAGAGTATTTTCTCTGTCTTTTCTGTTTCCTCTGATCATTCCCACCCGGAGTTAGATATATGGTCTGTAATGCCGAGAAAGGAAGATAGAGTATATACCCTATGGAAACCATGTGGTAGCAGAATAGACTTGTCTATTAGACTTTAGTTATGGGCTTCTATAATTAAGAGCTTCTATAAATAAGTAGTTATATTGCCTCTGCCACACCTCAAATCAATAAAATGAATATGAATCTTTCATTGACATAATAATTTGAACATTAATAAGCCAAAATATGAGCTGATTATCTAGTATTTACAAGATTCTTCTCAACAATGCTGTACTGTCTAGTCACATGACCATTAAATCATGAAGGAAGGGCTCAGGATCATCCAAGCAAGCAATGTGAGAAAGGGCCAAGTACAGGGCCCACAAAACTGTTTCCGATTATGATTTGAGTGACAGCTTATTAAAGATATAAAGCATGTTTGAATAGTATGTCTGAAAAATAAATCGTCTTTCTGTCAATTTCATGCAGCCAAGTATCAATGTAAGATCACTTAACTTTGCTAGGTCCAGTAGTATGGTCTCTATATGCAACCAATGCAAGTCTTGGCAAATTACTACTTTTCAATAGGAATGTACTCCCACCCCAGATTACTGTCCAAATATCTAACATGGTGTGAGAAAGGTCAGAGGAAATTCTCTATACGAGATTGTGCAGTAATATTGAAGAAAAAAAAACATTTTCTAAATTTTGTAGAAATGAAAAAGTCGCCCAGTTTGTCCCCGATTACAACTCAAATACTATAAAAACTAGCAGGATAAAAGAATTATACTTAAATTATTTGAAATTTCAAAACTTTCCAGTTTTCACAACATTCAACATTCATGAAACTGCTGACAAACAACTATAATTTTTAACTTAAAATCCAAACTAAGAATAAAGAACATCTACCTTGTCAGATTGGTGACCAGCAAACCATGGTGTGCACCTGTGGCATCAAGGCCCACCTCCACTTTGAAGTCAGAGTCCATCAATATGACATCACAGATACATCCATCTGAAGGCCGCACATATGTCAAAAATGTGTCTTTCAATACAAGCCACCTGTAACAAAAATTTTAAGTCAAAACACTGTCCAACTTTTAAGGTTATCAAATCATTTTATGGAAGGCAGAGTTATCTTCACGACTTTTGGAATGGCAATTTAGTCCAAAACAATTAAACTATTTGTCTCTTTGTCTTGGGTGCTAAGTTAGTAACTGAGTAATTCTATTAGCATAAACTATACTACAGTGAGACCATTCATTAATCACACAATCTCTCCAGTTTCTCATGCTCACCTTTTATTTAGTTTGAAAGTATAAAAAAAAACTTTTCAACACCGAGTGTAATCTAAAAAGTTTCAACACTGACCTTAATCTACAGATGCCTGACAAAAATGTACCCATGCTAATATTACTTTTCAGTCACCAAGCAGTGCTAATACAATTTTAAAGATGGCCACTGTAGCAGATGTATTGGGCATTCGATCAGCACCATATTTATACATTTATAGACTGCCAGAAATCATATTAAGTCTTTCTGTGAAAATTACCATGTTGATATGACCAACCATGAAGGAGGAGTATTAGAACAAGATTTTCAAGATGGCTACTGATGTGGCCATACTATACATTAGACTGGTACCATTTTTATTTCGGATTAACCAGACATCATAAGAAGCCAGTTTGACTTTCTGTTTTGCAGCAGTGTCAATAACAAGATTTTCTACATGGCTTTTGTGGTCATACTGGAAATCAGCTTGGCATCAACTAGACCATTTAAAGAAAGTCCAATGTTTTATGGCTGATCCTCAAGGTACCTCAGAGAAGTAGGATTGATGAAAAATAGACAACAAACATCCCATGTACTCTCATGGTTTATGACCAGTACAGCTAATAAAACTAGAAGTTTGCAACAAGGATCCATGAACCCTATACTCGTCTCATTTACCTATTCTACTAAACATAAGTTAGAGTTATCCACCCCTCCCAAAACTTGCTATTACAAGAATTAATGAAGAGTCTGAAACAATCATACTCCTTTACATGCCGTACATACTTGTTCCAAAGTTAAAGTCTCTACCTTATACAGTGTAAGTAGAGTTGTGTGGTAATATGCACACGCTCGTGTCAGGACAGTTCGGATCAAATAATCAACTCTTTTCATCAAGAAGTGGAGGAAAGGGATAACAGGTATTTTGCTATAATGTCTTCTTTACAAACAATGCTGTGAGGTTCCTTTATATTATTTTTTACAGCTTAAAAACATTGAAAGTGACAATGATAATGCTGATACAGTAATGATTCTTATCTGACTGTCTGAAATGGTATGAAAGACAATAAAAATTGCAAACTCTTTACCTTTTACTCCATCTGCCTGCAAGATGATATTTCTTAAGGCAGCCACAACAGCCAATGCTGATCCTGCGGCCCCCGGAACATTTTTTTACATCACCCTCCTTCCATTTCCCTCCAAGACGATTGATGAATGACAACTCACACACTTCCAGAAACTTTAGCTGGGAAAAAAAAAAAGTACAGTCCTCAAATGAAAAGTGTGTAGAATGTATAGCTTTTAATTACCATGAGTGAGAGGATATTACCTTGTTCCAAGTGAATAATGGCTAAATAGATATTTTTTCCTGAACAAATTTAAACATATCCATTATTCAATTATAACACGATAATTTTCTATTTAATAAGAAAATTTTCTTTTCAATTTATACTCATATGCGCTGGCAAGCCAAAGTGCATAAAAGTACCAGATTTCTTACGGTAATGTCAGCTTTTCACTGTTTAGTTCCACTGTATTCTTTGTAACAAGTTTCTTTTCTAATTCAAAGTAAAAAAGCATGTATTTGGAACAAAAACTTAATTTAAATGTTAAGTTTATAGTGGGGTTCTCATGTGTGAAAATTTGATGTTTACTTGACCAAGCAACTGACAACACATAAAATGAAATTATTTTGTCATAATGTTATTGACGCCTACTGAAACAAGTATTTTAATGAAAAAAGAAATAATTATAATACAGTCATAAAATAATCATTATTCATATTAAATGAATGACTAGATGAAAACCATTTTCATGCATGAGATGAGATATATTTATACAAAAAGTAAATTAAAAAAGTTAAGTTTATAGCAGTGTTCTCATGTGTGAAAATACTATGTTTACTTGACCAAGCAACTGACAACACTTTATAGCAGTGTTCTCACGTGTGAAAATTCTATGTTTACTTGACCAAGCAACTGACAACACTTAAAATGAAATTATTTTGTAATAATATTATTGATGCTTACTAAAACAAGCTTTTTAGTGAAAAAATACAATTTATAATACTCGGATTGTCATAAAATAATCATTATTCATATTAAATGAATGACTAGATGAAAACCAATTTCATGCATGAGATGAGATATATCTATACAAAAACTGAATTAAAAAGTTAAGTTTTAGTGGGGTTATTGATGCCTACTGAAACAAGCTTTTAAGTGAAAAAATAAAATGTATAATATTTGGACTGTCATAAAACAATCAATATTTGTCTGTACTGAATGAATGACTTGATGAAAAACATTTTCATGCATGAGATGAGATAGATCTATTATTCACTCAGAAGAAGCAAATTTTGTTGTCATCTTGAGCTCAAATGTATTAGCTAGCTAAATGTATAACAGCAAATTTCTTTAAGTATCCTACACATTAACTTCAGCTGTTTACTGTGTATGTTCAACTGTTCACTGTTTATGTCCAGCTGTCTACTATGTTCAGCTGTTTATTGTGTATATGTTTTTAACTGTTTGCTATGTTATGTTCAGCTGTTTACTGTGCATGTTCAGCTGTTTATTGTGTGTTCAGCTGTTTACTGTGCATGTTCAGCTTTTTACTGTGTATGTTCAACTGTTTATTGTGTATGTTCAGCTTTTTACTGTTATGTTCAGCTGTTTACTGTGTATCTTCAGTTATTTGATGTGTATCTCCAGCTGTTTAATGTGCATGCTCAGCTGTTTAGTGTATGTCTTCAGCTGTTTTATTTGTACCTTCAGCTGTTTAATGTGCATTTTTTTTACTTTCTTTGTATGTTCAACTGTTTATTGTGTTTTTCTGCTGTTTTGTATGTTTTCTGCTGTTATTGTGTATGTTCAGCTGTTTTATATGTCTGTTCAGCTGCTTTTGTGTATGTTCAGCTGTTTTTTTGCTGTTTTTCTCTCAGCTATTTCATGTGTATGGTGCAATTCGGGAATATTTGCACAGAAAATATTGTAATATAGTTCTCTTTTCTAATGTAAACATATTAAAGCATACAATACACCAATAGAAGAAAACAGAAATTATGTACATTGTGGAGTTTGAACCAGGTTCTCCTGTGTGACCCATTACCATGCTTACCATTACATCAAGCATACTGACAACATGGAGGGGCCCCGAGGGGCCGTGTGGTCTAAAGCGCTTTCCATTACAGATCACTGCCATCACACCTCTGTCTGCGTCGGTTCGAGTCTAAGATTCAGCGAATGTAGTTATGTGAGAAAGCTTGCCAGTAGCTTCTTGTGGGTTGGTGGTTCTTTCCGGGGGTTTTCCCGGGTTCTTCCTCCAACAATAATACTGGGCACCATGTATAGCCTATCATGTGCTAAAAATGGCATTAAACCCTACAACAATAACAACTGACAACATGGCAAATAAAATTATGTTGTCATAATGTTATTGATGTCAACAAACTAGAGTAAGAAGAAGAAAAAATAGAAAAATTATTTCTCTTGGATAAATCACTTATTCCTGAACTAGCTAATACACATGTAGTAAAGCAAAGCCAAAAATGTCTTTCTGGAGTTGAAGAGCTAAAATTTAACATTCTTCAATGAGTTTCCAAGACTTCATTTGAAATGAATTTCTATACATTACATAATGATTATATATGGAAAGAAATCCTTATATTTTCAACTGTGACATAAGATTTTATATCATGCCATGCAACACCTGATTATGTGTCTACAGAGGTCATACCTGCAGCTACACAAACAAGCACTTTTTGAGCTATAGCAGATACAAGTAAATGTAAAGTGCATTACATTTCAGACAACAAAAAATTGTCAATGAAGAAATTTGACTCAAAGACATCTCAATATAGTTATTTTACCTTACTTCCTTGATAACACTGATACATGTTTGGATACACTGCTAAATCAGATTTTCTTGGTGGTCAGATAAATAAATAATTCACAAAATAACTTACATTTGTATCATTCTATGATATGAATTTAAAAAAAGATGGTGGTGTGCTATCCTTTAAGTGTGTGTGTGCGTGTGTGTGTGTGTGTGATTTGGATTTTTAATGTAGCTTTAACAATTTTTCAGTCATATCTCTATGATTTCTGAAGTGAGACAGTTTATAGTGATGTCTAGCAGTGGGGACATATAGCATGATGTCCCACCCTGTCACATTATCCTGACACCAGGTCAACCAGTCCTAACACTAACCTCTTAATGCTGAGCACCAAGTGAGGCAGCTGTTAGTACCATTTTTGTAAGTCTTTGGTATGACTTGACTGGGGATTGAACCCATGACCTTCCACATCCGAGACAGACACTCTAACCACTAGGCCATCAGAGCGGTCTTATCCTTGAAGAATTTAATATTTTAGCTATTGATTCTGGAGCAAATATGGTATAAAATAATTTTTAAAGATTTCTGCATAAATACTGGTAAGTTTCATGGCTCATGGTAACCAAAAATGATATATTTAAACTTATAGCTTTGCCACATTAAAAATATCACATTTTTTGTACCAAATGGTAAAATATAAACAGTATTAATGTAGAAAAAGAAATTGCAATAAAATTCTCCGAGTCAAGTTTTGAACAAACTGGATTCAAGTAATCATTCCACAAGGTCATCCAAAAACTAAAGATTTTGCTGGGAAGGCAAGATTATTGATGAGGATGTCAAAATAGCAAACATGTCTGATGAAATTTTTTTGTCAGTGTATATTCCAAAATGAAAGAGCCCATTAAAACGCATATCACATCAAGCAAAGAAACTGCTTCTTAAGATATTTACTAACATTTAGGTTCATGGCCTAACCTTGCATAATGATCAGACTATTTTGGAAGCAAATTTGCTGACAGTCTGATGGAATTTTCCATCTAGGGATTCCATACCATTATGTTGTCATAGGTCAACTGATAGTTTGTATATAAAAAGAGGTTTTGTAAATAAAGTTTTCATTCCTGTTTTATGATCAGTTTGTGGAATAAATTAAAGTTGTGTTCAGATATAATTTGGTTGGAATTATTAAAATTGGTTATTGGAATTACAAAGTGTTCAGAGACTTTTCGGATTAAAACAATACTATGGGATTATTGAGGGCTCATTCAAAGACATTGTGGATTATATCATTGTGATACATTAAAACTATTGGCATATCAACATATCAAGATTAGTGGTACATCAACACATTCAGGGCTATTGAAATTCATTCAGAACATTCTAGAATATTTAGGATTAATTGGGATTTGGTTCACAATACATCATGTTCTGAATTTTTACTTTGTAAATATTTGTTGAATTTACTAAACTTGTTGGTTTCACTACTTTTCTGTTACACAGTCTATGACTATAGAGTCTTAGTTAACATCATCAAATTAAAAAGATCTTAACTCCTGCCAAAAATTCAGTTAACAAATGCAACAGGCCTAAATTATATTGTACCACAACTCCTGAGGGCTCCTGCTAATATAATAACTGACAGCATAGCTAATGTATATAATATCTATGAATATCCACCTGTTTTTCATATGTAAACTGATGAAAGTTATTCCCATTCACAAGTTTAACAGCAACTAAGATGCCAATAACTACAGACCAATATATATCTGATTAACTCTATACAAACTTCTTGAAAAACATGTTCATGGCCATATTTTGATGTACCTATGAACCTGTAACATAACTAACCAAAACCAAGAGAAAGCCACTCTTGTGAAACAGCCTTGGCTTATTATTATTATTTTTATTTATCTTAAAAGAGCTTTGGACACTGATTATCATCATGATATTCTCATCAATAAAACTGAACATTTATTCTTATGTTAAGTCCATGATTTACTGGTTTATACACTATAGCACAAAAAGATTTTGGGCATGAAATTTTTCCGATTCCGGATACGATTCGATTAATCGGAAATGCTAAATCTGTATTTTTTTTTCTAAAAAATTTCATCTTCCGTTTCCGGGTTTCTGGTATCTGGTTTTGCCGTGTCTAGCATGTTACTTAGTACTTTACCATATCCGGCTTCATTTCCGGTTTTCACCCATCAGTTCAAATAGATTGTCTTACAGCGTGGTTGTGTTGACCATATTGGACTTTTCTGACTTCTTATTTAACTTTATTAACGCACTATCGAATGACACGCAGTGTTAGACACCGTGCTATAGAAATTCAACTTTATTATTTTTATTATCCGAATCGGTCGTTCCTGCCTTGTCCGACTCCGATTAATCGGAAGTTCATACTATCCGGTGGAATCCGATTTCCGGATCAAAAGTTGGTTATGCCCTAATATACAGTATATGGTACACAAAAAGTTTAAGCTTCGCATACAATAATGAAACAAACGCTACTCTCCGGAGTCGCACCTACAACTCGGTTCGTGCACGGATCCAGCAAATAGTACATCCAAATACTCGGATTCGGTACTCGGCGAAAATTATCTACTCGGTTAGGCCCTAATCAACACTGATCAAATGATCCTGAAATAATCAACATTGATTAATTGATCCTCACAATAATCAACACTGATCATTTGATCCTGACAATAATCAACACTGATCAATTGATCCTGACAATAATCAACACTGATCAATTGATCCTGACTTCTTGAATTTATTTTGGATTTTTAAGTCATCATTTTTTTCTCTCCCTGCATACAAATTTGGAAATAAATGTTGGAGTGTTTCCATTCAAGATTTTATTTGTCTTCTATTAATGATCAAAACTCAACAATACAAGTGAGGAATAAGAAGAAATGATAACTTAGGAGAAATATGACTCTCACAAAGAATAATTATAAAACAAAACAAACAAATAAACACATCAAAAGTTAGATATTAATTTCTGGAAGCAGCTAGACTAAACCATCAGCCAAATGTATCTGCACTGAAAACAAGTTTAATAAAGAACAAATTGAAATCAATAAATTCAATGCAATGTCAATCAATAATGAAACACAAAAGCTGAAGGCATCAAGAAACAAACTCATGCTAAAGCAACCAAGAATGGGACAAAACGAAGTTCACAACAAACCAGCAAATATTAACAGAAAAACCACAGAAGAACTTCTACAAATTCAAAGCAAAACAATTCACTTGGATAAAAAACAAAAGTAAATTGAGAAAACAGAAAACATAACAAAAACACTAAAAGAAGTAAATAAACGATATTAAACTTGTCACATTGTATTCTTACCAACAGTGACTATATTCTATGTGGTATAGATCTTGCATGCTACCCATGGACCAAAGCTTAAGATAAGATAAAACTAGCCAATATATACCTTGCAAATAAACAACAATCAAGATTAGGACAAAACAAATATTTTCATGCATAATTAACAAAAAGTTCAAGGATGAGTCTTTAAAACATAATTAATTTTTTTTAAAAAAAGAATCTTAAGTGAATGAGCTATTTATTTTGAATTTTACATTCATGTAAGTAACTAAACAAAGAATTAAAAAAAATAATCTAAAAAAAATAGTTTACTAATATCAACTTTTATCCAATCAATAGGTGTCTTGAACAACCTAAGTGCAAGCCATCTGCAAACTCTGGTCAAGAAACTAATGATGAAACAAAAGTTATTCTGCAAAACATAGTTTCTTTTTGCCACATAAAACCCTGAACTTTGACCCCAAAATCAATATGCATCCTCCATACTTTAAGTGCAAGCACTCCACAACATTTGGTCATAGCAACCTTGACCTTTTGTTTTTACTCAAAATCAAATTGCTATTCTTGTGATCCAATCTGAAAGTCATGTATATACCTGGAGAAAGTTGACAGATGAGAACTAAAATTTGTGTGTAGAAACCATTTTTCATTTTTCAGTCAAAGGCCCTGACAACTGATCTTAAAATTGATAGGCATCTTCCTGAACCAAGTGCAAAGTATCTACAAACTTGATGCAGACCTATTGTTGTTGTGCAGAAACCAGGTTTCTTCTTGCTGTCACAGTCACCTCTTTGACCCACCCATGCACCCACCCACCCAAAGGTGTCTTCCATACCCTAAATACAGTCATCAACAACAGTTTGGATATTTTAGAGTGTTTTTATTGTGGTAATCGATGGTCAAAGTGTTTTTATTGTGGTAATCGATGGTCAAAGTCTTTTTATTGTGGTAATCGATGGTTAAAGTCTTTTTATTGTGGTAATCGATGGTCAAAGTCTTTTTATTGTGGAAATCGATGGTCAAAGTCTTTTTATTGTGGTAATCAATGGTCAAAGTCTTTTTTTGTGGTAATCGATGGTCAAAGTCTTTTTATTGTGGCAATCGATGGTCAAAGTGTTTTTATTGTGGCAATCAATGGTCAAAGTGTTTTTATTGTGGCAATCGATGGTCAAAGTCTTTTTATTGTGGTAATCGATGGTCAAAGTCTTTTTATTGTGGTAATCGATGGTCAAAGTGTTTTTATTGTGGTAATCGATGGTCAAAGTGTTTTTATTGTGGTAATCGATGGTCAAAGTGTTTTTATTGTGGTAATCGATGGTCAAAGTGTTTTTATTGTGGTAATCGATGGTCAAAGTCTTTTTATTGTGGTAATCGATGGTCAGTCTTTTTATTGTGGTAATCGATAGTCAAAGCGTTTTTATTGTGGTAATCGATGGCCAAAGTCTTTTTATTTTGCTAACCAATTGTCATAATCTTTTTATTGTGGTAATCGATGGTCAAAGTCTTTTTATTGTGGTAATTGATGGTCAAAGTGTTTTTATTGTGGTAATCGATGGTCAAAGTGTTTTTATTGTGGTAATCGATGGTCAAAGTCTTTTTATTGTGGTAATCGATGGTCAAAGTCTTTTTATTGTGGTAATCAATGGTCAAAGTCTTTTTATTGTGGTAATTGATGGTCAAAGTCTTTTTATTGTGGTAATTGATGGTCAAAGTCTTTTTATTGTGGTAATCGATGGTCAAAGTCTTTTTATTGTGGTAATCGATGGTCAAAGTCTTTTTATTGTGGTAATTGATGGTCAAAGTCTTTTTATTATGGTAATCGCTGGTCAAAGTCTTTTTATTGTGGTAATCGATGGTCAAAGTCTTTTTATTGTGGTAATCGATGGTCAAAGTCTTTCTAATGTGGTAATCGATGGTCAAAGTCTTTTTATTGTGGTAATCGATGGTCAAAGTCTTTTTATTGTGGTAATCGATGGTCAAAGTCTTTTTATTGTGGTAATTGATGGTCAAAGTCTTTTTATTGTGGTAATCGATGGTCAACAACATTATGCTATGGCAGGTGTATTATAAAGAATGGTATGTCTTTTAAATAAAAATTCCAAAAGAAAAAAATATAAATTGTCCTCTCTAAAAGTTCAAGTCCATCTGAGATGGAACATTATGAAATCTGAGGAAAAAGGTTTGAATTGTTGCCCCTTACAACATGGAGTGAGGTGTACTGGGTTCTATTATACATGCCTCAGCCCAGAAGGTGGCACAAGATAAATAGAGTCTATGATGAGGTTTGGACCAAGACAAGGAAATCCTAGTCAAGGGGTTATATTATTAGCATAGCCTCGTGGAGAGACAAGAAATGCAAATAATGTAACCCCCAGAAATCTGATTATGAATGAAGACTCATGAATGAACCACTGTAGTTGTGCAGGAGTTTTCATTTCCAATCACATTTTTATAAATGATTAAACGGGGATGGTGTGTGTGTGTGTGTGTGTGTGTGTGTCTGTCTGTATGTCTGTGTATGTTTTGCATGTGTGCATACATGTGTGTGAAAATGTTTTGTATGCTATTATAAAAAAAATTGGAGAGACCTTAATTTGTTGTACAAGTGAATATCATTATATTATATATCTGTTGTTGTTGTTGGATTTTATAACAACTCCATTAGGCACAGCAGAAGACATCAAAGGTTTCTTTTTAACAGTATTTTCTAGTGTATGCACACCATGACAGAGACAAATGGTCTGAGATAACCTGACTGAGATAGAAAAAGTAAGGCTAGCAAAACAGACAGATTTCTCAGTCGTATGGTTGACATTGATAAAAAGAAAATCATTGAATATTCATGAATGATGAACACACTTATAGGGGGTTTCATGGTTACTACCTCACCAGAGGGCATATCAGTACAGCTCACTTCTGGATAGTTCAATAACTAAGGATGGCAGATGTAGATAAAGAAAAAGTGAGAGTGGAGGATATAAACAAGTATACTTTGAAAAGGCTGAGAAAAAAAATCTTAAAGAACACAGACAGAATGTGTCAATTGATTATCCTTTTCATTTGAAATGAGGATGACAGGAGCAATGTTTTTTGGAGTTGTCAGGTCACTTATTAAAAAACAAACTCATCAACCATTATTGAATCACCTGGCTCATAGAGATCCAACAAACCTGACAGATCGTTAATTTTCTTGTCCAAAATACTTCCTGCATAGCAGTCAGATACAAGTTTGTTCACATTTATTAAAACCAGTCCTATGTAATCATGTGTGTGCACAGAAACGTTTAGTGAAGATGAATCTTGAAGAGAAAGTTTTAATGATGTGCACATATTTAACTGATCATGTTAAATAAAACAACATTACATGACCTAATTTGTTTCATAGATTCCAATACATAATTTTGTACACATTTAATTTTATCTTTTACATAGTCCATTGAGTACTTCATAATTGCATTGATACGTTTCTTTAACATCCCCACTCTATACTGAATTAGTAAACATATCTTTGCTACATAATTTAAGCAAAAAGATAACAATTATTTTGTAATGGTATGTCACCTGACAAAAACGTTTTACCACATTTTATAGAACTGAGGCACTGACCATTTAATTTTTGAAGGAGCATGGTGGGGCTGATATATATTATGAGGGGGGGGGGGGTCTTGCTTTGGGTGATGGGCAATTTTTTTAAACTGGCTATTATGGTGCAAAATTCTGAACTATCATGAACTGGAAATGTTTCGTGGGCAGCAAAATGGAGCTAAGGGAGGTCATTTTAAGTGCTATGATCAGTAACTCTGTTGCAACCATGAAACCCTTATACAGTGCAACACATGCAAAGAAACCCCAAACTCTAGACTTGAGTGCAAATCCATAAACACTGCATTATCTCATTTTGTTTCAATATTACAGTAAATATCAATCATTCTGACTTAACTGCGGTTAAACATTTTATAAAGATAAAAGACTGTCCTGATACCTCTATACAACAATTAAAAAAATGAAGTTTATCTTAAACAATACTTGAAGTCTATCCACAAGTCCCATATATTTTTTAAAACTTGTGAGATGTAAATTTGTTTTTAAATAGTCACATATTTTGAGTTTACAAAGGAAAAACTTAGTTTCATTATGTTTACGATACAGCCTGGATTCAAGGACACTGTAAATTTGTTTTTTAAATAGTCACATATTTTGAGTTTACAAAGAAAAACTTACAGTTTCATTATGTT
Source organism: Unio pictorum (assembly GCA_030141615.1). NCBI lineage: Eukaryota > Metazoa > Mollusca > Bivalvia > Unionida > Unionidae > Unio > Unio pictorum. The sequence goes on along the minus strand of JARLTB010000012.1, from coordinate 79,910 downwards.
TACAATACAGCGTGGATTCAAGGACACTGTAAATTTGTTTTTAAATAGTCACATATTTTGAGTTTACAAAGGAAAAACTTACAGTTTCATTATGTTTACGATACAGGGTGGATTCAAGGACAGCAAATTTGCTTTTAAATAGTCACATATTTTGAGTTTACAAAGGAAAAACTTACAGTTTCATTATGTTTACGATACAGGGTGGATTCAAGGACACTCTGAAGGTACAGCTGAAGGTGCATCTGAAATAAATAAAAAATATAAATATAAAAGGAGGAAAAGAAGCTGACACTGATGTGTACTTCAAACAAGCACTATAAAGCTAAGTCACTGATGCTATACCATCTTTCAAAAGCATTTTAAAAAATGGTACTGCTACTGGCACTTTAATGTGCATTGCTACTGGTAATGTACTGTACATCAAAAAACTATAAAAAGGGCACAGCTATTGGCAATGTACTGTACATCAAAAAACTATAAAAAGAGCACAGCTATTGGCAATGTACTGTACATCAAAGAACTATAAAAAGAGCACAGCTACTGGTAATGTACTGTACATCAAAGAACTATAAAAAGAGCACAGCTACTGGTAATGTACTGTACATCAAAGAACTATAAAAAGAGCACAGATTCTGGCACTGTACTGTACATTAAAAGCAACCTAAAAAGAACACTGCTACTGGCAATGTACTATACCTCAAAAGCAATCTAAAAAGAGCACAGCTACTGGCACTGTACTGTACTTCAAAAGCACTCTAAAAAAAGCACAGCTACTGGCACTGTACTGTACTGTACTTCAAAAGCACTCTAAAAAGAGCACAGCTACTGGCACTGTACTGTAATGTACTTCAAAAAACACTCTAAAAAGAGCAAAAGAGCACTGCTTCTGGCACTGTACTTCAAAAGCACTTTAAAAAAGCACAGCTACTGGCAATGTAATGTACTTCAAAAGCACTCTAAAAAGAGCACAGCTACTGACACTGTACTGTACTGTACTTCAAAAGCACTCAAAAAGAGCACAGCTACTGGCAATGTACTGTACTTCAAAAGCACTCTAAAAAGAGCACAGCTACTGGCAATGTACTGTATTTCAAAAGCACTCTAAAAAGAGCACTGCTTCTGGCACTGTACTGTACTTCAAAAGCAATTTAAAAAAGCACAGCTACTGGCAATGTACTGTACTTTAAAAGCACTCTAAAAAGAGCACAGCTACTGGCAATGTATTGTACTTCAAAAGCACTCTAGAAAGGGCACAGCTACTGGCAATGTGCTGTACTTCAAAAGCACTAAAAAGAGCAAAGTCACTGGGAATGTACTGTACTTCAAAATCACTCTAAAAAAGCACAGCTACTGGCACTAGGGCTGTCAAAAACCACAGAAAACATACCCAGGTACCCGTTGCGCCGTTTAACGGGTACCAGGGTACTCGTTCGAACATGAAAGACATGTACAACCCTTGAGCGACATATTTTTTTACCCACTAAATTACGTGCTACGCGTAAACGTATATGGTTTACGCTTTTTCGGTATATCCACCTCCAAAACTCTCGTTTATATTAACATTCTATTAATCCCACAGACCGTAGTTTAGAAAAGACTGTTTACATAATAACTACAATATACGAGTATGCTTGTCCGTGGACTTCTACTTTTCTACAGTAACATGTTCTATTTATAGCAAACCTTGTTCTATTTTCCCCTCGAATTCTATTTATAGCATCTGTATGGCTTAGTGAGGAGAGAACAGACTATATTTATTTATGTGGCTACTATATAATATGTCCAAATGATATGTACAACAACTTTTGGAAATTTGCTTATTGTCGATATCACGTGACTGTATGACCTAGGTTGCGAGATTGGTGTAGTCACGTGACTAGGAATGCAAATAGCCAGATCCGGGACAAATTTCAGGAATGATGTACTTTCGTCTTGTCTGTCAGCAGATTAAGGCATAACAAATGCTATCCTCACAATTTTTGAGAAAATATATCATATTCCTATCGATTTCATGCTGGTATATCTGGATGAAAGATCGTTCAAGTTTGCTGGGCCGGTATGTAAGCTGCTACTCATGCCGACCTCAAATGGTGTCGGCGAATTCCAACGCGCTCTGACCCTACACCTCAACAGGAATGTCCAGCTATCAAAAATGGGGTGGCAAGGGTCAGAGGAAACTTGGACTACTCAGACCAGTGTGCCGCTTATGATATATGATATTTTGATAGTGTTGTCGACAACTTATTTTTGTGAACGGGTACTCGTCATTATTTTTTCAATACCCGGGTTTTTCGCTACGGTCGGGTACCCGAGTACCCGTTGACAGCCCTAACTGGCACTGTACTGTACATCAAAAGCACTGTAAAAGAGCACAGTTACTGACACTAAACTTTACTTCAAAAGATATATTTGTTGTTGTTGTAATTCGATTTGATAGCAACTCTGTCAGACACAGCAGAAAACAACAATGGTTTCTTTATTCAAAGTAGCTCCTAGCACGTGGATACTATTACCAAGATGGAATGACTGAGATAACCAGCTTTGGGAAAAGTAATGTTAGCAAAACAGGTAGAATTATTTGTCACATGTATGAATAAAACAGTTTGTCATCTTATGATATCACTGAATCATCAGACCTTTAGCATCCAGCTTCTTTAGCTAGCGGATGGCATAAACAGTTCCCCATGCCAATACATCAATGAGTTATGGGTCAGACTTTTAGAATCTTGCTTCCCCAGCTTATGGATGGCATAAACAGTTCCGCATGCCAAAGCATCAATGAATTATGGGTTAGACCTTTAGAATCCTGCTTCCCTAGCAAATGGATGGCATAAACAGTTCTCCATACCAAAGCATCAGGAGTTATGGGTCAGACCTTTAGAATCCTGAGAGGCCCCGAGTGGCCGAGTGGTCTAACGCGCCAGTAGCTTCTTGTGAGTCGTGGTTCGTTCCGGGTGTTTTCCCGGGTTCTTCCTCCACCAATAATACTGGCTGCCATGTATAGCCTATCGTGTGCTGAAAAATGGCATTAAACCCTAATCAATTTTTTTTTAAAAATTAGAATCCTGTTTCCCTAGTGAACAGATGGCAGATCCATCAACTAAGCTTCAATAAAAGGCCGCAGGCATGGTTAATAAAGCCCAAATATTTAATTACATTTAAACCAGACCAAACTTTCACACACTCAGACTAACCTTAGTCTTCCTCTTGTTAGATCTAAAACCAGACCAAAACTCCCACACTCAGACTAACTGTAGCCTTCCTCTTGTTGTATCTAAACCAGACCAAACTTCACACACTCAGACTAACTTTAGCCTTCCTCTTGTTGTATCTAAACCAGACCAAACTTCACACACTCAGACTAACTTTAGCCTTCCTCTTGTTGTATCTAAACCAGACCAAACTTCACACACTCAGACTAACTTTAGCCTTCCTCTTGTTGGATCTAAACCAGACCAAACTTTCACACACTCAGACTAACTTTAGCCTTCCTCTTGTTGTATCTAAACCAGACCAAACTTCACACACTCAGACTAACTTTAGCCTTCCTCTTGTTGTATCTAAACCAGACCAAACTTCACACACACAGACTAACTTTAGCCTTCCTCTTGTTGGATCTAAACCAGACCAAACTTTCACACACTCAGACTAACTTTAGCCTTCTTCTTGTTAGATCTAAACCAGACCAAACCTAATACACTTAGACTAACCTTAGCAATGTTTGGAGCTAATATTGGAATTTGGAGTGAACATCCAAGCAAACATAATGGTCAAATCAGCAAAAACTGATCAAAATTTCCCAACAGCCAATTCAAAACAACACCTGTAACATATCAAAGAAACTACTGAGAAGAAAATATCTAAAATTTAGATAAACTTGTAGTCTGTTGGAAACTGCAAAAAAAACGATCTGTTCTACATTCATTTGAAGTGAAAATGAAAATGAGTTCCCAACCTGGATGGGAATGATTATAGTAAATTGGATAATATATCATAATTTGAATCCTATCCCACAGACACAGTACAGACCATGTAGTGACAGAAATTATAGCAATAAATGATATCATGATATGAATGAAGTCTTGTGTATAATGCACACATTAATGAATTTTAAACAGATTAAAGAATGCAATTAGCTAAAATATGGAGATTGAAATCACAATATATAAAAAGTAATGGCATGTAATCAGAACATCAGGGAATCTCTTGAAAACAATGCCCAAAGAGAATGGAACCTGATCTGTACCTGACAGCAACAATGGCATACATTTTGACAGAACATTATTCAAAATATAAAGTTTGGTAAAATATGCAAAGAAGGATGAACATAAGGCTGATCAGAAAGTCAGAAGGAATATAGTCAATGCAGACTGAAGTAGGTGCCTAAAAATGATGACTCCTTCATCCTCCCACACATTAGTGCTAGATTCAGAACTGGCCATTTTTCAGCACGCATAACAAAAATCCTTATCACCTGACAGAATGGAAATAGAAGCAATGCCAGTGTGTTTCCATTTATTGCAGAACAGCATTTGATTGTGTGTCCATGCACAGCATAAGAACATTTGTTGTGTTTCCATGTACAATATATATGCATTTTCTTGTTTAGATTAATAGCATAAAAGCATTTGATTGTGTGTCCATGCACAGCACAAGAACATTTGTTGTGTTTCCGTGTACAGTATATGAGCATTTTCTTGTTTCCATTATCAGCATAAGGGCATTTGCTTGTGTGTCCATGTACATTATAAGAACATTTGTTGTGTTTCCGTGTACAGTATATGAGCATTTTCTTGTTTCCATTAACAGCATAAGGGCATTTGATTGTGTGTCCATGTACAGTATAAGAACATTTGTTGTGTTTCCATGTACAATATATGAGCATTTTCTTGTTTCCATTAACAGCATAAGAATGTAGAGTATATGAGCATGTTCATGAATGTGATGACGGTTCTTCAAATGTTTATGATCAATTTGAGTTCATTAACAATGTTCATGAAAGTTCCACAAGTATGCTCATGAACACTTCCATGAATTTTGATGTACAGCATAAGAGCATTTGCCTATGTTGTGTTGGATAATGAGTTTAATAATATAACTTCAGTTCTGTTCATACGTTAATACCCGATATATTTCATTTCATGTTACCAAAAATGATGTATTTTAACCTGAAATATCACCTCCTTTGGCATGACACGAAACATATCCTGTATTAAGTTAAGAAAAGAAAATAACCTCTATTTATTCATAATGATTACAATATTGAAATAGCTCTCTAAGTCCACAAAGTTAAAAAAAAAGTAAAGTAGGAGCTAAATAAATACATACCTTCCTCTTTTCAATGCCATCTGGACGAACTAGAACTTCTAATTTCTTGGGAAAGCGTGACACTTTTCTATCTTTTCTGTTTCTTCTCGCCTTTCTTTCTTCTTTCACACTCTGTCTCATTTCTCTGTGTCTATCAAATTAAGTGACAAAATGAGCAAATGGCAAGCATCAAGATTTCTGGAAGAAATTATCAATCAATCATTATCACATTAAATTATTATATGATTTTTTATTTATTTAATGTAAATGAGATTTTAAGACTTAAATATTTAGGGAAAATATGTTTGAACAGAAAAAAAGTATCTACTGGAATGAGGTAACATGTTTGGTGTAGACACCTACAATGGACTTTATTTATTTTTAAAGAAAGAATAATTTGATTTCTTGAGCTAAATATTTCACTTTACTTTCAAAATTAATCATTACTCCTCAATTTTTTCAGCATCCCTAATCCTTAAGCTTCATCACAGATGATACAGCAAACATTTAATGCCCAAGTTTATTTCTTTACATCTATAGCCCCCCAATCATTTAGAAAGTTTCAAATCGGTATCTATAACAATATAGAAACTGATGGTGATGTGTAATACGCTGCAAACAACAGTCCATGTACCTGGATGACAAACCAATAGTATTTGCATTCAAACTGCTTACATCTGATACAAAGTTTATTCCCCTATAAGTGCATGATAATGAATCAATAGTCAATGGTTTCTACAAGTTATCTGATTTCCTCAACTGCAAAGAGCACACTATATACAAAGGTTATAGCATAAGCTGTGAAATAAATGAGACATGCGTACATTATAGTTAATTCTGTGGGAAATGTGAGAACAAAGTGTTTTACTATAGGAATAGGAACAGCATAACTGCAGTTAAACTTTCCATATGTCCGTCCATCCACACACGCAAGCATTGCACATGCACGCACGCACGCACACACACACACACACACACACACACACACACACACACACACACACACACACACACACACACACACACACACACACACACATACACACACACACACACAGAGGCAGTCATGTGCTAAGTGTCAAAAGAAAGGGACTTGTCTGGTTGATGTTTCCCAAGAAGACTTACTTGGTTGTGGGGACAGGAATGGCACATCTTGCCCGGTATAACTGTAGAGCACTGTGTAAACTCTGGAAATGTTTGTATCTCCTTTTTACTGTCCATGTGTATTCTCCATGTCTTACTTCTATTGTATATCTGAAATAAATAAACAAATAAATATGTTGTTGTTTTGGGTTAAATGCTATACACAGTGGCCAGTAAAAGTGGTTCAAGAACAACCTGTGAAAACCTATTTAAGAACCTCCAACCCATGGGAAGCTACTGGCAAAGTTTTATTCCATACCCAAATTGTTGAACTCCGAGACTTGAACTCACACAGACAGAGGTGAGATGGCAGTGATCAGTAAAGACAATCACTTTAGATCTCAATAAATAAACAAATAAACAGTCACTCATGAAGAGTAGAAATAAATTTTTCATATGGTTTTTTTCTAAGTTGCTCACTGTATGATTGAGAATGAAAAATCAGGCAACAAAAGCTAGTGGATACTATTTAAAAACATTTTCATGTTTTTTTCTGAACAGGAATGAAAAATTGTACAACAGACAATGTTCTGCCATTTATGTTATGATCAGTTGATCAAATACATACAGACAATTCCACATGACACAAAGTCAGAGGTACTCCAGGACTACCGGTATCTAAATTTTGTAATAATCAAGGAAAATAAGGATAAACACCAGACGTGACCTTCATAATATGTATTATTTTCTTTTATGTGTTGTTTACTGTACTTGTTTCTTTGCAGTTAGGTTGATTTCTTGGTCACCATTATTATATAACAGATTTTCATAGAACAGGCCACTGGCAGCCATGTGTAATCATTCCCTCAATTTTTTTAATTCCATACTATGCCCTATTTATTGTTTACATAGCATAGATGGATGGGTACATTTAGAATACAAGGATGTGTTGCATTATGTAACTGAAAGGCTTGTTGAACTGGCAAATATACAGTACTGAAAGCCATTGTTCACTCCCATTTCTTCTATCCAGAAAGTGTAAATATCTGTTTAATGTATGGGAATCTCGATTGATTCCAAACTATGACTGAGTGTTTATTCTATACATTGTACTGATACTTGGCTCAATGACAACAAGTACCAATTCTTTGTCACTGAAAGAATAACAACTCTTAATAGTTATTTTAATGTTGAACCACCTTGAACCAATATCCCTGCCCTGAAGATGAATCTTATACCAGTGTGCACATATACAAAACTATACCAAACCATTTCCCAAGGAACCTGAACTGCCCTGAAGGAGCTGCATGGCAAAGTTAAAAAATGACTATAGTGCTCTGTATATACTCTTCTCAGGGAAAAGTGTCACCACCCCTGAGTCTCTGTCTGGTGGAGATGCATAAAAATTCTAAAACTATTGTCTACATCTACAGACCCTGAGAAATTATATCCAAGACTTCAAGTCTCTATCATGAATAGTGTAAAAGATGCACAAGTTTTTTGGTTTGGCTTGGTTTTGAGGTGGGTTAACACCCTTTCTGAGCACATGGTGATCAGTAAATCTGGTTGAGAAGACCATGGAAAGAACCACAAACCCACAGGAAACCAGTGGCAAGCTTTCTCACATACCCACAACGGCTAAGCCATGACACAGGTGGACAATGGTAAGATGTGAGTGAGACAAGCAACCCAGCCACCTGGGGACCTTGGTGCAAGTTAAAATGCACACATGTCCCAAACAGCAGGTCATAGTAAGCCTTGTGTTTTAAAATTGCTTAACACTGGATACTGTATTGGTTCATGCATATGATACACCAAACAGTGTGAAGCCAGATCTGTATTCTCTAAGTATGGTGTTAGATCCAATATAAACACTGCTTACTCTACTGCTATGTCAAGCATACAAAACTCGGATCCACAATACACAGTGTAGATTCTGTTCCATGCTGAACCAAACTACGTACATCATATATGATCTAGTTTTTAGTGTAATATATAAGCACATCAAAACTGGTTAAAAGGTTATATCGTGTCCAGGCAAGTGGAGTAAAATGACTTGCCCAGAGGTACATCACTGTAACCATTATGGTTTAATATGGGAAAGATTGATCAACACCATTCTGGTCAGAAGTTCAACACACTGCCCGCTGAATTAACATAGATCCCTAACAATATTAAAGTCTGTAGTAACTGTGTTAAGGGGCCGTCCATAAATGACGTCACGCACCTAGGGGTGGGAGGGGGGTCACACATTTGTGACGATGTGTGACGAGGGGGAGGGGGGTGTTTAAGAACTGTGACGTCACATCAAAACGCGCAACTTTAAAAGTTCCACTTAAATTCCAGAACGAACAATAGACGGAGCATCACATAAATTCCCATCTCTGTTTGCAACTCAAAGTTTGAAAGTGGATGACATCCTTCCTCGTTCCTCAAATCCTTATAGGTCAATTCCGTATGATTTGTACTGTCCGTCAGTACAGTCCGTGCTTGGCGATAGGATTTGCAAGAAATGTCACAACAACTCCCTGCAATAAATCATGCAGAGGTGAATTCTTACAATGTATTTAATGACGTTTTAAGTAGCTTCACGCGTGTCGTGCATGATCTCAAATTAAGATGGACTCGTCTTCGATCTACCAACACCCCTACTAGCCCCAGTAGCAGCATTTTCCAAATAGCATTATTCCGTTTCCAGTCCACTGGTGTAGACAAAGCGAGGCTGAAAGGATCTTTTTCTCATCAAACTTACTTAGTGAGCAACAAACTTTCTACGCTTTTTCGTCCAGCGAACACTTTGAGTTTTGAAAGCGATTTTAGTCGACTCAACGTCCTTTTCTGGTGAATACATCCGATTAACTTGATATTGATTCTTAATTTAAACTATGAATTTACTCAACGGCATGTTCCAGCAGATACGTGTGACAAGCTATCAGCAAGAATACAAATCCACAAAAATAAACTGTTAACACGGTTGGTGAAAATAGATTTGTTTTTGTATGGAGAGTTAATGACGTTTGTAGTAATGTATAATACATTTTTTTTTCTCAACATGCCTACTTTACAGATTTCGTAGTGATAACTTAACTTAAAAGTTTTCTAGTTTTTGGTGTACCCTGATATAAAGTGAGAGTGTATCACACCCCCAAGTGTTAATATGGTTGTGAAAATGATTGTCTTATTTAGGGGAGTTTCGATATCAGTTGATTTTATTTATGTAGCTGTCTGTTTCTGGTGGAAGATTTATATTTAGGCTTTTAATTTTATGGATTTATATTTCTGCTGACAGTTTGACATGTCAAGCAGAGCAGACAGCAAGATTCTCCGGCGTCTGATGAAAAAATAATAACACTCTTGTTTGATATTTTTATATATAGTTTTAAAATATAAATATAAAAGAAAACATTGTTAATTTTGTAAAGAAGTTAATTTTTCTGCTAATTTTTTAATTTTAATAATTTTGTGCTAAAGAATTAATTTAAAAGGTTTGTTATATATATATATATATATATATATATATATATATATATATATATATATATATTAATATAAAGCTTATATTACAAACATAATAAATTAAAGTTTATATTACATCAATAATAATCTCTTCTTTTGATTTTGAAGAATTGACCGCTACGATGGATAAAAGTAAAATGTTCCAGTGTATTTTTGAGGCGTACGTGATTGCGTATCCTACAAAGAGCAGAAAGATTTGCCAAGAAGAAGTGGTTCAAAAGTGGAATGGAATAAAAAAAATGATGCATATTTACAACTTAAAGTTGACTACTGCATGAAAGAATTAAAAACAATTGCCGCCACAAAAAAAAGGATCACTTCTGACGTTTTGGGCTAAGCAATCAGCAAATGCCGATACAAAAAGCTCCAAAAAAGTGCTTGTGGAAAACCCCGAGAGCTCAGTGTCGCAGTCTGATGAAAAAATGACCAATGCTCAGGCTGATGATTCAGCGCCTACTACTAGCAAGTCAACAGGATCAAGAATGGCTACAACCCAGATGCATTTGCAGTCAGAGATTTACATTCTGAATTCTGATCTCGTCGGCTTGTACGAACGACAGAAACGTGGAATGCTAACACTTGAACAGGATATAGAACTGAAATGGAAGAATAAGAAGAAGAGTGAATTGGAAAACCACCTAAAGAAGAAGAAGGATGATCAAAAAAGATCACAAAAAGCAAGAGACGAGAAGAAAAGAAAATTGAATGCTCTGTTTGAAGAAAATCCAGAACTATTTTCATCTCTGAACGTCAGGGCCAAGCCGGTAGGCCGAGAATTGAGGAAGATCAGCCGTTATTGCTGGAAACTATTGTGGACATTGCTATGCATGGATCGGCATCGCATGAAAGAAGGCAGAGCGATGTATACAGAAGCATTAAAACGTTAGATCAGCTGACTGAACAATTAAAGCTGGATGGCTTTACAATAAGCAGAAGTGGGCTCTACCTTCGTCTTTTACCGAGACGCAGTTCATCTCTTGAAGGACAGCGTCATGTGTCAACGGTCCCAGTGAAACTCATTAGAGCACAGAACGATCACCATGCCAAACATATCGATGGTTTGTTTTGTACGGCAACAATAAAACACTTGGAAGAGTTGGCGTCCATGCTAGGACCGAACGAAGTGTGCTTTGTGAGTCAAGACAACAAAGCTCGTGTTCCAATCGGGATGACCGCTGCTAACAAGCAAAGTCCATTGTTAATGCACGTCGAGTACAGAGTCAGCTTGCCTGACCATGATTGGTTGTAGCCACAGGACACAAGCTAATTCCTTCTGTCTATGCTGGAATTCAAATTCAGTCCAATGGTCTAGGAAATCGAGAAGCTGTTGGTTATTCGGGACCGACCTACATAGCAATCAGATCGGGAAAACACTCGTCATCATCAGCATTCAGCCACGGACTTGATTTCGAAAAACTGCTTTGTCTCAAGGAGTTTGAGGTCATTACAAGGAGTGGAATTGATCGTCTGGTGAAACCAATTTTAGTGTTGACAGTTGATCGTGGCCCAGACGAGAACCCGAGATACCAAAAAGTTATTAAGGTTGCAGTTCACAACTTTCTTCAGTACAATTTTGATGCTTTATTCATTGCTACCAATGCTCCAGGAAGGAGTGCATTTAATAGGGTCAAGAGAAAAATGGCTCCGCTCAGTAAAGAACTTACTGGATTAATATTACCACATGACCGCTACGGTAGTCATTTAAACGAAAGAGGAATTACCATAGACACTGATTTAGAGAAGAAGAATTTTCAGTTTGCAGGAAACACTCTAGGTGAAATTTGGTCACAATTGATAGTCGATAATTTTCCGACATTAGCCGAATTCATCGATCCAACAGAATCTGAGCTCGATGAAAAACAGATGTTGTCCAGAGATCAGAAATGGTATGACATCCACGTGCGAACAAGCCAATACTTGACACAAATTGTAAAATGCACCGACAACAAGTGCTGTTCGAAACCAAGAAGTTCCTATTTCAGTGTTGTAACAGATAGATTTCTCCCTCCTCCTGTACCAGTTGTTCAAACAAGCGAAGGTCTGAAAATTCCAGAACGAACAATAGACAGAGCATCACATAAATTCCCATCTCTGTTTGCAACTCAAAGTTTGAAAGTGGATGACATCCTTCCTCGCTCCTCAAATCCTTATAGGTCAATTCCGTATGATTTGTACTGTCCGTCAGTACAGTCCGTGCTTGGCGATAGGATTTGCAAGAAATGTCACATATACTTCGCGTCGTTAGTCATGCTGCGTAGTCATTCTTTAACACACAAGGTGGAATCAATAATTCCACCCAAACGCATCAGGCCACAGAGAGTTGCTGCACGTCGACAACGTGAACTAATGGTTGTAATCGCAAACGAAGAAAATGGAGAGACTGCAGATTGGATGGACGAAGAAGATCTTGATCTGAATGGAATATCCATTCCACAGGATGAAGAGATCCAAGCTCTCCCTATTTATTCCATGAAGGAACATTTTGCTTCACCATGGGAAAATGGAGAAGCTTAAATTTTGTATTTTTTGACTTATAAATTGTTATTAAATTTTTTAAAATATAATTCCAGTGATTCTACCAGAGCTTTTCATTTTGTGGAATGCATAATGATTGTTATAACTCTCTCTCTCTCTCTCTCTCTCTCTCTCTCTCTCTCTCTCTTAGAGGGGGGGGGGTCCAAAGATTTGTGACGTCATATTTGAGGGGGGCCTAACTTTTTGTGACAAAGGGGAGGGAGGGGGTAAAAAATCGGCCAAAATCGCGTGACGTCATTTATGGACGGCCCCTAAAACAACTTCATGTAGTCATTCTTTCTTCTAATATATTCATCTTAAACACAAGTGCATATACAAAGCCATCAACACTGAATATAATCACAACACATCTTAATTTCTTATGACACATCTAAAAAGTCCATGTCTGCTGAGAACATATAATTATAGCCTTTTTCTCTGATTCTCATCTTAAGGATTTTATTTTTATTAAATAAATGACTTTCCAGATAAATATAACTTTTGAGGTCAAGAAGTCCACAATTGAAAAAAAAATGGAAATTTGCTGTTGATTTGGTTGTTGGGTTTAATGCCATTTTTCAGCACACGATAGTCTATATGGCGGAAAGTATTAATAGTTGAGGAAAAACCCAGGAAAACCCCTGGAAAGAACAACCAACCCACAATAAGCTGCTGGCAAGCGTTCTCATATACCCACATTGGCCGAATCTGAGACTCGAACCCACACAGACAGAGGTGAGATTGCAGTGATCTGTAACAGAGAGTTCTTTAGACCATTCGGCCACTTGTGGCCCCCGATAAATGGAAATAATGAGTAGTACAGTTGTTTGGAGACCACATTTGTCAGAAACAATGGTGTAACATGCTTCAGTTATGAGGTACAACATGGACAACACAATCTATTCAAAAACATTAGTGTAAGGTCTCATGTTTTATGCTCTCATCTCTAATTCATGACCCTTACCCTGATAATGCATGCAATTCACAAGCAATTGGACAACTTGAAACATTCCATTTCATACCAAAAATATCCAATGTCCTGCTAATCTTGTTTTTTGATGGACAGAAATTTCAAAATTTAATTCAGTCATGAACGTTATGTTAGATCACTCATGCAAATTCCTTCTTTCAGTAACAAATTATGTTTTTAAATAAACTTCTGTATTAATTGTGCAAACTGGGTACTGAAACTAAATATGCCATCTGCATAACAGGACAACCCCTTTGATATGTGTGTTAATTGATTGGCTATCAATGAACTTGTGTTAAATTCACAGTAATATACTACATGTATCTTTAGTCTACAAGATGCATGATAAGTAATCTGAAGAACCAAAGGCAAGCTGCTGTTTTACCAGGATCATAAATTTGCATAGGGACATATTTAGAGAACTGAGTAAAATATGTTAGTAAGCCTTCTACATTTATTCCAATCATTATATATTTACTCAGTTTACCTGATCCACATCCTCTTTTATTTTTAACAAATGCATTCACACAATCATCATAAGAAACACACAAGGATAGTAGTTTTGGGATGTGAACTGCATACCATATTTTATTAAAATGTTGAGGATCTTTAAATTTGACACCTTTTCTTCTTGGAGATTACAGACCCACATCAATATTTCCGTACAGTATATTTATAGGGTTAACCCTGAACATAATTCACTTTAGGGTGTACCACTTATCCTTAATTTTTATCAAGGGCTCACGAAACCCGCTTTAGTGGCATATATGGTATTTAAAAATACACCAAAAACTGAAGGTCATTACCTTGATTTTAGACCGATTGAAGGACATGGCAAGCACATTTACTAAAATACAGTGTACCGTATTTTCATGCATATAATGCGAGCATTATACGCATTTATACAATCTGAGCAACATATTATAGTCATTATCATGAGATACACATGTTGCCAAATCAATTTTGTACATATTATGGTCATTATCATGAGATATGCATGTTGACAAATCACTTGGTAACATATTATGGTCATTATTATGAGATGTACATGTTGCCAAATCAACTTTGTACATATAATGGTCATTATCATGAGATATGCATGTTGCCAAATCACTTGGTAACATATTATGGTCATTATCGTGAGGTATGCATGTTGACAAATCACTTGATACATATTATGGTCATTATTATGAGATGTACATGTTGCCAAATCAACTTTGTACATATTATGGTCATTATCATGAGATACGCATGTTGACAAATCACTTGGTAATATATTATGGTCATTGTCATGAGGTACACAAGTTTACAAATCACTTGGTACATATTATAGTCATTATCATGAGATACGCATGTTGACAAATCAGTTGCACGATTTTCATAACTTCATACACTTGTTTTCACTAATGATTCCTGTCCCTCTAGTGGACAGGGATGTAATGTGGGAAAGGGGGGAGAGGGGCATACCATATATACTAGCTTATAAGTCAAGTCAAAACAACAAACAATAAAGATCCTGATCTTCTGCAGCATAATGTACCGCACTTCAGGGTCTATGCTGTTTGTTCTACTGATTTGTAACTTCTAACAAACTTCACATACCCAGATTTGCTAACATATTATGCAATGGCAGATCTGAGTCTGTGTTGTTGCTGTTATACAAGTCTTATCAGTGAGTACATACAGTATTTAAAACAGCAAATTAGTCAACATTCCTCTGTATGTGCATAAAATACTTAGGACACTGCAATTTGATTGTTCTTGAGTAATCTATCTATTATGTCATGACCAACATGGTGATACCCAATATGTCATACTGAATACTGTACAAAGAGGTACAAGATAACTAACTGTTTGGGATTGACACAATAAAATCAGGGACCAACCAAATGTTACACCTAATGTAACTGAAAAATATAAACCATCCCACAAAACTATATTCAAAGTGTCAACAGTTGTTATAGAGCAGATAAAATATCAGCCATCTCATCATATTTTTAAATCTGACAGATCAATACATTAATATAATACAAAGATTTTACAATGCATTATGAGTCGATGGCTCCAATGTTAAAATTTTACAGAGTTATAAGCCAGCTGTTTACAGTTAATGAATAGATTGTGTATGCTGATTAGGTCAAGTTAAATGTGTTCCTGGTTACAGTGAAAAACAAATTACTGGTATGGTAAGTAGGTCAGTACAACCTTTTGGGACCTTTTTGGGTGTGTACGTGTGTGTGATTTGGATTTTTAAAATAGCTTTTAGTCATATCACTACAGTGTCTGCAGTGTGGCAGTTTATAGTGATGTCTAGCACTGGGACATGTGCTTCAGACATGTAGCATGATGTCCCATCAGTCACATTATCCTGACACCAGGCCGACCAGTCCTAACACTAACCTCTCAATGCTGAGAACCTAGTGAGGCAGCTGTTAGAACCATTTTTTTAAGTCTTTGGTTATGACTCAGTAGGGGTTTGAACCTGCAACCTCCCACATTCAAGTCAGAAACTCAAACCACTAGGCCAGTAGTGCCCCAGTGGGAATAGCACTTGGATATACATGTATTGACAAAAGAGAAAAACTCAAGATTTTGTAATGACTTTTTCAATAACCCAGAGGCAGCAATATAGTGGATATTGTGTGATTAATACTCAGAAATAAATGGGATCTACAGCCAACTGTACAAACTGCAGTTTACTAGTAGTAATCAGTACAACAAATAACAAAGACCCTGATATGCTGGTCCATTATGCTGTGGCAAATCAGGGTCTATACTGTTTGCAGTTGTTGCAATTTATAAGCAAGAACATATGAGGTACAGTGTAATTATAACTGCTGCCATGTTCAACCTACTTTCAGTTTGCAGAGCCCCAAGTGGTCTAAAGTACTCTCCATTAAGAATCACTGCCATCTCACCTGTCTGCGTAGGTTCGAATCTCAGATTCGGCCAATGTGGGTATGTGAGAAAGCTTGCCAGTAGCTTCTCATGGGTCGGTGGTTCTTTCCGGGGATTTACCCGGGTTCTTCCTCCACCATTAATACTGTCCACCATGTATAGCTTATCGTGTGTTGAAAAATGGCGTTAAACACTACTACTACTACTATGTACAGTTTGCCATTCCATTGAATTGCTTACAGTAAGCTTTCCAGACTAAGAACTATGATCAGTTTATGCACAGTAGATATATTTGAGTTATATTGCAAAATTGTCCTTAAAATATGACACACTAACAGAATTCTTTCAATAGGATTTTAAGCAATTTCTTCATGAAACACTAATATAAAACATCATACCAAAGTTCATAACCTAATATTTCACCTTATGCAACCCTAAAATTCTGAATATGTCCAAAATGCTTATAAGGTGCCAACTGTCAACTGTGTTTTCTTAACAGTAAAATTAGGATGGGCAGGCTGGGGTGGTATTTTGGGGTTTTAAAACTATATATATATATATATATATATATATATATATATATATATATATATATATATATATATATATATATATATAGTGAGATTATAATGTAGAGACTAACAGTAATACATATAACTACATATTATATATATATACATACATATACATACACATACACACATACACATACATATATATATATATATATACATATATACACATATATATATATATATACACATACACACACATACACATATATATATATATATACATATACATATACACACATACACACACATATACATATATATATATATACATATATACACATATATACATATACATATATACATACATACATATAAATAAATACAATATATCAAATCATCCACTAAAATTCTATACAATTTTATATAATGCCTTAGTATTAAGGCCATTAGGATAAACAGTATCTAACCGATTAATCCAATAACTTTCTTTAATGAGTCTGTTCATTTCTCCGTGCACAATATCGATTGGCATGAAAGAAAAATCCCTTAAAGAGTGATTATTTGTATTAAAATGCATTGAAACATTAGAGGAGAACTGAGGATCCATATAATTTTTTATATGAAAGCGGTGATTATTCATTCTCTTAGAAACTTGTTGAAGTGTTTGTCCAACATATTGCATGTTACATTTTTTACAGGTTATCAAATAAATTACATCAGTTGATATACAATCAGTGTTATAACGTAGAGAAAACATTTCTTTAGTATTGGAGCTACTAAAATAGGTACTTTCTGTAATATTTGCACATTGAGAGCACCTACGTCTGTTGCATTTAGATGACGAAAAACATCTTTGAAAATTTTTTTTCGGTTTAGTTCTGATCAAAAGATCTTGTAAATTCCTAGGTCTTCTATAAGCAAGAATTGGCTTGCTCTTGTAAAGTGTTTTGACGCTGTTTTTTTCTGATAAGTTAAGGAGAGTCCAATATTTATTAATTATAAGGCCTATATTTGGCAAAGATGGATTATATTGTATTATGAAAGGAATTATATTTTTATCTTTCGTACATTCTGCTGTATTTAAAGCATCATTTTGGGTAAGAATACAGACTTTACTTACAGCAGACTCTATTACATGTATAGGATAATTTCTTTTTATGAAATATGTTTTTAATTCATTTAAAGAATGTTTTAATTGATGATCGTCTGAAATGATACGTCGATATCTTTTCGCCTGACTATACGGTATGCCGTTTTTACATGACCTGGGATGACAAGACGAATATTCCACATATTGGTGGATATTAGTTTCTTTTACGTGAACATTTGTAGAGATAGTATTATCAGGATTTTTCATCACATTTACATCTAGAAAGGATACATGCGTAGTGGATGCAGTGTAAGTAAATTTAATTGTGGGGTGAAAATTATTTAGGCTATTAATAAATTTGTGTAGATCTTCTTCTGAGTGGTTCCAGATCATAAATATATCATCTAAAAATCTTAGCCAAACAGTGGGCTTAAAATTCTCGTTTTCAAGAAAATCTTTTTCTAATTTACCCATGAAAAGGGAAGCATATGAAGGAGCCATAGGACTACCCATTGCCGTACCCATTATTTGAATGTAATTAGTACCATTAAATTGGAAATTATTATTTTCCAAGATAAGAGTTATTATTTTACAAATATCTTCACTCGATAGTCTGTTATTATTAAGAGTGTTGTCAAGAAAATATTTACACGCCTTAATACCATCTGCATGCGGTATGTTTGTATACAATGATGTAACATCTAAAGATACAAGGAGGGAATTATGAGATAGTTGTGGAATAGACTTCAACTTTTTTATGAAATCAGTAGTATCTTTAATATATGAAGGAAGCGATTTCATTAAAGGCTGCAAAATACTATCTATAAATTTGGATAAGTTCTCTGTATATGAATTACAACCTGATATAATTGGTCGTCCTGGATAATTTAAAGGTAATGTATGATCAGGAAATTTATGAGTTTTGGGCAATATGTAGAACTGAGGTGTACGTATTTTGAGAGGAAAAGTATCAAATTCTTCATATACGGAACTATTATTCTTAGATATTTCATCAATGCATGTGGAAATTTTAGATTTAATTTCTAATGAAGGGTCTTTATCGACTTTTTGATAGTACTTTTCATCATTTAATTGACGTTCAACTTCTTTAACATAGTCTTCCTGATTCATAATAATAATATTATTTGATTTATCAGCCTTTTTAATAACAATACTCTCGTCATTAATTAAATTATGTAAAGACTCCATTTCTTTCTTAGAAATATTACTATAACCTCTCTTATGAGGAATATTGTGTAATATTTCTTGTGTGATAGCTTCAATGTAAAAATCTAAATGAGAGTCACGTCCACTAGGTGGTGTAAAAGATGATTTGTTTTTATTGAAATAACCCATATTTTTTGAATTGAAAGAATCTGATTCACAATTAGAGTTGCTGCTTGATTTATCATAAAAAAATTCTTTTAATTTTAGGCGTCTAGAAAAATTGAAAATTTCTTCAGCTAATTTAATTTTATCATGAGATTTTGGTTTGGGACAAAATTTTAATCCTTTACTTAAAAGTATGTAATCATTATCCGTTAGTTTTTTACGTGATAGGTTTAACACTGTCTCTTTACCTCTCTGAATTTGTTTTCTCCGTTTTTGTTCTTTTTTCCATTGTCTCCTACTACTAAATCTCTGGAATCTCCTGTTATTTTGTCTTGGTAAGTCTTTTGTATCAATTGTTCTAAAACTTTGACAAGGTGTGTCAATGTTTTTGTCATGGTCACTGACTCCGATTCCCCCATGATTACGGCCTCTGCGTAACTTTTCTTTGTTGTGCCATGGGGAGACCAGTTTTTTTGTTGCTCTTGCTGATCTTTACTGTTCTTGTTTGAATTTATTACATTCCTTTTTACCTCTCCCGTTTTGCTTGTTGATGCTTTTGGTACAGCTGTAGGTGTTACATTTTTCATTGTTGTAATTTGGTTCGGTTTTGAAGATTTCTGTTTGGGTGTATCTTTTCTCTGCTGTTGTGATGCTGTTTTAACATTTGAATGATTAACTGAATGTTTGTTCTTTGAATACTGCTGTTTTTGCTGTTGTTTTTGCATCGTATAACGTGCTCCATTCTTCCTCTCTAGTTGACTTTGTCCTTTATTCTCTCGCAATTTATGAATTTTTTTGTTTTGCTTGAGAAGTATACTATTTTTTGAAGATTCTGTTTTTTCATACACTTCTTGATCAAAGTCAAAAAGACTATGTCCGTCAAGTTTCTTTTTAAGTTTATCTCTAGCATTTTCCATTTGCTTTCCTATGTCTAGGGATATTTTCTTTTGTTCTTCTGCAAGTCTCTCGCATATATTTAATGAAACTTTATCCAAAAGGTTGTCAATTGATTTTTGGAATTCTTCACCGCCGTTTCCAATGTAAATTTTAAGTTTTAACTGTAGTCCTGACGGAATTATCCCTTCTTCGACACAGTTGTTTAAAAAGCTGCTGTGAAGACTTCTTTTCATTTGTTTTTCTGAAAGTTTTAGAATTTCGAATTTTAAAGACGTCAAATCTTCCGGCGGATCACTTTTTGATGCCATTGTGTTGTTGATAAAAATTCAGGGGATAAAAAAACAACACAAACGCCGATAAACTTGTGCGACTAGTTTCGCATTTATGCTTCTTCAGGCACAAACTTTATTTGAAAGAAACTGATGACGTCTATAAAGTTATAAACAATTACGTCATTAACATAACGTCATGCTTTTGAAAGAAGCAGATGACGTCTATATGTCAATAATTACGTAATTGACATAACATCATAATTTATATTCTTTATTATACAAATATCATATGTACAACTGGATCAGAATGATGCATGAGTCTCTAATGAAAACTGAGAGTGAGATTATAATGTAGAGACTAACAGTAATACATATAACTACATATTATATATATATACATACATATACATACACATACACACATACACATACATATATATATATATATATACATATATACACATATATATATATATATACACATACACACACATACACATATATATATATATATACATATACATATACACACATACACACACATATACATATATATATATATACATATATACACATATATACATATACATATATACATACATACATATAAATAAATACAATATATCAAATCATCCACTAAAATTCTATACAATTTTATATAATGCCTTAGTATTAAGGCCATTAGGATAAACAGTATCTAACCGATTAATCCAATAACTTTCTTTAATGAGTCTGTTCATTTCTCCGTGCACAATATCGATTGGCATGAAAGAAAAATCCCTTAAAGAGTGATTATTTGTATTAAAATGCATTGAAACATTAGAGGAGAACTGAGGATCCATATAATTTTTTATATGAAAGCGGTGATTATTCATTCTCTTAGAAACTTGTTGAAGTGTTTGTCCAACATATTGCATGTTACATTTTTTACAGGTTATCAAATAAATTACATCAGTTGATATACAATCAGTGTTATAACGTAGAGAAAACATTTCTTTAGTATTGGAGCTACTAAAATAGGTACTTTCTGTAATATTTGCACATTGAGAGCACCTACGTCTGTTGCATTTAGATGACGAAAAACATCTTTGAAAATTTTTTTTCGGTTTAGTTCTGATCAAAAGATCTTGTAAATTCCTAGGTCTTCTATAAGCAAGAATTGGCTTGCTCTTGTAAAGTGTTTTGACGCTGTTTTTTTCTGATAAGTTAAGGAGAGTCCAATATTTATTAATTATAAGGCCTATATTTGGCAAAGATGGATTATATTGTATTATGAAAGGAATTATATTTTTATCTTTCGTACATTCTGCTGTATTTAAAGCATCATTTTGGGTAAGAATACAGACTTTACTTACAGCAGACTCTATTACATGTATAGGATAATTTCTTTTTATGAAATATGTTTTTAATTCATTTAAAGAATGTTTTAATTGATGATCGTCTGAAATGATACGTCGATATCTTTTCGCCTGACTATACGGTATGCCGTTTTTACATGACCTGGGATGACAAGACGAATATTCCACATATTGGTGGATATTAGTTTCTTTTACGTGAACATTTGTAGAGATAGTATTATCAGGATTTTTCATCACATTTACATCTAGAAAGGATACATGCGTAGTGGATGCAGTGTAAGTAAATTTAATTGTGGGGTGAAAATTATTTAGGCTATTAATAAATTTGTGTAGATCTTCTTCTGAGTGGTTCCAGATCATAAATATATCATCTAAAAATCTTAGCCAAACAGTGGGCTTAAAATTCTCGTTTTCAAGAAAATCTTTTTCTAATTTACCCATGAAAAGGGAAGCATATGAAGGAGCCATAGGACTACCCATTGCCGTACCCATTATTTGAATGTAATTAGTACCATTAAATTGGAAATTATTATTTTCCAAGATAAGAGTTATTATTTTACAAATATCTTCACTCGATAGTCTGTTATTATTAAGAGTGTTGTCAAGAAAATATTTACACGCCTTAATACCATCTGCATGCGGTATGTTTGTATACAATGATGTAACATCTAAAGATACAAGGAGGGAATTATGAGATAGTTGTGGAATAGACTTCAACTTTTTTATGAAATCAGTAGTATCTTTAATATATGAAGGAATATATATATATGCAGCCTTTAATGAAATCGCTTCCTTCATATATTAAAGATACTACTGATTTCATAAAAAAGTTGAAGTCTATTCCACAACTATCTCATAATTCCCTCCTTGTATCTTTAGATGTTACATCATTGTATACAAACATACCGCATGCAGATGGTATTAAGGCGTGTAAATATTTTCTTGACAACACTCTTAATAATAACAGACTATCGAGTGAAGATATTTGTAAAATAATAACTCTTATCTTGGAAAATAATAATTTCCAATTTAATGGTACTAATTACATTCAAATAATGGGTACGGCAATGGGTAGTCCTATGGCTCCTTCATATGCTTCCCTTTTCATGGGTAAATTAGAAAAAGATTTTCTTGAAAACGAGAATTTTAAGCCCACTGTTTGGCTAAGATTTTTAGATGATATATTTATGATCTGGAACCACTCAGAAGAAGATCTACACAAATTTATTAATAGCCTAAATAATTTTCACCCCACAATTAAATTTACTTACACTGCATCCACTACGCATGTATCCTTTCTAGATGTAAATGTGATGAAAAATCCTGATAATACTATCTCTACAAATGTTCACGTAAAAGAAACTAATATCCACCAATATGTGGAATATTCGTCTTGTCATCCCAGGTCATGTAAAAACGGCATACCGTATAGTCAGGCGAAAAGATATCGACGTATCATTTCAGACGATCATCAATTAAAACATTCTTTAAATGAATTAAAAACATATTTCATAAAAAGAAATTATCCTATACATGTAATAGAGTCTGCTGTAAGTAAAGTCTGTATTCTTACCCAAAATGATGCTTTAAATACAGCAGAATGTACGAAAGATAAAAATATAATTCCTTTCATAATACAATATAATCCATCTTTGCCAAATATAGGCCTTATAATTAATAAATATTGGACTCTCCTTAACTTATCAGAAAAAAACAGCGTCAAAACACTTTACAAGAGCAAGCCAATTCTTGCTTATAGAAGACCTAGGAATTTACAAGATCTTTTGATCAGAACTAAACCGAAAAAAAATTTTCAAAGATGTTTTTCGTCATCTAAATGCAACAGACGTAGGTGCTCTCAATGTGCAAATATTACAGAAAGTACCTATTTTAGTAGCTCCAATACTAAAGAAATGTTTTCTCTACGTTATAACACTGATTGTATATCAACTGATGTAATTTATTTGATAACCTGTAAAAAATGTAACATGCAATATGTTGGACAAACACTTCAACAAGTTTCTAAGAGAATGAATAATCACCGCTTTCATATAAAAAATTATATGGATCCTCAGTTCTCCTCTAATGTTTCAATGCATTTTAATACAAATAATCACTCTTTAAGGGATTTTTCTTTCATGCCAATCGATATTGTGCACGGAGAAATGAACAGACTCATTAAAGAAAGTTATTGGATTAATCGGTTAGATACTGTTTATCCTAATGGCCTTAATACTAAGGCATTATATAAAATTGTATAGAATTTTAGTGGATGATTTGATATATTGTATTTATTTATATGTATGTATGTATATATGTATATGTATATATGTGTATATATGTATATATATATATATGTATATGTGTGTGTATGTGTGTATATGTATATATATATATATATGTGTATGTGTGTGTATGTGTATATATATATATATATGTGTATATATGTATATATATATATATATATGTATGTGTATGTGTGTATGTGTATGTATATGTATGTATATATATATAATATGTAGTTATATGTATTACTGTTAGTCTCTACATTATAATCTCACTCTCAGTTTTCATTAGAGACTCATGCATCATTCTGATCCAGTTGTACATATGATATTTGTATAATAAAGAATATAAATTATGATGTTATGTCAATTACGTAATTATTGACATATAGACGTCATCTGCTTCTTTCAAAAGCATGACGTTATGTTAATGACGTAATTGTTTATAACTTTATAGACGTCATCAGTTTCTTTCAAATAAAGTTTGTGCCTGAAGAAGCATAAATGCGAAACTAGTCGCACAAGTTTATCGGCGTTTGTGTTGTTTTTTTATCCCCTGAATTTTTATCAACAACACAATGGCATCAAAAAGTGATCCGCCGGAAGATTTGACGTCTTTAAAATTCGAAATTCTAAAACTTTCAGAAAAACAAATGAAAAGAAGTCTTCACAGCAGCTTTTTAAACAACTGTGTCGAAGAAGGGATAATTCCGTCAGGACTACAGTTAAAACTTAAAATTTACATTGGAAACGGCGGTGAAGAATTCCAAAAATCAATTGACAACCTTTTGGATAAAGTTTCATTAAATATATGCGAGAGACTTGCAGAAGAACAAAAGAAAATATCCCTAGACATAGGAAAGCAAATGGAAAATGCTAGAGATAAACTTAAAAAGAAACTTGACGGACATAGTCTTTTTGACTTTGATCAAGAAGTGTATGAAAAAACAGAATCTTCAAAAAATAGTATACTTCTCAAGCAAAACAAAAAAATTCATAAATTGCGAGAGAATAAAGGACAAAGTCAACTAGAGAGGAAGAATGGAGCACGTTATACGATGCAAAAACAACAGCAAAAACAGCAGTATTCAAAGAACAAACATTCAGTTAATCATTCAAATGTTAAAACAGCATCACAACAGCAGAGAAAAGATACACCCAAACAGAAATCTTCAAAACCGAACCAAATTACAACAATGAAAAATGTAACACCTACAGCTGTACCAAAAGCATCAACAAGCAAAACGGGAGAGGTAAAAAGGAATGTAATAAATTCAAACAAGAACAGTAAAGATCAGCAAGAGCAACAAAAAAACTGGTCTCCCCATGGCACAACAAAGAAAAGTTACGCAGAGGCCGTAATCATGGGGGAATCGGAGTCAGTGACCATGACAAAAACATTGACACACCTTGTCAAAGTTTTAGAACAATTGATACAAAAGACTTACCAAGACAAAATAACAGGAGATTCCAGAGATTTAGTAGTAGGAGACAATGGAAAAAAGAACAAAAACGGAGAAAACAAATTCAGAGAGGTAAAGAGACAGTGTTAAACCTATCACGTAAAAAACTAACGGATAATGATTACATACTTTTAAGTAAAGGATTAAAATTTTGTCCCAAACCAAAATCTCATGATAAAATTAAATTAGCTGAAGAAATTTTCAATTTTTCTAGACGCCTAAAATTAAAAGAATTTTTTTATGATAAATCAAGCAGCAACTCTAATTGTGAATCAGATTCTTTCAATTCAAAAAATATGGGTTATTTCAATAAAAACAAATCATCTTTTACACCACCTAGTGGACGTGACTCTCATTTAGATTTTTACATTGAAGCTATCACACAAGAAATATTACACAATATTCCTCATAAGAGAGGTTATAGTAATATTTCTAAGAAAGAAATGGAGTCTTTACATAATTTAATTAATGACGAGAGTATTGTTATTAAAAAGGCTGATAAATCAAATAATATTATTATTATGAATCAGGAAGACTATGTTAAAGAAGTTGAACGTCAATTAAATGATGAAAAGTACTATCAAAAAGTCGATAAAGACCCTTCATTAGAAATTAAATCTAAAATTTCCACATGCATTGATGAAATATCTAAGAATAATAGTTCCGTATATGAAGAATTTGATACTTTTCCTCTCAAAATACGTACACCTCAGTTCTACATATTGCCCAAAACTCATAAATTTCCTGATCATACATTACCTTTAAATTATCCAGGACGACCAATTATATCAGGTTGTAATTCATATACAGAGAACTTATCCAAATTTATAGATAGTATTTTGCAGCCTTTAATGAAATCGCTTCCTTCATATATTAAAGATACTACTGATTTCATAAAAAAGTTGAAGTCTATTCCACAACTATCTCATAATTCCCTCCTTGTATCTTTAGATGTTACATCATTGTATACAAACATACCGCATGCAGATGGTATTAAGGCGTGTAAATATTTTCTTGACAACACTCTTAATAATAACAGACTATCGAGTGAAGATATTTGTAAAATAATAACTCTTATCTTGGAAAATAATAATTTCCAATTTAATGGTACTAATTACATTCAAATAATGGGTACGGCAATGGGTAGTCCTATGGCTCCTTCATATGCTTCCCTTTTCATGGGTAAATTAGAAAAAGATTTTCTTGAAAACGAGAATTTTAAGCCCACTGTTTGGCTAAGATTTTTAGATGATATATTTATGATCTGGAACCACTCAGAAGAAGATCTACACAAATTTATTAATAGCCTAAATAATTTTCACCCCACAATTAAATTTACTTACACTGCATCCACTACGCATGTATCCTTTCTAGATGTAAATGTGATGAAAAATCCTGATAATACTATCTCTACAAATGTTCACGTAAAAGAAACTAATATCCACCAATATGTGGAATATTCGTCTTGTCATCCCAGGTCATGTAAAAACGGCATACCGTATAGTCAGGCGAAAAGATATCGACGTATCATTTCAGACGATCATCAATTAAAACATTCTTTAAATGAATTAAAAACATATTTCATAAAAAGAAATTATCCTATACATGTAATAGAGTCTGCTGTAAGTAAAGTCTGTATTCTTACCCAAAATGATGCTTTAAATACAGCAGAATGTACGAAAGATAAAAATATAATTCCTTTCATAATACAATATAATCCATCTTTGCCAAATATAGGCCTTATAATTAATAAATATTGGACTCTCCTTAACTTATCAGAAAAAAACAGCGTCAAAACACTTTACAAGAGCAAGCCAATTCTTGCTTATAGAAGACCTAGGAATTTACAAGATCTTTTGATCAGAACTAAACCGAAAAAAAATTTTCAAAGATGTTTTTCGTCATCTAAATGCAACAGACGTAGGTGCTCTCAATGTGCAAATATTACAGAAAGTACCTATTTTAGTAGCTCCAATACTAAAGAAATGTTTTCTCTACGTTATAACACTGATTGTATATCAACTGATGTAATTTATTTGATAACCTGTAAAAAATGTAACATGCAATATGTTGGACAAACACTTCAACAAGTTTCTAAGAGAATGAATAATCACCGCTTTCATATAAAAAATTATATGGATCCTCAGTTCTCCTCTAATGTTTCAATGCATTTTAATACAAATAATCACTCTTTAAGGGATTTTTCTTTCATGCCAATCGATATTGTGCACGGAGAAATGAACAGACTCATTAAAGAAAGTTATTGGATTAATCGGTTAGATACTGTTTATCCTAATGGCCTTAATACTAAGGCATTATATAAAATTGTATAGAATTTTAGTGGATGATTTGATATATTGTATTTATTTATATGTATGTATGTATATATGTATATGTATATATGTGTATATATGTATATATATATATATGTATATGTGTGTGTATGTGTGTATATGTATATGTATATATATATATATATGTGTATGTGTGTGTATGTGTATATATATATATATATGTGTATATATGTATATATATATATATATATGTATGTGTATGTGTGTATGTGTATGTATATGTATGTATATATATATAATATGTAGTTATATGTATTACTGTTAGTCTCTACATTATAATCTCACTCTCAGTTTTCATTAGAGACTCATGCATCATTCTGATCCAGTTGTACATATGATATTTGTATAATAAAGAATATAAATTATGATGTTATGTCAATTACGTAATTATTGACATATAGACGTCATCTGCTTCTTTCAAAAGCATGACGTTATGTTAATGACGTAATTGTTTATAACTTTATAGACGTCATCAGTTTCTTTCAAATAAAGTTTGTGCCTGAAGAAGCATAAATGCGAAACTAGTCGCACAAGTTTATCGGCGTTTGTGTTGTTTTTTTATCCCCTGAATTTTTATCAACAACACAATGGCATCAAAAAGTGATCCGCCGGAAGATTTGACGTCTTTAAAATTCGAAATTCTAAAACTTTCAGAAAAACAAATGAAAAGAAGTCTTCACAGCAGCTTTTTAAACAACTGTGTCGAAGAAGGGATAATTCCGTCAGGACTACAGTTAAAACTTAAAATTTACATTGGAAACGGCGGTGAAGAATTCCAAAAATCAATTGACAACCTTTTGGATAAAGTTTCATTAAATATATGCGAGAGACTTGCAGAAGAACAAAAGAAAATATCCCTAGACATAGGAAAGCAAATGGAAAATGCTAGAGATAAACTTAAAAAGAAACTTGACGGACATAGTCTTTTTGACTTTGATCAAGAAGTGTATGAAAAAACAGAATCTTCAAAAAATAGTATACTTCTCAAGCAAAACAAAAAAATTCATAAATTGCGAGAGAATAAAGGACAAAGTCAACTAGAGAGGAAGAATGGAGCACGTTATACGATGCAAAAACAACAGCAAAAACAGCAGTATTCAAAGAACAAACATTCAGTTAATCATTCAAATGTTAAAACAGCATCACAACAGCAGAGAAAAGATACACCCAAACAGAAATCTTCAAAACCGAACCAAATTACAACAATGAAAAATGTAACACCTACAGCTGTACCAAAAGCATCAACAAGCAAAACGGGAGAGGTAAAAAGGAATGTAATAAATTCAAACAAGAACAGTAAAGATCAGCAAGAGCAACAAAAAAACTGGTCTCCCCATGGCACAACAAAGAAAAGTTACGCAGAGGCCGTAATCATGGGGGAATCGGAGTCAGTGACCATGACAAAAACATTGACACACCTTGTCAAAGTTTTAGAACAATTGATACAAAAGACTTACCAAGACAAAATAACAGGAGATTCCAGAGATTTAGTAGTAGGAGACAATGGAAAAAAGAACAAAAACGGAGAAAACAAATTCAGAGAGGTAAAGAGACAGTGTTAAACCTATCACGTAAAAAACTAACGGATAATGATTACATACTTTTAAGTAAAGGATTAAAATTTTGTCCCAAACCAAAATCTCATGATAAAATTAAATTAGCTGAAGAAATTTTCAATTTTTCTAGACGCCTAAAATTAAAAGAATTTTTTTATGATAAATCAAGCAGCAACTCTAATTGTGAATCAGATTCTTTCAATTCAAAAAATATGGGTTATTTCAATAAAAACAAATCATCTTTTACACCACCTAGTGGACGTGACTCTCATTTAGATTTTTACATTGAAGCTATCACACAAGAAATATTACACAATATTCCTCATAAGAGAGGTTATAGTAATATTTCTAAGAAAGAAATGGAGTCTTTACATAATTTAATTAATGACGAGAGTATTGTTATTAAAAAGGCTGATAAATCAAATAATATTATTATTATGAATCAGGAAGACTATGTTAAAGAAGTTGAACGTCAATTAAATGATGAAAAGTACTATCAAAAAGTCGATAAAGACCCTTCATTAGAAATTAAATCTAAAATTTCCACATGCATTGATGAAATATCTAAGAATAATAGTTCCGTATATGAAGAATTTGATACTTTTCCTCTCAAAATACGTACACCTCAGTTCTACATATTGCCCAAAACTCATAAATTTCCTGATCATACATTACCTTTAAATTATCCAGGACGACCAATTATATCAGGTTGTAATTCATATACAGAGAACTTATCCAAATTTATAGATAGTATTTTGCAGCCTTTAATGAAATCGCTTCCTTCATATATTAAAGATACTACTGATTTCATAAAAAAGTTGAAGTCTATTCCACAACTATCTCATAATTCCCTCCTTGTATCTTTAGATGTTACATCATTGTATACAAACATACCGCATGCAGATGGTATTAAGGCGTGTAAATATTTTCTTGACAACACTCTTAATAATAACAGACTATCGAGTGAAGATATTTGTAAAATAATAACTCTTATCTTGGAAAATAATAATTTCCAATTTAATGGTACTAATTACATTCAAATAATGGGTACGGCAATGGGTAGTCCTATGGCTCCTTCATATGCTTCCCTTTTCATGGGTAAATTAGAAAAAGATTTTCTTGAAAACGAGAATTTTAAGCCCACTGTTTGGCTAAGATTTTTAGATGATATATTTATGATCTGGAACCACTCAGAAGAAGATCTACACAAATTTATTAATAGCCTAAATAATTTTCACCCCACAATTAAATTTACTTACACTGCATCCACTACGCATGTATCCTTTCTAGATGTAAATGTGATGAAAAATCCTGATAATACTATCTCTACAAATGTTCACGTAAAAGAAACTAATATCCACCAATATGTGGAATATTCGTCTTGTCATCCCAGGTCATGTAAAAACGGCATACCGTATAGTCAGGCGAAAAGATATCGACGTATCATTTCAGACGATCATCAATTAAAACATTCTTTAAATGAATTAAAAACATATTTCATAAAAAGAAATTATCCTATACATGTAATAGAGTCTGCTGTAAGTAAAGTCTGTATTCTTACCCAAAATGATGCTTTAAATACAGCAGAATGTACGAAAGATAAAAATATAATTCCTTTCATAATACAATATAATCCATCTTTGCCAAATATAGGCCTTATAATTAATAAATATTGGACTCTCCTTAACTTATCAGAAAAAAACAGCGTCAAAACACTTTACAAGAGCAAGCCAATTCTTGCTTATAGAAGACCTAGGAATTTACAAGATCTTTTGATCAGAACTAAACCGAAAAAAAATTTTCAAAGATGTTTTTCGTCAT
The DNA here is from genome assembly GCA_030141615.1 of Unio pictorum. NCBI lineage: Eukaryota > Metazoa > Mollusca > Bivalvia > Unionida > Unionidae > Unio > Unio pictorum. The sequence continues at coordinate 48,679 of JARLTB010000012.1, read as the reverse complement.
CTAAATGCAACAGACGTAGGTGCTCTCAATGTGCAAATATTACAGAAAGTACCTATTTTAGTAGCTCCAATACTAAAGAAATGTTTTCTCTACGTTATAACACTGATTGTATATCAACTGATGTAATTTATTTGATAACCTGTAAAAAATGTAACATGCAATATGTTGGACAAACACTTCAACAAGTTTCTAAGAGAATGAATAATCACCGCTTTCATATAAAAAATTATATGGATCCTCAGTTCTCCTCTAATGTTTCAATGCATTTTAATACAAATAATCACTCTTTAAGGGATTTTTCTTTCATGCCAATCGATATTGTGCACGGAGAAATGAACAGACTCATTAAAGAAAGTTATTGGATTAATCGGTTAGATACTGTTTATCCTAATGGCCTTAATACTAAGGCATTATATAAAATTGTATAGAATTTTAGTGGATGATTTGATATATTGTATTTATTTATATGTATGTATGTATATATGTATATGTATATATGTGTATATATGTATATATATATATATGTATATGTGTGTGTATGTGTGTATATGTATATGTATATATATATATATATGTGTATGTGTGTGTATGTGTATATATATATATATATGTGTATATATGTATATATATATATATATATGTATGTGTATGTGTGTATGTGTATGTATATGTATGTATATATATATAATATGTAGTTATATGTATTACTGTTAGTCTCTACATTATAATCTCACTCTCAGTTTTCATTAGAGACTCATGCATCATTCTGATCCAGTTGTACATATGATATTTGTATAATAAAGAATATAAATTATGATGTTATGTCAATTACGTAATTATTGACATATAGACGTCATCTGCTTCTTTCAAAAGCATGACGTTATGTTAATGACGTAATTGTTTATAACTTTATAGACGTCATCAGTTTCTTTCAAATAAAGTTTGTGCCTGAAGAAGCATAAATGCGAAACTAGTCGCACAAGTTTATCGGCGTTTGTGTTGTTTTTTTATCCCCTATATATATATATATATATATATATATATATATATATATATATATATATTAATACTATTTGAGAAAAAGTGCTTGGATCAGCAATGAGAAACAGAGATGGTCAAGCAAGTGGAAACACATCTTTTGGCCTAATCAAAACTTGTTCATTGCAACCTACTGGTACTGGGTAACTTCTTTATTCTGGTGTAAAAGCAACATCTGTCCATTGGTTCTCTTTAACTGCCTGTTATTCAGGTTATAATAAAGCCTTTTTTATATTAATGTCATCGATTTTATTGTACAATTATCATTTAAATAATTGTACAATTTTGTTTCAGTAGAAATTGCCTGCTTTCATTTCAAGTTGACAAATTATTTACACATTATCTGCCTTGTGACTTTTCAATGCAAAATAGAAATTTATTGGTCATTTCATAGTTTGTTGGGCTACACTACATTATGAAGAAAGTATATTTGATAAAATCTCTGAATCATCAACTCATATTTTAAAGATGGATAACTAACTGAACATGATGAAATTCTGTGTGGTTTAATTTCTGGAAATTATATGACCTGGTCACAAACTGCTGACATTTAATCTGACAGACATTAAGAAAATAATCAAAATGTTGCAAAATGATGAAAATTTAACTCCTGACATTTTCAAAATTAGAATGTATTTTCTTCATATATATATATATATATATATATATATATATATATATATATATATATATATATATATATATATATATATATATACCAGTAATCAGTACAACACAGAGCTACTGACACATATCCCAATGTCAGATCATCATCAGGGTCTATGGTGTTTGCAATTGGACTGGACAATTATATGGCAAGTGTTAATGGTAAATATGTATCACTTTTGGTAATCCAATTATTTTTAATCATTCTGTATCTTATCAAAGTTCACTTCTGTTGGTTTCGTAAGTGATGAATATTACTGCAAAAACAGTAACATCAGTAATTTTCTTGATATTAATTTTAGCTGTCTCAAGATGGAGTTGAACACAAATTCAGAAATATGGGATGAACTCTGATTTAGTTGGACGTAATATTTTTTACGGTTTAACCTAAGACATGCATATAGACTTGATTCAATGGAACTGAAGACTGGTAATTTGCATACTGTACAAAGATTTTGTCTTGTCTATGACTGAGATGGTTCACTGGCTTCTATGTAGAAGCTTTCTGCTGGGGAGGTAACAATGCCCCAAGGCACATTTGGAGTCCTTGTGTGTGTACTGAACCGAGTATATTTGTGAGTATGCTTTGTGGGCTAATTCATAAACAACTGAACCACAGTCAAACTTTGATCTAACAAGTGATCTTTGCATTAAAAAGCAAGACCTTTAAATTTCATCAGTGTCTGCTAGAACTTTAAGTTTAGTATTTTATAACACTTATTTCTCATGTCAATTTTCTATAACAATAAAACTAAGGCAAAGAAATTATGCTTTTGCACAAGTGAAATACATGTTCTCCCAAAAAGAGTTCAGAATCCTTGTAATGATACGGTCTGGCAGATATACATAAAAACTGTTTAAAATTTAAAAAATTCAACCCATTTCTTCTATCCAAGTAAAGCAAATTTGTAATTGTTGTTTAATGGTTTTCATGTTTTCAGATTTTAAACAAATCAAAATGTGTTGTCATGAAACCAACAGCACATACAAGTACTCTTGATTTTATGAATTTACAATGTTACCATTTTTTTAGGGGGAGGGGATATATTAATCAGATGGACTTGCATGTACTTTAAATCATCAAGGAAATTTTGTATCCATATCCATAATGTCATGCATCCTCATCAGTTTTAGGCTCAATGAAAACAGCTAAGAAGCTGTATGCAGAGTTGGCAGGACCTCCAAACTGGTTGGCAATGTGTTAACATCTCTAATTAATCTTTAATTTTTTTTTCCTTGTACAAATACATAAATAGTTACCTATGTTTCTAAACTATGGGTAGGTTACATGTCACCCAAATCTGTTCAAACAGGTTGAATTGCAAAGATCAATATCTCAGTAAGTAACAGATCATGCATGAATACAAATTACATACAAAATAAATGCACACAAATTTCACATAACAAAGTGAAAATTAATAAAGAAATCAACAAGATTTGCCTGCAATTGAAATACTATTAATACATTATTGGCAGAATTTTAATGCATGAGTTGATACAATATTTTTTCAGACAACATGTAATAAATCCCTAACTTGCACCTTGTTACTACCAAGAGCTGTGAGACATTTTGAAGTTTATTCAAAATTCCAATGTATCAACACCCACTTGCAAGCTGGTTGTGAGTGACCTGCTATGCTATAACATTTGGGGTGCTAAACATGTCTGACTATACAGCAGTGTGGTTTACTAATGGTTTAACAAGTGTGGTCCAATCACAGGCCCACAAAGCAAAAGTGAACTGAGGGCAATTTTTAGTATGTCCCTCCCCTCCTCCTCATTGAAAAATTCAGTTCCATAATTATAACTAATGTGTGTGTGTGTGTGTGTGTGTGTGTGTGTGTGTATATATATATATATATATATATATATATATATATGGTATTTTTTGCCTGAACCAAAACTGAATTAGAAACATGTATAATCAAAGTAATTCGGACAAGCCATTGTTTAATGTTAAACATGACCACAGCCTAACACTATCCCTTACGTAAGTTTGCCGTGGCTAGTGTGGGAAGCCCGACCAAGGCCGTCAGAAGCGCAATTATCACCTTGGTGTGGAAGCACTTGTGCAGATCAAAGAAGTTGCCCGAAGGAGTGGACGTGCCTTATCTTCTTGTTCTGCAGACTGACAGCCAGGTTGAATTGGTCGCTTAGTCGATTGGACAGGGCCACAGCACTACCCAATCAGAATCGAGATAGGGATGGGACCCTGATTTGGGCTAAGTATGATATCCTTAAACCTGCTAGCAAGATTTAGTTCGCTATAGTTTGTTAGAGAGATTGCCAGAAGATAGCAACTCTGATCAGCCATACGTTATTGGCAGGGAAAAACCTTAGGACAGGATTCTAAGTGTAGCTTCTAAAGGTCAGTGAGCTAGTTGTTCGATCTTTGCTGAACGCGACTACATTTAATTGTAGATCATAAATATACGTATTATTATTACTAGAATCATAGTAGGAAGAATTATTTTGTGATGTTAATATGTTTGCATATTTTGATGAATGAATTGATATTTGTAAAGAATCATATCATATTGCTAGCTAGCCGTCATAAGAGTTAATATTATTATAATTCGCTATGTGGTTATTTTATAGTAGACTAGCACATTTGTCCATGCAATTATAGATTTTGCCATTGCTGAATTGAATGGTAGCTTGGAAATGGTTGCAGCGTGAAAAATTAGTAATATGAATATTTGAATATTTGTGTATGCTCGTGGGAGCGTAGTGTACAGACATGCGTCTGTTTGTTGTACTATTATAGTACAATGAGATTAAATATATATTTGGATATACTGATGTGACACAATGTATTGATGTATGCATGATACCGTGTTATTACACCATTGGGAATTTTGATGTGTATGTATGCATGACCTAAAAAGTAATAGCCTTATCTGATGGTTAATTGATGATTTAGTGTGAGGTGAGATTCGATAAACCCTATGTTAACGCCTTGTGGTTTTCACAGGAAGTTTTGAGGGACAGACCAGTGATAGTGGTCCCAGTATCATTGATAGAGAGACGGAAGAAAGGAGAAGGAAGGAGAGAAGTCGGGAGAGGTGAAGTCCAGGAAGAGTGTGAGTAATGAAATAATGAGATGAGTAGAACCAAAGGCCAGGGGAAAATCGAACTCACACTGAAAATCATGAGATGATGTAGGCTATCACTTGGAGGACGAGTGATTGAGTTTATCATTTAAAATTATCGCCTTTATTAAATTGTTTTATTTGAATTTCATCTTCATGTTCTATATAATTTAACCGTCTGCAGTGCTAACTGGAGGCTCAGAGCTATACATCTATTTCGGCAGTAATTTAACTTTATAACTTCACGAGCCAGGGTGGAGCTTCCATAATATTTTAATTAATATATTAGAAGTATCACACCCCAACCTTTGCAAACACTACAATATATATATATATATATATATATATATATATATATATATATATATATATATATATATATATATATATATATATATATATATATATCCACAAAAAACATTACATTCTGATCCATGTTGCATTCAGTATTAAAGATGTTGGACCAACCATGCCTAACAGACTCACACCTATAACATACACATATTCAAACTAATATTGCCCCACAATTCTTTTTAAATTTTGTGACCTTTTTAAAATGAATTCCAAATTACCCTCTAGATAAGTGTTTACATTTTTCAAAGAAAACACCTAATTATACATGTATGTCCATCATCATTTCTTCCCTTGTTACATGGATATATCACAACAAAATCTGCATCAATGCATGGAACAAAATGGGAGTCTTGTGAGTATTGAAACCTTGTACTGCAGTGAAAATCCAGCATACCAAATTTGAAAGTGAAACTACAGTCATATATCTGAAGTAACATCTTTTTTTTTACATTGCATCTGACCTTGATCATGATTATGAGCGGAAGATTCATTGGTTGGTCTCTATGTTAAAATACAACCATACAGATATATCCAAAAACTGATAAAAGTCCATTCATACTTGTTTGTGTTATCATGCTTACATGCCAGTAGAGGTAAAAATCATTGCCTTAAATGCAATGTCAGTTTGTTACTGGAATGTAACTAAATACAAAATAAGGTCAAAACTCATGAGTATATGCAAAAGATTATTCATTACATAAAATTAATATTTAACTGCCAGCATACTCCCTAATCAGTTTGGTGAAATTCTGAAAATATTACTTTTGATTAAAGCTGCTTCTTTTTTAATCCTAAAGCATAGCATATTGGCATTAACTCCATAAACCTGAAATACCTTCAGTAAAATTGGGTCAAATTCTTTTTAGCAGTTTTTAATCTGAAGTCAATTAAAGGTCTTAATGGCAATCAAATCTGAAGGCAGATCAAAATTATCTGAACAAACCTAAAAGACCTTTATGCCAGTGTTATTAAATTCAAAAAAGTCTTTATCTGGGAAGAAGTCAATTATAGTTTTTTCAATATTAGCAATAGAAGCCATACTGAAAATCAGATTTGCATCACTGGTACCAGTGTGACAGGTCTTCAAGTCAGGATCCTCTCTGCCAAGCTTGATTAAAACTAGTCAAATAGTTTCTTAGAAGTTAAAAGTACAGTCAACAGACATGCACAAGATGGACAATGCATGATAGAAGCAAGACTGTATTATAAAGTCACATGGTCTCATGTCCAGGTGAATTCATTCATTTTTCTTGGCATGAATTACCATGGTTGTGCAAACAGTTACATTTTCATTGGTATAGAAACTGATGGATTACTGCTTTCATTAAAATGAATCACCATATAAATATTCTGATCACTAATGGCGATTCAACATCAATGTCTTCACAGCTATTCTGAAAGAAAAAAAACACAAGCAATGGTCTTACAAAAGGACCAATTGCTTACTCGGTGAATATCTCATGGAATTCAACATAAAACAATTCCTTCAATTAACTGCTGAGTGTTACAAATATCTTAAATATTCTTCAGCAAAAGCATGTTGATCAAAGTATTGACATACTGCAGGTTAAATTGGCACCATATTCATTCAGGACCAAGTTTTTAGTCTTTTGGTGAAAATCTCATTTCAATATGACCATCCATTAAGCGTGGGTAGTAACGATAAAACTGTCAAGATGGGCATTGTGAAAGCCATATTGGATGTATGATTAAAACCATTTTGATTTAATACAAACTATGCATACTAAGACATCTACTGGTGAAAACCCATGATGATATGACCATCCATTAAAAAGGAAGAGTGATAACAATGTTTTCAAGATGACTGCAGTGTGATCATACTGAGGGATAATTTGTATCTTTCATTCAGAACAAAGTAAACACTGTATGAACTCTTAACAGAAATCGCATGTCAAAATATTTCTCCATTTAATAGTAGTAATAGCATGAATTTCAAGATGGCCACCATTGGATATCAGATCACCATCATTTTCATTTATGACCAAGAGTGTGTGTGATTTGGGTTTCTGACTAGCACTGTGGCATCATGCCACACACATGTAGCATGATGTCTCACCCAGTCACATTATCCTGACACCAAGCCGACAAGTCCTAACACTAACCTCTTAATGCTGAGTGCCATGTGAGGCAGCTGTTAGTAACATTTTTGTAAGTATTTGGTATGACTGGACCAGGGTTGACCTCACAACTACCAGCTTCTGCATATTATTTTTTGATCACATCCTGTATTCCTGTAATCCTGTTATTGTGTTTACATTTAGTCATTCAACAATGAGATGTGATAATATGGAGGAAGCACTTACTTAAATTGATGCAACAGTATGCTAAATTAGATAGATATCTAACATTTGATGTAAATTGACATCTTGTTCCTGACAACTTTAGCAAGTGGACCGACAGTACACTGTTTACATGTACTTCTTCATTGTGATTCACACTTGTATCAGTGCTAACACAAGGAAGGAAGCTGTCTTTCATTTTAAGATGCTTAGACCCATCATAAACCTTCTTACTACCATTACACTTCAATATTTTGTCTTTTTATGGGGGATGATACCTGAGCTTTCTAAAATAAAATATGGCTTATCTAGCATTTGATTCATACTTGGAATACAATCTTTATCTTTGTGTCATGGTACATTGGTGGTTCTATGCTGAAGAAAATCTGTCAGTTAAAACTTTGCATCTTGATACATTGAGGTTCCATGATCAGAACACTGTATCATTTAAATTTTGTGTCATGGTAATTGGTGGTTCTATGCTAAAGACAATCTGTCAGTTAAAACTTTGCATCTTGATACATTGAGGTTCCATGATCAGAACACTGCATCATTTAAATTTTGTGTCATGGTAATTGGTGGTTCTATGCTAAAGACAATCTGTCAGTTAAAACTTTGCATCTTGATACATTGAGGTTCCATGATCAGAACACTGCATCATTTAAATTTTGTGTCATGGTAATTGGTGGTTCTATGCTAAAGACAATCTGTCAGTTAAAACTTTGCATCTTGATACATTGAGGTTCCATGATCAGAACACTGTATCATTTAAATTTTGTGTCATGGTAATTGGTGGTTCTATGCTAAAGACAATCTGTAAGTTATAACTTTGCATCTTGGTACATTGAGGTTCCATGCTCAAGGTAATCTGTCAGCAAAACTTTTGTCTCTTGGAACATTGGTGGTTCCATAATCAGAACACTGTCGTTTAAATTTTGTATCTTGGTACATGGGTGGTTCCATGCTCAAGACAATCTCTCAGTTAAAATTTTGTATCATTGTACATTGGTGGTTGCTCAAAACACTTTGTCAGTTTAATGGTTTGTTCATTGAAGTTAGTAATATTTCTGTGGTTTCTTCAACAAAATGTGTCAGATTATATATACCGTATATACTCGCGTATAAGCCGAGAAATTTAGGACAAAATAAGGCCTGGAAGAAGGGGGGTCGGCTTATCTGCGGGTCAAGTTTCAAACCTGAAATTTATAATGCTTTTTCCCCTCGATTTCCAATATTTATTGTTTCCGTCGATCGCCGAATATGAGATCACATGCCTAATGATGCCACATGGCTGATAAGATTTGTCCTGACGTGAAGTAAAACAAATATTTTTTTTCTAACATAAGTGGTAGGATAATGAATGAAAAACATGTTTTTAATGTACTTGACGTCTATTTGACAGATGTCCATCCACCAGAAAATAAAGCCATACGTGTTATTTGAACCATGCAAATACGTGTATTTTCCAAAAGAACCGCCATATTAGTAATCTCTATTCAAGTATTTAACCCTCAGCTAAGCAGTGATCATTAAACTACGGTTTCGTAGAAATGCACGCTAGTTTATTTCAGTGTAAATATGAAAAGAATCTACGTAAAAAAAAAAGAATTACGATACTGAAGGTATACAGCCATACGTGTTATTTGAACTACGGAAATACGTGTATTTTCCAAAAGAACCGCCATATTAATAATCTCTGGTCAAGTATTTATCCCTCAGATAATCAGTAATGATTAAACTCTACAGTTTCGTAGAAATGCACGCAAGCCTATTTCAGTGTAAATATGAAAAGAATCGACGTAAAAATAAATAAAAGAATTACGATACTGAAGGTATATACGACAAACATTTTGATCGAGAGTAGAAATACATGTATGACAGTCTTCGAGAAACAATAGCGAGAGGCTCCATAGGGTTTTGTTACGCGCACGCTTAGGAACGGTAAATAACAGTGCAATATACGAGTCAGCGTGAATAATTGTAAAACAATATAATTTGTTGGATTTCTTTGACAGGTGTTTTAGAAGTAATCGGGAGCCACAGTTTATATACAACTATTGTTTAGTTGTTTGTAAAGCAAAGTGGTTTGTTAGCGGAAGATTGTTGTACAATAGCTACCATATGCTTAATCTGTGGTAAATGCCTCGGGGATAATAGGTTTGTTTTGTTGCACAATGCCAATGACTTAACTAATAGATACCAACTCTCAGATGTATTGTTTAATGAGTTATGGTAGTGGACATGGTTTCTGCTCAAAGTTATAAACTGTCACAATACTTGAATAATGTCCACGCTGAAACAAATCATAGTTTGGTCGATTGAATCACACTACCCGTAGTTTGAAAAACACAACACAAATAACAATGATAAATAATTATCAAATACAAATTGAAAACCAACCACACATTGAAATAATTACAGGATAATACTACTACGGAAATAAATTATTTCAGTTTAATCTTTGTAGAAGTTTATGTTCAATTCAATCGGATAAAATGAATAGTGTTGGAAGTAAAAGAAAGCGGTCTGCTTATGATGCAGCATTCAAACTTAAAGTTATTGAAGATACAGAAGCAAATAACAACTGTGCTGCAGCACGCGAATTTGTTGTGAACGAAAAGCAAGTATGGGGGCGGGTGACGACGTATATGATGAAAGCATGCCCGTAACAGAAGCCGAGTTTCATGAACTGTTTGGCGAGTCGGATACAGAGCCCGATTTTGAAGGATTCTAAAAGTGATTGAACTTTTATAATTCATGATTTTAGAATGAGGATTAATTAAATTTTCATTAAGACTTAACACTTCAGAATTGTTTTTATTTCAACATATAAACTAGATTTCTTTCTTTTAGTTTATTTAATAATGTGATTACCTAAATAAAACGTATTCAGAACTCACTTTGTGCATCTTGTGATGTACCGTTTGTATAAAAATTATGAGTCGGCTTATACGCGGGTCATGCACTTTATACCACTTTTACCAATTCAGTTTGGGGGGGGGGGGGGGTCGGCTTATACGCGAACGGGCTTATACGCGAGTATATATATATATATATATATATATATATATATATATATATATATATATATATAAATATAAATAAAACAAACAGTACAGTATATGCAAAGCAAAAAATACATTGTGGCCTTCATTCTTTTCAGCAGTTGATCAAATGAAGATGCATTTTATACAAATTGCAGTGCATACAATTTTTTAAAAAACAAATTGTTTGCTTCGTATTGATATCTTTTGATCAACCCATAACAGGAGATAATAATAATAATAATAATAATAATAATAATAATAATAATAATATTATTATTATTATTATTATTATTATTATTATTATTTTTATTAAAAACAATAATAGCTTAACGGAAAGAGTAATAAGTATATTAATCTTTTTCATTTGATTTCTGGTTGAGTATAAATGAAAATGGTACTGATCTATCACACAATATGGCCACCACAATGCATGACCTTATGGAAAATCCTGTTATAGCTATGTCTCCATGATGGTTGGTTGTGTTGATATTGTGGTTTGACCAAAAAAGTTTTCATAGTGTCTAGTTAGTATGGTTCCAATCTTATATCCACCACAGCATCTTTCTTGGAAATCTTAATATCTCAAAAATAGATTCCAATATCAGCATTTGGTTTTCACAAGCAGACTTGTTCATCTGTCTTCTTGATGTTAAACAGACTGTTCCGGTGGCCTGGTGGTTAGAGTGTCTATTCAGATGTGAGAGGTCATGAGTTCAATCTCAGGCCAAGTCATACCAAAGACTTGTAAAAATGGTTCTAACAGCTGCTTTGCTTGGTGCTCAACATAAAGAGGTTAGTGTTAAGACTGGTGGTCTAGAAGCTAGGTGGTCATAAAAATTCATGATGTGAAGGTGAAACAATATCAACATGTACTCTAAAATAGCGAAACATCCAAACGAATTATGTTAATTGTAAACTTTGGATGCCAATAAGAACAGCTTTTGCTGAAGGGGAAAGGCATAATAGTAAAGGTACTACTAAACAAGAAAATAATCACACAATAATGTGTCAAGGACTGACTGAGGGTATTATCATTATGGCAATCATAAGGGACAGGTGATATGGTTGACTGCTTAGAGCACCAAGCTAGGGCAGGGGTGCAGTGGGTGGTGTGTACCATAATAGAGAGTTTGCCATATTTTTCCAAAGGGGGGTTGGGGTGGCAAATTATGATGCTTGTCCAGGGCACCATTTTGTCCGGTGCAAACTTGCAATGGCCTTTACTATCACTCTGATTACATGGATAAACAGATCTGAATACCATAATGCATCTTATGTATGCGAACAACTACTGTGCATTGGTTTATGACATAAGAGTCAAAGTCATTATCTGTTCATGCCATTCTAGAATGAAATTTTCAAATGTGGATGAGGATAATTCCATCCCAGAAAGGAAAGTAAGGCAACAGTGATATGTTTTAGTACTGCTATTAAAATGTGACTTTCTGAGAAGAAAAAAACAATCCAGAGATAATGCCTGTCAAACATACAGTGAAGAAAAGTAGCTACCGGTAAGCACTGATTGGTGTTTGATCAATACTTTACCTTGACATTACTAACTTGCAGTGGGAAATAAAAGAAAATGCTCAGCAAAGCCCAGGAAAAGACTTGCAACTCTTGCTGCATACATATTTTTCACAGAGTACCATACATACTTGCTTATAAGACGAGTCTAATTGCAAACTGCAAAGACCCAAATCTGCCAATGCATAATGCATGGGATTATTTACCTAGCAGAAGAAAGAAAATCCGAGTAACTGTAACCATTTTCCTTATCAACAAAGTGTTTTGAAAAAGAATTGCTTTGTATCATTATCACTATAATTATGCACATGCAGTTAATTTTCATCCATCTACAAACAACAAACAATTCAAGGTACATGAAGAAATAGTTCTCCATGAAACATTTCTGATTACTATACACAGCATGGTAATTATTTGAGTAAAAACATTCCTTACAATTATGATCCAATATGATGGAGGGGGGATAGAGGACAGAGGGGTATAGGCATAAAAAATATATATTGATGTCTTGAATGTTACACAATAAAATAAATGTAAAAAAATTTGAAAGTGTCCAGATGTGTAGATTCATGATAATAGAAAGTCCTCTGCCAAAATATAGCAACTCAGAATATGTCAAGGGATTCTGAAAAGTTACGAATGGTAATTTTCTTCATTTTATTATAGCAGGGTTGATCAAATCACATAGCCTAACATCCTGGTATATGTTTACAAAGTCAGACAAGTAAACGCTTGCAGGGCACTTGTCAAGGACAAGTGCTTTTTTCCTGTTTTAAAACAAGTCAAGCATGTGCTGATTTTCATACTTAATTATTTAATGAACCTCTATCATTCATGACCTCTGAATGCTGGAATCTACTTATATTTATTCACATCCTTTGATACCACATTAAATGGTTATTGATTTAAAAAAAAAAAAAAAACTGTTGCATGTGGAGTATGTTTAGTTAGTAATGTTTTCAGCAAACCTGTTATATTGTGTTTACTCAGCAGAGATAATGATGAGCAGATCACAATTTGATTTCAATTCATGTGTCAATAAAATGTAATTATTATTGAATGTCTCAACACAATTATCAGTCTTCTTAGTTAACTGATCAGATGACAGTAATGGGTCTTTTTTTAAAAACTGAAAATACAGAGGAGTAACCTCAGTGTGTAGTACTGCTAAAGGAATAATCTGTATTAAATGATCTGATGACAGTAATTGGTCTATTTGTAAACTGCATATAGCGAGGTACAGTAATGCACTTAAAGTAAAAAAACATCATGCTAAAGGAACAATGTGTGTTTGTATTTAAATTATGTGTGTTGTGACCACTAGTAGAAGTAGTTCTCAAATGAGGCTTAAAAAAAAACAATTTGGGGATAAAATGAACATTTTTGATTACTGACTTGACTTCAGTCCTCTAAATGAATGAAGATTTACAGCTATTGCAAACAATATCCCAAACTGGCACAGGTTGGAAATTTTGCCAGAGTATGTGTCAATGGAACAAACAATTAATTCAAGATCTAACCAAGCAAACCTCGTAAAAGTTTTAACCTCAAAAAGCCTGTGCAGCATGGCATATGCATGACCCCTGAAGTCTGAGTGCTAACTCGCCACATAGAAAAGAACATTTTTAAAATATTTTTTTAAAACCCCCACATCAAATTAGAGCTCTCTTGAGAGTCTACAACCTAGTCCAACATGAAAAACCTTTTTCTTATATGGAAATGCAGTATAGACTTCTGGAGGAGAACTGTCTTAAACCTGGTTCTAATTTAAGTACAGAATCAGGGCAAGAAACCTTTATATCGACTGACCATGTCTTGAAATAAGAAGTTTGGGAAGGTCTGAATTCCATAAAATTCCTTTCCATTATTGCTAATGGCAGTACTTATGCTACCATATAAAAGCAAACAACAGTGTATTTACAACATCTTGACAATAACAAAAACTAATAATCAAGCTCTTTGAAAATATGTGCAGTAACTTGTTTCTTTTATTTTTAATATGAGTTAAAATGCTAAAATCTCAGATAAAACCTAGGCTAAATCTGAAATTTTTGGACAAGTCAAAATGTTGGTATCAGTATTACAGGGCAATTTCAAGTGCTATGGTATAAGATTTAGAAGAAAAGGTATATTTGTGTATAAATGTTCTATATTCTCTCCATAAATTTAATAAATGTATGTCTATGATAAAGGAGTACTTCCTTAGTCACTGTTCAATTTAGAGGCAGGGATCTGGGGTAAATGTGGTATTATCAGCAGTTACTCAAATGGTCTCAAGTTACAATGCTAGCTGAGAAATTGAAAGCAATTTAGTCAGTATGACAAGTGTATTATGTGTTTGTAAAGCTAATTAAAATCAATTATCGCAGGCTTGCTCTAATACTTTAAACATTCAAATTAGTGACCAGTTGTGGGGAAATTTGAACCTCTTTTAGTAGGTATAAAGAACTTTAAATAGAGTTGGGTAGTTATTGTTTAATGTTAAAAAAATTTGCTTAAAGGATAAAGTTTACAAATAATTTCCTACTTAATATAATATTTTGGAAATTCTAACATACAGTATCTGTGGGAAAAGAGTAGATATATGACGTGCATTTAGATTAGAGTTAGACAACCTGACACAATCAGACCAGAAGTTTGGAAAAGGTCTTCAGGGAATGCTCTCTGAAGTCCACTAGTATTTTTTAAAAACCCAGGTCAAGCATAGTGCAAAGTAAGTAACACATGACCTGATTGGATGTTGCAAAAACTTTGGTTACAGTCCCTTTAGTTTCAATCCTGGCCATTCTCTCCCTTGTGTAAAAGTCTAACTCAAATGGTATTTAATATCTTGGCTAATTCTCACCTGTTCTTACTGGCTCACTTAGTTAGTTTTAAGAAGTCGAAATGATTGGTATAAAAATGTTCTCCTATTAAAACAGTAAAACTAGAATTGTCTGATTGGAATAGCTCTATTAACTACTCTTTGCTGGGTGCCTTCCTGCTTTGCCGTGGACAGACATGTATAAAATGCGACATCTGCAACTTTAACATGGTTTGCTGTAGTGGCTCTATTCACCACAGCACCAACTAATTAAATATGACACTTGGAAATCAACCAGTCGCACAAGCACTTTTGTGCGTAAGCAACTATATCGAAAACAACATAAACACTGATTTGCCATCATGCTATGCACCAGAAGGCCTGGGCCCATGTTTTGTTCAAATGATTGCTCAAAACAAACTGTACTGGCAGATCTTAGTCTGAACAGTTTGCAGTTGGATTGGACTGTGAGTAATGTGTGTTACTGCCATGCTTATATTCAATAACTGACAAAATGTTACATATTTACAAATCCTGTGAATACTGTGATGGTCAAATACAATACCATTCATGTACTTTAAAGTGGCTAAGAAATTAATGTTCGTGTACTCTTTACACCCTTAATCTAAAGTTCCATTAATCATTGAGTGACCTTCAATGAGACAAAGAAATCAAAAGAGGGGCCAACATGCAAGGAAATTAAAAACAAGGCCAATATGCAAGGAAATTAACAGTTGGGCCAATAAGCAAGGAAATTAAAAGCAGGGACAAATGTAGATAAGATATCATAAAGTACTCTCAAAACTACAATCTAAATAAACATCAAGCATGTCTCTACATTTTCTAAAACAAATGAACCTAACCACTGGTGATACCAAAGGTGAAGATCATCATGTAAGTGAATGTACATTTCAGTATAATTAGTAGCAGTAATGAGTGCATACTGTGAAATGCATTTGAAATTATTAATTTTATAACAGCTGTATGCTGGTCAGGTGTACATGTATCATTGATTGATGAATCATTCACATATGCTACAAAAAATCTTATAGATTTTTCAATGGCACCAATGTGTTTTGTAATTCCTGTATCTAATAACTATAAATAATTCATTGTTATTTATTTGCTGTATGACAGCTTTTACTTTTGGTATCTTTATGTTTTCACATTTAAGAAGTTGATACTAACATAACCATTGCTCACCGTCTCCCAATAAAGAGAAAGAAGACTGGGAAGCAGGTGTAGTACCAAGTCAATCAAAAAACTACAAAGAAAACTTAAGACAGAAGTTCTTTGCAGGATGAGCATGGTTGTTCTGTCATGACCACATCTGAATGCTGATAAGACGTAATTTTTCTTTTTAAATTTAAATTTTTGTTTAACCCTTGCGAGCACAAAAATTGCTAGGGTTGGCAATGAAAAACAGGGAAGGTCAGCTAATATTTTGTTTTAACTAAAAGTAACAGCCAGTGAACCATGAGGTATACAGCTCTTCCTTTTAAATTACACTGATAATAATTAACTCATATTTTGTCATTATTATCTGATTCATGTTCAATTCTTGCTGTTTTATCATAATATGAAGACAAAACATCTTATGGCAGAATGAGCACTTTTATCATTTTCAATCAACTTCAAATATAAACAGTAGGGCATAACCGACTTTTGATCCGGAAATCGGATTCCACCGGATAGTATGAACTTCCGATTAATCGGAGTCGGACAAGGCAGGAACGATCGATTCGGATAGTAAAAATAATAAAGTTGAATTTCTATAGCACCGTGTCTAACACTGCGTGTCATTCGATAGTGCGTTAATAAATTTAAATAAGAAGTCAAAAAAGTCCAATATGGTCAACACAACCACGCTGTGAGACAATCTATTTGAACTGGCGGGTAAAAACCGGAAATGAAGCCGGATATGGTAAAGTACTAAGTAACATGCTAGACACTGCAAAACCAGATACTAGAAAAAAAAATACGGATTTAGCATTTCCGATTAATCGAATCGTATCCAGAATCGGAAAAATTTCATGCCCAAAATCTGGAATCGGAAATCGGTAGAAAAATGCTAATCGGTTATGCCCTAATAAACAGTTTATGTCACTGAAAAAAACTACTGATTTAAGAGCCAATCTACTGATAAAATTTTGACATCTGTTTTATTCTCTTGCTCAGAAAAAAATAAGGATTACTTAAATTTGTCAGGAGTAACTGGGACAATCATGCATTCTGAACAAAACACTATACAGTTTTCACTATCAGCAACATTTTTTGTAAAGCTGCACAAAACCTGCAAACAGGTTACAATGAATCAGTTTTCACAATAGTAACGTTTTCATGAATGTTATCTTTTAGTTAAAATGATCTCTTCTCCACAAGTTTCTTAAAATACATGAAAAATAATGCAGAAAAAATGTTTAATAAAGACAACTGCAAGATGCACAGAGATTTAAATTCTGCTTGGCAGTAGGTAAAAAGATATTTCAATAGACAGTTCCCAAATGATGTTGTCAGCAGCCATATTTGTATCATGTGATAGATTTACCGTGGAGTTTACATGGTATTTAAAGATGAAATAAATTCATTCAATCTCAAGATACTGTTACAAAAAAATACACATAAACAGAATGCAAACCAGGCTTTCTGTTAGTATATGCTAAATATGTCATTTATAAGTTGATTTTGCTTCAGTGTGCCTTGTTAAAAATGGTCAATTTTGGTGGTTGTATATAGGAGAAACTGCTTGTTGCCCATCGTTCAGGTAAAACGGGTAGAATATTGTCTGCTAGTGACTTTATCGGGAAGCATCTATTAAAGTCCAGACATAATCAGTGTTGAAAAGTAACGCTGAAATTACGTGTTGAAATAATGCTGAATAGTAACATTGAAATAACATGTTGAAATAATGTTGAAAAGTATGCTCCTCTTGTCATTTTTAATGTGTACTAGTATCTCGACTGTTTTCAAATTTGAGTTGTATCCTCAATATGTTCAGAAATAAGAATCGTCATCGTTTTCCACTAATAAGACGAGTCTAAATGCAGACAGCTCAGACCCATATCTGCCATTGCGTAATGTGCTGGCAGATTTGGGTCTGTGCAGTTTGGTAGGTGTAATCAGTCGAACAAACAAAACCTTGATCTTCAAGTGCAGTATGCTATGGCAGATCAGGATCTATGTTCTTTGTAATAGACTTATAAGTGAGTATATACGAATCAGTTCCACCATAACGATTGGACAGATGAATACATATTGAACAAAATAGTGGTTCCCATGTTACTGCCTGGTTCTTAAAGATCAAAGTGGAAATAATGCATGAGCAAGTCTAATTTCTGACAAACAAGCATATGACCACTGCTTGTACTTGGATATCATCATTATATACTACTACCGTATTTATCATATATATTGGGTTATGAAAAAAATATATAAAAAATTTCTTTCCCAGAACTTATGGTGAAACTATTTTTCACCTAGGTCATGTGTCCCAAGACTTAAGAATGAATTGCATTTGTGCTGCTCTCCCAACTGCACATCACAATAAAATACATAAAACTCTTATTTAATAATAAAAAAATAAAGAAATTAACCTTGTATTCTTATGACATTCCTTTTTTTCAACATAAGCATCAAAGAATAATATAATCAATGAAATATGTGTATATAAGGTTTCCAAACTGTAAGAGTGTATCGTTTATGTCCGATAACACGAGTCAGAGTGTTCATTGATATTAACACTGAGAAACAAATTATGTTTGGTTGTGCTCAAAGGTTTGAATATGTCATCCAACTGAAAACTGGACCAAGCAAAATATGCAAACAAGAGGGAAAAAAATCAACCCTGTCAACTCTTTCTTTGAACTTGCAGCTGACAGGACATCAAAGACAATGGTTAGTTTTATTACAAAGCAAGCCGATCTCAGAAGCCATCTTTAGATACTCTGAAGCTGCTTTTTTTAAAGGATATCAATATAAAGTTATTTTATTGCAATGCAAGCTGACCTTGGAAGCCGTCTATGGATTCTTTTAAGTGTGCTGACTTTTATTTTCTGATTAATTTGAATGCTGAATATACAAAGACAGCCGAGATATGGAAGCAAACATTGGTTCCTTTACACTAGTATTTGCAGGAATTGCAAAAATAAATTGATACAATGGAACAATTTTTACAGTGATACAATATATTGCTTTGTGCACAGACATCGATGACCCAGCATCGCCCAGAATATTTGGAGAAAATAAAGTCATGTTATGACTTCATGACGGCCAGAAGATTATTTCACAGACAATATGATCATTTATATGATCATTAACATGGATGAAATTCTAGTGTACGATGATCATATTCCTGGACAGATTGACAATAACATGAGGGTCAAAAGTGTGAGAATTAGCATGACTGGTGCAGATTTGAAAAAATCTTAGTTTAGACCCTGCAGTTTCTGCTTCAGAGATGTGTTGCCTCTAACACCTTTTCACGGAATGAGAAAGCAAAACAAAAGTATTTATGCACTGAAAAAAATGGATCATTCATGTGCTGGAGATAGGTTGTATTGATGAGATACTGTGGCAGTGGATTAAAGATTTTTATCTCAAGTACACAGTTTTAAATTTTGTCAAAAACCTTTTAGTTGGAGTACATTTTCCGACATGTAATTTTTGAGTAATTTAAAAGGTGTCCCACAATTTTCGACTAAAAAAAAAACAACATAAGTGTCTAAGTATATACAGTACACAAAAAAGATAATTTTTAAATCTTATTTGTGGTGTCCCAACAAATATGATGTCTTTTATACAGTAAATACAGTAACATACATGAATATGAAAGTTGCACAGTTAAAGAGACTTACAGGTATGGGTTGAATGCATGAAGGGTCAAATGTGGATGTTCCTCTCGCTTCACATCAATAATCTCAACTGTTACCGGCACCCCATCCATCCAGCAGCTCTTCCTCAAAGGGCTGAATCCATGTCTCTCGTTATGGATTGTGCGAAAGGGAAGAGCAGCTACTGCAAGAAAGAATTTTTTTAAAAAAAAAATAATCAACCATCAAATTGTTTCCATTTTAAAATTCAAAACTAATCAAAAAACTTATTCATGAATAAAACTTAGAAAAAAGGATGTAGGAATTCGTTACTAGTAATTATTTCATTGGGAATTGGAAGTCTATTGTGAACCTTTCACTTGCCTTTTTTTAGGTGGTCCACTTAGTGGGGATATTGACTAAATATCAGAGATGGATGCATATGAAACATGTTTAGCTTCTTTAGATTATCCTTTTAAGTGAGGCAAACAATTACGCCTTCTTCCCAACTCATTAAATGCCTGTAAAACTGCACAAAATTACAAACCACTTTAATCGCCATCTTCTTAAATTATTCTATCAAGTACTTTCAGCATGATATATAATAAAATTATCAGTGGTGACCATGATAACAAATTTATGCAGTAAAATAGATTTCTTCAATATTATTTTTTCAGATCATAACAGAAGTATTTTCATTATCTTGCAATCCAGCCATCACAAACTAAAATGTCTGCTTGCAGAGAAGACAAGATGAGAATGGTTTTCCATTCAACAGAGCAGTTGGTGCCAAACTCTTGCATCAGTTACTCCTTGAGCATATGTGCAAACTCCACGAGGGATGTTGAGTTTAGGAGTTCAATGTACCATATTTACTCACTTATAAGTCAAGGGATGTTGAGTTTGGGAGTTCAATGTACCATATTTACTCACTTATAAGTCAAGGGATGTTGAGTTTGGGAGTTCAATGTACCATATTTACTCACTTATAAGTCAAGGGATGTTGAGTTTGGGAGTTCAATGTACCATATTTACTCACTTATAAGTCAAGTCAAACTGCAACAACAAAGATTCTGATCTGCCCATGTCTATGCTGTTTATTCTACTGATTATTCCAAACAAATTACATGGACTAATACCTACCAGTGCATTGTATGACAGCAGACCTGGGTCTGCGCAATTTGCAATTGGACTCTTATAAGCAAGTACAAATAGTACATATTATGATTGGGTAAGTATTATTAAAGAAACTTGTATTACTCCAGACATTGGTTTCTTATGCAAATGCATAACCTGATAATATGTGTGGAGAAGAGATAAAAGGGAGAGAGAGAGAGATAACCCCATATCACAGAATTGGTACAGGCTACATGTCAAACAAACTGTGAAGCAACTTTATCTCTTGTACGTGTGAGATAAGGCTAGAGTTTGCAAATTGTCAATGTATTGACAGTTTAGAGAAATACTGTCGATCCTGCAAATCCTGCTACAGCTGTGTAACCCAAATAATAGCAAAGCTGTTAAACAACCTGGAATGAAGGTGGAGAAAATGTCAGTGTTTTGCTCTTGACATTTCTCTTGTAGTTGCCTCGCAGCAAACACCATATTGATGGTCCTACGTTCTTTTTTGAATCCACACTGGCTTTCTGGCAGTAGTCCCTGGTCAAGGTGAGGCAGCTCAGTAAGTTTGTGGTATCTTTCCTGCAATTGAGTGTAAGGATATACCCAAGTGGTTGTCGCAGGCCTGGCAGTTTCCTTTGTGCTTATAAAGGTGGATTATGGACACATCTTTAAATTCCTGGAGGATTGTCTCAGTAAAAACAGTTGGTGGAGCCTTTCTATCAGGCCTGTAACCTATCCTTGTAGACTTCAGCTGGGATGCAGTCTAAACCAGAAGTTTTGCCACTGGAGAGCAGATGTATCACTTTCTGTGTCTCCAGCAAGGTTGGAAGGTTATCCAGTGCTTCGTTGATGGGTAATAGAGAGAGATGACTGAATGCTTCATCGTTGATGGATGAAGGTTGATTCAGGACACTATCAAAGTGTTCAGCCCATCATTGAAGAATCTTCTCTTTGTCAGTAATTAGTGTGTGCCTGTCTGCACTGAGAAGGGGTCATTATCCTGAGGATGTATGTCCATACACTTTGTTCATGGCATTGAATAAGTTCTTCATGTCATGCTGGTCTGCATAGCACTAGATTTCATCAGTTTTGTTGCTCGGCCATATGTATCACATCTGATGAAGTTACTGCTGTACAGTTCTACATATATTGTTGAATGCATCTTTCCTAGAGGTGGACTTGGGCTTGTTGAGGTAGGTTTGAAGGAGGTGGTGTTTCTCATCCAGCAACTGCTTGATCTCATTGCTGTTCTCATCAAACTTGTATTGATCGTTCTGGTTACGGGTCCTAGGATTTCCAAAGCTGTGCTGTAGACCAGCTCTCTGAATGCTATCCAGCTGGTCTCCACATTCTTACTGTCATGATGGGTTGAATTCAGACGTTCTTCCTGGGCATCCATGAGAGACTGTTTAGTACCGGTGCATTCAGCTTGGTGATGTTTAGTTGTTTATGAACCTTCTCTCCCTGTGGCCGTCTTTTGGGCTCAATGAGTATGTTGAGCTTGGTGATGATGAGGCAGTGGTCTGTCCAGCAGTCAGTGCCACACAAGGACTTGGTCATACACTTTTAGTCGATGAGGTGCCAGTGCTTAGAGCGAGGGTGCATCCATGATGTCTGGTTACTGGTAGGAAGGGGGAAGACTGTATATCAGCATTTCATGCTCTGCGCAAGTCTGTTGCAAAAGGAGACCATTGTTGTTACAGTCACCCACTCCATACTTTCCTAGCAATCCATCGTAGGCAATGTGATCACAGCCCACTCTTGCATTTAAATTGCCAAGATTGACGAGCTTTTCATCATTGGAACATCAGCAATGACAGAGTGAAGATCCTCACAGAACTTGACTCTCACTTCATCTGGGCTGGTCATGGTTGGAGCATAGCAACTGATAATGGTAAGGTGCTTTTTTCCAGACAGGAGAGGGAGTTTCATGGTCATGAGTGTGTCGATTACTCCCTTTGGAGGTCCAGCCAATTTGCCAATCAATGCTGTGTTCACTGCAAAGTCGACACCAGCCTCACAGCACTCTTCACTTCCTCAGCCACTCCAAAAGAAAGTATATACGGAGCCCCTTTCACAGACTTCACCTTTTCCTGCAAGCAGAATCTCACTCAAGGCGGCAATGTCCACACTGTATATGGCGAGTTCCTTTCCTGTTAGGGCAGTTCTCCTCTGGGGTCTTTCCACATCATCTCTGCATTGAATATTCAGCTTTTGCTTGCCAAGGCTCACAAAAGTTGGACATTATTAAGCTCATTTCATATATCCAATATTAAATTGTTACCCATTTGAAATCCTCTATATAGTTAATTTAGTTAGGAAATACCTGCCATGGCTTGGATAATGTCAACACATATTATTTAAGATTATGCCTATAGACCAAATTCTGAATACAAAGACAGGTATTTAGCCAATAAACAATGACCCATCTGCATTAAGTGCAACCAGGACAAGCGCAGAGACTCTGATGCTTGTTTTGCAATTGCTTAGTGATGTCAGGATTGACTTAAAAGCAATTTCGGAAAATGGTAAAAAGAGTGACACTGACAGGTCTTAAAATTAATTAAGGCAGTTTTCAAAGAGACCAGAGCGAATCCATTCAAACTCAAAGAATCTAATCTAGCAACCACTTATGTCTGAACTAAATCCATTTTTCAATCAGTAAATGTGGGTCCACCTTGCCAGGGGCGGATCATAAAGCTAGACTGTATCCTAAGTGGCATAAGTTGCACACTCGTTAAAGGCAAGAGGGGAATTCTAGTACGAATAATAGGACTGGTATGGATTTGCACCCAAAAAAAAGTCTGAGGAAGCTTTCCAGGTGGTTGTCAGAGTTTGACAATCAAGGATCGGAGATGTGGAAAGAGATGTGAAGAAAATGTGGCAGGCATTTATAGTGATGTCAGCAGTTTGTGTGCAGGTGCAGTACCAGAAGGAGCACATGATAGAAGGCATATGAAGTGTCCGAGGAACAGAACCGGAAGTGCCAGTAGACCACATTGTCAAGGGTTCTGGAAATACCAAGAGAAAGAGGTAGACAGTGACTGGCAGATGAGTAAAAGAAACAACACTGAAAGGAAATGCTCTTACGTAAGTCTTTTATGTTCATGTAATTAAATAACTGACAACTGTTAAAAAAGTCATTGATTGCATTTGTTCAAAAGATATTGCAATTGAGAAATATGTTGATGAAATTAATGAATACATTTGTGATATTTTCTTAAACTGTTATAATCTGCACTTGAGTTATTTATATACCTAGACCATTGGTCTTGCTGATTGAGGGCTCAGAGCAATTTAAATTTTAACTGGCCACCTTTCTCCGATATTAGAAATAATATCGAAGAAAGCATGTGATACCCAGGTCCAGTGGGGTCCCGAATTCATATCAAACATTTTTATTGGTAGGGTGGCTAGTAATCAATTTTTACAGGTTAAGTGATATAGTTTATGTATTTTATTTTATATAATGTGAATAGTCTATATTTTAATACGCCTCAAATATAAATTGTGAATAAATAGTCTATTATTATTATTATTATTATTATTATTATTATACAAAACCCTACAGTTAAAAATGTGTACAATATATTTCCACGTCATACAATGTGACATGGGAATTACAATAAAGTTCTTATTTCTGTATGATATAATGCCTATTAATAAGTATTAGAAATGAATACATATAGTTAAATGTAAGAGGATGTATAATTTTGGCTTAGTTCCAAATCCTATATTTCCTCAATACAGTGTTATCCTAACATTTAACATTGGAGACTGTGTGATATCACTAAGTGCAAAAACACAAAAATTTGAAGACAATATTCTACCAAAGACCATCATTTTGGAGCCCCACCAATGAGGATTCATGGTTAAAAAGCAGGACTTAAACGGTCAATTTTCTTGGGCCATGCACGTTTTGTTGAGGAAGATTCCCATGTATCAAAAACAGTCCCAATGAGCACATTGTATCAATATGACATGATTAAACACTTGATGTTTGATCAGCAATACTTCTCTCTTCTTTGCATGCCCATTTGTCTGTGACTGCTGATCATGCTAAGACAATTTTCTTCTTAACTGATAAATCACTATCTCCCCAATCAGAGAGCATGAAAGATAATATAACATCTTAATTTGTTTAATGTACATCTTGTTTGTATTTTATCCTTGCATATTCATTTATCATTGATATGAGCAGAATAACATAGTACATAAGTCATATTATTAATGCATACATCATACTAGGCTCATTCTAGTGTTGTTCTGTTTTTCCTAAAGCATTATGGCAGCTTATACAAGATGCTGTGGGTAAAATATATCAATTCTATTAATAGCAATAAGGAGACTGCATAATCTGCCCCCAATAGTAGGGCACAATACAGTATGTAAGATAAAACAGTAAAATAAGTGGTCAGACACTGATATCAGTGAATATATTACATTTAGTCTTTTCAATTCCAGATTAAAATTACATATGGACTTGAACAGAAATTGAATTATTCTCTTAAATGGCTTGGTGGCTCATTCGATATAAAGGCAGCTGCACATCTAGAATGTAACTGAGGTTTAACTTTTGAGACATCTAAGCTATTTTAATATCTAAAATTGTATTAAATGTGTTATAACAGCTAATCATCCAAACATTTGTCAACAAACATTTACAGAAATGTTCAAGTCCCATAGAATCATGCATATCAAAGGCTGACATTAAATTAATACATACAAGATGAAATACTTTGTTTAAAAATACCATTATAAAAGTACAGCGCTAAACAAGTGACTCTTTATTACCTGTTGATGCAACAGGTGTTTCAGGTGTTGGTCCATCAGGTAAATCAACAGGAGTATGGTGCTGTCCCTCCTCCCCGGGAATAATATTGTAGTCAGGCTCGTCAAGTTCGTCAAAATCTGACTCAGATTCATCGCTGATAATTGAAAAAGAATGTAGAAATTCTCTTGTTGTGTTTACAATGACGGGAGTAGAATCCCCCGCGCCTGTTCTCGCCATAAGCGACTGCAACACTGACAAAACATCAGTTAGATGCACTAATCAATATATTATACCATATAGGACGAAGTGTGTACATGAGGCTGAACACGGATGTCAGTAAAAGGATCCGTCATGACAGCAGTCAGGTGGTCAGTCACTTGAAAAAAGACCACTAAATCTAACGATTGTGTCTGCGTAGTGCGTCTGATTGTCATTTTAGTGTCGCTACAGACTACAGTACAATTTTCAGCGCTTGTTAATACATTAACTTGTGTAATGGTTCAATTTGCAAACATTTATCTGCCTATATATGAACTTTTTTCTATTTTTTAGTAGTAAAAATATTTTAAACTTGTATATGTTCAGATATACAACTTAAATGATAATGACGCACTCGAATGTTTTTGACACTTTCCTTTTGCAGATTGGTTTGCCACAGCATTCACGTGACATTCTTTCCGGTGATCCGGGTAACTTACTAAATTATTAACCGCCTCTTTCCGACACCAAAAAATAAAATAAAAAAATATTTCAAATAGACCGATTTCAAAATCGTTGTAGTTATATATGCAAAATAGTTAAGAGTGAACGAAGAAAACATACGCTGTAAATCAAGGTATTTAAGGACATAATTTAATACAGTTCCAAACGCATACATATGATCGAGTTATAAATCCCGTATTGTGATTCAAGAGTGGAGGGAAGGGATCTATATTTTTTGTCTATCCAATTTAGGATTCTCACCAAAGTGATGCCATCCATACTACTGGTAGAAAGTTTTATTTCAAACATATTTAATATTAAATCAGGCACATCTTCATTCATATAGGGGCAGGGGCACCGAATTGTGGTGGACAAACATGTAGTGGTCAGCTATTAAGTTTTACGGATTAAGACTCCAAATCCAGGATAAACCGGTTTGAACTGGCTTGAGCCGCATGAAACCGGTTAAAATCGGTTAAAACCTGTCCAGTCGAGTCTCAGGTGATAAAATATGCTTATATGGACTGGTTTGAACCAGGATAAACCGGTTTGAACTGCCCTAGATTCATGGAACCGGATTGAACCGTATCAAATCGTTCAAAACCTTTCCAATCTAGTCTTAAACCACAGAGGTGAAATCGAAGGAGGGGGCGGTACCCTCCCCCGCTTCTACATGCGGGCGCCCATGGGAATGTTACAAATTTAACTATTTGCCAACCCTGTTGAGACAGACGTTTTTTAAAATCAAAAGTTTGTTAACGACATTTATTCTTAATTTCTTTCGTGTAAGTGTTAAAACTTCAAGCTAGTGATCCGATTCAATGAAACTGACCGAATATCTTAACGTGATTTTAACATAAGCCGTATCCCTACCATCTTCCCTGGCGGGGTACTAAAATCAATCAATGCCGGCAGCTATTCATCCCGGTGTATTTCCCTATACTTTATCCAGATGTTCGTAACAATGCATACATGCATGCTATTTGTTTATTGCAGTTTAAACAATCCAGATTTTACCCAAAAGGCCTCTAAATATCCTTTAAATTTTCAAAGCGTTAACTTTCGGAGGAGTTGAAGAGATGAGATTCTTTTTCTTACTATACTATTCTTTCTTTAACATATCAAGATAGTTTTCCTTCACTTGATGCAATGAAAACTGGTTATTTTCTGAGAAAAGATATTTGTAAAGCTATCTATGGCAGGAAATTTGTTGTCATAGAAATCCCCAGGACTAGCACCCACCCGAACCTCGAAAATAAACTTGTCCTTTCCTTAGATAATTATTTGTTTGTGGCTCTTGAGTCCTACAGAAGTATTTACTCGTCTTATGCATATCCATCGTCGATGTATCCATAATACAATGGCTTTATTCAAAATGCAGTGCTTTTAAGATCATACAGTCCTTTTCTCCACAATACAGCGCTTTTAAGATCATACAGTCCCTTTCTCCACAATACAGTGCCTTTAAGATCATACAGTCCCTTTCTCCACAATACAGTGCTTTTAAGATCATACAGTCCCTTTGTCCAGGATACGGTCTCTTTCTACACAATACAGTCCCTTTATCCATGATGCAGTCCCTTTATCAAGAATACAGTCTCTTTATTTATAATATAGTCCCTTTATTCACGATACAGTCCGTTTCTTTATGATACCATCCCTTTATCGATAATACGGTCTCTTTATCCATAATAGTCACTATTGTGCATAATTAATTTAAGTTTATACATTCACCTCTCATGCACATATATTTATTATAGCTATAACTATCCCAACAAAATATGGATCCAGAACTAAGCATACAAAAAATTAATTTAAAAGCAAACAACAAGCAAAAAGAAGCAGAAGAAAAGAAAACTTAAACAAATCTTCTAGTTGAACAGGGTACATACGGGCCTCTTCGATATATCCCTATATCGACAATCGCATGTTCCCTAACGAGGCCCATGTCATATTCAAATAGTTCTTTATCCTTATGGAAGTGGTTCAGAAGGCTGAAAATTAGCTAGATTGATGGGCTTTTTTTTAAGAGACAAGGAACATAAATCTGACACCATTCATTTAGTTTCTATGCAGGCAGGACTAAGAGGTCACCCCAGCAGTCTTTTCGTAAAGACCAGAAACGTATCCCAATTAGTATCATGTGATTGAATGACAATACATCCAATATTCCAGAAACGTGTCAAAATATCATTATCAGGCGCTTGAATTAAAATACATGCCATAAGCTTGAAACGTATCCCAATTAGTATCAGTCTCTTGAATGATAATACATACCATAGACCAGAAACGTATCCCAGTTATTATCATGTGCTAGAAGGACAATTTATACGATAGCCCAGAAACGTATCCTAATGATCATGAGGCGCTTGAATGACCATACATCCCATTAAATAGGAATATATTCCAGTCATTATCAAGTGCTTGAAATTGAATACATGCCATATACCAGAAACGTATCCCAAATATTATCAAGTGCTTGAACGACATTAAACGCCATATGCCAGAAACGTATCTAGTTTGTATCAGGCTCTTGAATGACAATATGTGCTATATTGATCAGAACCATAGAACAGTTATTATCCGGTGATTGGATGACAATATATGCAGTGGCGTAGCGAGGATATTTGGCGCCCAGGGCAAAACACCCAAATTTGCGCCCCCGGTTGCCGCTGTTGCGCAGTTATGTGCCTTGTTTTCAAAACGAAACATAATCATTATCAGTCATAATATAATTATTAAACTATTACAATTTAATTGCTAGAAAAAAGTATAGCCTAGGCTAAATTCCCTATAAAACAATATTAGCCTATTTAGAAAAAAAAATATCCAAAAAATTAATTATGTTAATTATGTCATCTGGAGATTGCACATAGTACATTACATTACAAGTAGCGTTTTACAAAAGAATTATTTTCCTGGCCTTCACTCCATTGTTGATACTTTGGGCCGATTTGGGCGCCCCCTTCCCCCCCCCCCCCCCCCGCTACGCCACTGATATATGTCATAGACCAGAAACGTATTCCAGTTATTATCATGTGCTTGAACGACATTACACGCCATATACTAGAAACGTATCCCAGTTTATATCAGGCTCTTGAATGACAACAATACGTGTTATAAATCAGAAACATAGAACAAATATTATCAGGTGATTGAATGGCAATACGTGTTATAGATCAGAAACATAGAACAGTTATTATCAGGTGATTGAATAGCAATACATCTCACATACCAGAAACGTATTCCAGTTATTATCAAGTGTTTGAATGACAATACATTACATAGACTAACTGTATTTCCCATACCATCTACGGTCCTTTTGTTTACAGCTCTAAACACCTATGCTTTAAGACAAGGTTATAACATAAATAAAATAATGCATTCAATTATATATCCTGTGCTTCAAAAGGACAGAGCTTCTGCAACTACAGCAACCAACTCCCCAGTCTTCATACCCTATGGCTATGGAAATTAAAATACATATAACAGATACGTCCGTATCCATACATTTTCAACATGGACTGTTCTGACCAGATGTCTGGTCCTTACGTATACTTCACCGACTTCCAAACTTTTATTTGTGTCATATTATGTTAATGTTTCCCAAAAGAACGAAGTGTGTCTCTCTGTGTGCATTTTCGTTTCTTTATGAAGATCTGTCAACTTATCAGGAGTAAATGTTTCCCACTAGATTTGATTTTGTTTAAATAAATTTATTTGATCACTTTTTTCTGTTATGAAAGTTTTGCCTACGTAACAAATATATCGTACATCTGAGTACATATTGTAACATACGAGGCGTCCCAACATTTTTGTTTGAAATTATATTTATGAATTAATTTTATTTGTATTTAAATTATATTTATTCATTTTTGTATTTGTATATAAATTATGTTTATTCATTTTTTTGTATTTGCATTTAAACTATATTTATTCATTTTTGTATTTGTATTTAAATTATATTTATTCAACATTTGCCTTTGTATATAGACATACTTTGCGAGAAAGGGTGTCCCACTTCATCATATTTTCACTTTCCATTTTCCTCCCGTGGAAAGTTCTTGTATATCTTTATAGCAAATATAACAGGCATTTGTGGAAAATATGTACAACAGGGTAAGGTATTGTCCATTTTCATGTAAAGGGGTGCCCCATTTCATTGCATCTTCGTTTATTACGTTATCCTGTTGTGGTATATACATTTCGGTCTTCACTGCATATTTGGTATGCATGTCACCAGATGTAAGACAAAGGATATACCTGAAAATGCATGTCTCACCGGGTTAAGACAAAATATATGCGCGCACGATCGTGTTTGTGTGTGTGTGTGTGGGGGGGACAATTAACGTATCTTTAACAATTTTTCAGTCATATCTCTACGATGTCGACAGTATGGTAGTTTATAGTGATGTCTAGCATTGGGCTATGACGCCAAAGACATATTAGCATGATGTCCCACCCAGTGACATTATCCTGACATCAAGTCCACCAGTCCTAACACTAATCTCTTAATGCTGAGCGTCATGCGATGCAACTGTTAGTATCATGTTTATAAGTCTTTGGTTAGACTCGGCCGAGGTTCGAACCCATGACATCCCACATCCAAAATGGACGCTCTAACAACTAGGCCGCCAGAGTGATTATTTGTGCAAACGCATTTCACTAGATGTAGTCTTAAGAGAATGGATACACCTGTGCATGCGTGTCGCTATATGAAAGAAAGGATATACGTACAAATGTGTGTCAGTAAGACAAAGGATATATGTGCGAATGCGTGTCACTACATGTAAGATAAAGAATATACGTGAAAATGCATGTCACACTATGTAAGATAATGGATATACGTCCAAATGGATTGCACTACATGAAAGACAAATGATATACATACATATACATGCCACTATATGTAAGACAAGGGATATACGTGCAAATGTATGTCATTGTATGCAAGACAAAATATAGACGGACAAATGTATGTCATCATATGTACACCAAAATATATAGTTTCAAATGCATGCCACACAAGCTAAGACATTGTATTTCAAACAAAATATATGCGTCCAAGTGCATGCCGCTATAAGTAAGATAAAGTGATGTACGTGCAAATACGCGTCACCATATGTAAGATAAAGGATACACTTCCAAATGTTTAACTAATTTCTGTACCTGATTGTGTTATTTCTCATAGGTGGAAGTGTTCCCTTTCCTAGTTTCTTCTACATTTCACGCTATAATGTTAACAACACGGGGAAGATATAAATAAGTATCAACAACAGTTTTGGCATGCACATGTAAATGTGTATTATGCCTTTAATGTCTTAAAGCGCGCGCGCGCGCGCGTTTCGATATATATGGCATATACTCAGTCTGAATAAACTCAAATCTCCGCTGTCCTGTCCTACATGAAGATCCGACGACGACCGCTAGAGTTATGTTCTGGTGACCTTTGAATTAAGCCAATGGAAATGCAGCTTTACAAATTCTGAAAGTGAATCAAATCGTTCGGTACACATTCATGCGCTTCATCCACACTGCTCAGTCTCCAAATCCGAAGATATAAGACATCATCTGAATGGTTGAAAAAATTAGTGATTATGGTAATAACATATGTCACCAGAATATGACCCCAAAGAGGTCGCTGTCAGATCTTCATGTAGGACAGAGGAGATGTGATTTTAATCAGATTGTGCATATATCCTTACTTATATGTACTCTAAGCAGACTCATTCCCAAATTCTGTGAAGTTTTATCAACCTAAGGTGATACTTCAACGAAGAGTGTTCTTTTGTTTGTGTGTGTCTTCTTCCCCTTACATTTATTTGCAATGTTATTTCTGAAAATGAACTCAAAATATCTGACTCGGAACAAAGGTTAATTGCAAGGCGCCGTGCTAGCGATGAAGCAACGCGGGCAGAACACAATCCAACAATACTGCTTTTATTAGTTTTTAAACTCCATACATTAAAAGGCCAGGGTACAAGACGGATCTCAAAAAGCATATATGTATTTTAACAAATGGACAAATTAAATATATGGTACCAAAAATATAACTGAGTTCGCCAAAACTGTAAGGAATGTAAAGTTTGCCAGAATGAATACATATTAAAATTGAGCAATGAAAAGAAAAAAACGTCGAAGAGAACATGGAACGAGGGAAATCGAGAACGCATCAATGAATATAAGAAACAAAAATAGGACATTACGAAAGTCTATGATTAATAAACAATATAAGAAGCAGAATTTTGCATGTAATTTAGAACAAAACCTAAAACTAGATATTACACGGAAAATGTTCTGTGTTCGGTCTATTGGCTTCAACTGAAGGTGACTAAATCTGAAAGTGTAAGCGAAGACGGTCTTTATACTGATCATATATATACTTCCAAGTCCATCATAGATAAATCTGATACTTAGTTTGGTTAGTGGCATTTACGGTACAACATAGGTATTTAGTGCCAAGGCTATTGGAGTAAAGTGACATGCCGACGGACGCACCACGGTAGCTGATTTACCTAATAACACGCTAAGGTAGCTCACCCAGGCTTATCATATGGTGGGATTTGAACTCGTACCGTTTTGATCGTGGAGTCCGGCACGCTAACTATTGAGCCACTGCAGTTCCAAGCACCAAAGAAATGTTTCACTATTTAAATAGTTAGTAAGTGAAAAGAAACTTTAAAATGCCTTCCATGAAGACAGTGATGAACGCAAGAAAAAATTTGAATTTATTCACGACGGTTGACTTCAACTTGAATGAAATCTTGAACATTACTGTGTAGCTGTGCAATGTACGTGTTCCGTTGGTACAGTCTCGGTTTTATTGCTGAATTTCATATGTAATAGACCAACACTCAAAAAAAGTGAACCACTTCGGTTGCCTATGTCGTTTGAGCGTCCGTCTCAGATGCGGGAGGTCGCTGGTTCGAATCCCGGCCGAGTCATACTGAAGATTTATAATAATGGTACACGCATCTACCTCGACTGACACTCAGCATTAAAGGAATAGTGTTACGAGTTGTATTTTAAATTGTATTTACAATTGTTTTTCGATGGTAGTTGTTCAGAACGTATCAGCTGTCAAATAACAACACCGATTTAAGTATACTTTTCACATGTAGTCATCTTTGCTTGCTTCAGCTAGGGTAATATATATATATTGATATGTGATGAGCGTCACAGGCCCGCACCTAGGAAATTCTGGGCCCCAGGCAGCTGACAGAGTTCGGGCCCCTTTCGTGTTTCAAATATGTGCGTATATTTTAAAACGCGGGCCCCTATCTAGCTCGGGCCCCTGACAAGTGTCATGGTTGTCCCCCCACCCCCTAGGTGCGGGCCTGAGCGTCACTGTATATATCAATCAGCTTCAGTAAACATCAACACTTTTCCTTGTTTCATTTTGTATGAAATACTTCCACATTATAATCCTTAAACTTATATTAAATCTTTCCACTATAATTTTGTTTTAGTAAGATGAAAAGTGTTTAATGCTCTCCTTAACAAACAAATCCATAAGTGTTTGGTTGTGCAGTTCTTTTCCCCACATCAAACTGTAACACGGTTTTCGTTCTTTGAATATTGCTCCAAATGTATGTCGATATCATCATTGGCGTATACTTTTCAGCTTACAAGTATTTAGAACAATTATATTATAACTATCAAAATGTATTTATATTTACTGCTGTATATTTCTCACTTTGTTGTGTAATATGTACGTTTGTTGCTCATTTGACCCGCGGCGTAGCTAAGGGGTGCAGAGGGTGCAAGTTGCACCGGGTGCCGTCTTAGGTGGGGGAGGACGCCGGAAGAAGAGGATTGGAGGATTTAGTGTATACTTTTACAAAGTGTGCTTCAGAAGAAACAACTAAGTAAAGAACTAAT
This sequence comes from Unio pictorum, assembly GCA_030141615.1. Classification (NCBI taxonomy): domain Eukaryota; kingdom Metazoa; phylum Mollusca; class Bivalvia; order Unionida; family Unionidae; genus Unio; species Unio pictorum. Next base: position 14,568 of record JARLTB010000012.1, on the reverse strand, counting down.
TCCGTGCCAGGATGACTGGATGATTGAGATTGCCCTTCTATGATGACTGTATTATTATTATGTTGTATTCAGTATTGAATACTGTTTCCCTATGTTTCAGTGACACTGGGGGCGTAGAATTTATACCATGTCCCCGGGCGCCAAATACTCTCCGCTACGCCGGGGGATGGTGTGTGTGTGTGTGTGTGTGTGTGTGTGTGCAAAATATGAACCTTGCACCGGGCGCCGAACACCCTCGCTACGCCACTGCAGTTAACAAATCTTTCAATTCAGCATATTTTTATGTAGAGATTCCCCGTTTAATTTGTTCTTATTGCTGATTTATACTTCTTCAAGCATCTATACTTTCAGTGTCGTATTAAAAATGCATCGAATGCTGTTCTTAGCGTGTTATATAACACGATAACAAAATAATCTTCACATAATGTTTATGCTTGATACATTATTCCTTAATAGTGAGCAACAAGTCAGGAGGACTGTCATCTCAAACAGGTAAGTTTATTTTCAACAATTTGAATTTTTTTTTTTAAATGCTTGTAAACGTATGAATGATTTCAAATTTATGTCACAATTATGTTATTTCCTCTGTTTCTTGTTCTGAGTTTTCATGTGCTTTTTTAAATCTTTGTTTCCTATAAATTATATTTCTATTTTTGTCCAAAGGGCGTTGATTAACATTATAAAACGCACTAACTCTTCAAGATTCCCTTTAAATTTAAAAAAATCTGTGTATCTGCGATCATGGAATACGTAACTTATGCCCTTCTCGTATTCTCTAAATGTCTGTTAAATTCCATGCATTTTAGTTTGTATGGTCTGACTGGTCCAACATTTTTTATTTATGAATTATATTCATGAGAATGACTGGTCCAGTAATTTTATAATAATATGTAAAAGATATGAGTACTGCAGCTTGAATTTCTGGAATTTTTTTAATGTGTTTTTTATTTTTTGTTATTTATGAGTGGTCAGAGCTTTTATGTGAAAAAAGTACTGAATTTTCAATGTCACAATGGTTTATTACTGTCATTTTCCCTTTTACTTCCCCAACGTTTCAACATGTTATTTCGTCAGTGTTTCATGACTTGAATAGCGCATGCACAATTCTGAACATGTTCTACCATATGACATTTTCCATAGTAGACAACTAAGCGAAGACGGGGCCCTGAGTGGTCGAAAGCGCTATCCATTACGGATCACTGCCATCTCACCTCTGTCTGCCTGGGTTCGAGTCTCAGATTCGGCCAATGTGGGTATGTGAGAGAGCTTGCCAATAGCTTTTCGTAGGTCGGTGGTTCTTTCCGGGGGTTTCCCCCGGGCTCTTCCTCTACCATAAATGGAATCGCATCACAATTAATACTTCCAGTTCAGTACCCACGAATGTAGTTCCAGTCTATTTTTAGAACATTTTTTCCTCTCTCATTTTGGTGGTGATAGAAGAGTTATATTGATGCATATTTGGTAGGGGTTTAAAGGTAATTGTTTATTCTTGAGAATGTGAGCAGAGAGGGTGGTTGTCAGTGTGTAATTTGGCGACAGTGCACATGGAGTTATAAGGCCTTGGTAATGATCCGGAAGTGAAATATGTGGTCTGTGTACATGCTGTTATGTTTACAGTGCAGCAGCTCACCAAAATGCCGGTCAACCCTTGACAAGAATTTCACCGTGAAGTCATCTTTGGGGGTATTTTAGATTTTCATATGATTTGTATTGATTGTCACACTGTGGAAAGGTCAGTGCTGAGAAATATATGTAGAGAACATATAGTAAAATTAATTGTGGTGTATGGCCTGTACAGGCAGTTATTTTTAAACTTTAAATTGCTATAAAATTTTTATTATTAATGATCAACACATGAAATTTGAAGGCGTTATATATATTAATATTTAAAATAGAAAAATGACATTAGAATTTAAAAATTGATTTTATTTTTTAAAATTTTAATAATTTTTTTTAAAAAAATTAAAAAATTAAAATTTGCCCCTTAAAATGCACATAGATAAAATTTTGGGAAATTATATCAAATGATATCAGCACGTTTATACTCCTACACCATATACAAGCTACACTGATGGATATTTGTCAAATTTTGTCAGAGAAAATATCTTTGTAAGTCAAAATGAGCCATACATTTAAAATGTATGAGAGACAGATTCTATTTTGTATTGCTCATTCAAACTATTTATTAGGGGTCCAATCAGTTAATTTATGTGTTTATGATGGGGTGACTTCCTGAGTAACACATATCTGCTTATATAGCCTTTAGTAATTGTTAACAAATATAGTTACAGGGTGTTTAGTGAGAGGACAGCGATGCAAATTTTATACTAGAACCTACTCAAGTTCTCTACTAAATCAGTTTAAACTTTCTGAGAATGAAATGCAGGCTGAAGGGATAAAATATACTTTCCACATGTATATTTACCCTTGGATGTATGAAAACAGCAAAATGATGTAAGTTGAACACAAAATGCATTCAATGTTATTGTTTAATTTGGCTAAGGTATTGATTAGTGAAGTGCGGCATTGTGGCCTGTATGATGTTATGTGAATTCTAATGATCCATCTTAATTTATGCATTGTTAATTACTAATAATATTTGTTAACTGACACTCTAAAGATTGCATAAGATATATTCAAACATATATTTTGAGTTTAACTGTGTATAACTGATCTTAGCATGGTTACATATCCCACATGAACAAATATTCACATATTTTAGAATGTTTGGGATCCAAAGTTCACATTCAGTATATCATATAGGCTGACAATGTGCCTACAGTGAATCTGTAAGACACATTTCTGGCTGTGTGCACTAAATGTATCCCAAAATGTTATTTTCTTCATTAATATGCCCATGTATGGTAACATATTTCAGTTCAGTACTTGGATAGAGTGCGGTATTGTAATATCAGCTGATATCTGATTCTATTGAACCATTGAGGTTAATAATTGGTATCAAACATCCTTACAAATACACTTTAAATGTTCAAACAGATCATTGGAATTATTTTTGCACATTTGATCATAACAATTACATTGTATATGTCCCACATATGCAAATTTCCATTCTTGTTTACAAGTTTTGGGGATCAGAATTTCACATTTAGTTTATGATATAGGATGTATTGGTACCTGTAGTTGATATGTGTGGCCACATTTGGCTGTATTCTCTTGCAATATCCAGAATTATTATTTTCCTCATGAATAAGATTGCTTATAGTAATATATTCTTTATTACTACATTGTCGCTTTACTTTCCTGTATACTGGCATGTACTAATGTTTCCACCAATGATCAAACCTCACCGTCCCCGCATTTCCTTAAAGTTTGTGATGCATAGTCTACCTGATTAGTTATTTAACCTGTAAATGACCAGATATGCTTATATAAGCTTCATATACTTTTAGGATGAATTTATTACTTTAATACATGACTATTACTTCACATTTCTGAGTGTCACTCTGTCAAGTTTAATATTTATTTCCTATGCTTGCAGCCTGAATGTTATTTGGAAATCACTGTATCTAACACATTTTAACTTCATTTGCATACATCTTACTGTTTTCTAGATATAAGTGAAACATTTTATATCTTTTCAGGTCTAGGCTGGTATCTGGAACAAAGTGTTAGTGTTGGATCAGCTTGGAAGCTCTCCAGTAGTCTGGTGGTGATAGCAAGGTTTCATAAGGACATATGCAGTGTACTGCCATAAGTGATCATTATATCACCATACTAATATACAGCACCTCAAGGACATGGCTTAGATCTTCATGAGAGAGATTAGCACCATTGTTCAGTAAGGTAAAGCCTGCCTAAAAAATGTATTTTCCTATCTTATTGTCGCTTTTTGTAGTTATCGACACTGAAATGTAATGCAATTTTCCTTTAAAACATGGAAGTGGTCCCATTAGATGTTTAAATCTGAGTGCACTATTAGTTATACAAATAACTGCCTAAATACCTGACACAATAAATATGGAACATAGCACCTGTTGTTGCTTCTTTAGTGTGTACACCTATATGCACCTTGACAGGCATATTGCGGTTTGTTGCCAAAATCACTATGAGTCATGCTACTTCACTACCCCTGGGAAAAATGTTCTCAGTTACACAGACCCAAACCACCATTTATTTTAAAGACCATTGATTGATCAACTTTTCTGTCTAAACTTTGACAAAATCTGTTTTCAAACTTTTATGAAAATTTTTTTTTCAATAAAATTTAGTTTATAAATTTAAATGTTTATTTAAATTTCATTTAAAATTTTAATTGATCACAATGTATAAACTTTAAACATATTTTCAGACAGGCCTTATCTTGTAGTACAATTAGGTTTTTACAGAATTGAAAAAGTCCTATAATTAAGGAAGATATAGCAAATTTAGTTTTGGTTTCTCAAGAGCACATAGATCAGCATTTGCACCCTGTGGAACACCAGCACTACACACTTTCCAGCAGGTGTCACATGTCTTGTATGCAAGGAAATTCAAAAAGACTTCATGTATAAAGTTCAAATAGGTGTGGCATTCAAATATAAAAGTTTTACTAAAATTTGCCCCAACAAGTTGGGCCTGTCAGGAATCGCATCACAATTAATACTTCCAGTTCAGTACCCACGAATGTAGTTCCAGTCTATTTTTAGAACATTTTTTCCTCTCTCATTTTGGTGGTGATAGAAGAGTTATATTGATGCATATTTGGTAGGGGTTTAAAGGTAATTGTTTATTCTTGAGAATGTGAGCAGAGAGGGTGGTTGTCAGTGTGTAATTTGGCGACAGTGCACATGGAGTTATAAGGCCTTGGTAATGATCCGGAAGTGAAATATGTGGTCTGTGTACATGCTGTTATGTTTACAGTGCAGCAGCTCACCAAAATGCCGGTCAACCCTTGACAAGAATTTCACCGTGAAGTCATCTTTGGGGGTATTTTAGATTTTCATATGATTTGTATTGATTGTCACACTGTGGAAAGGTCAGTGCTGAGAAATATATGTAGAGAACATATAGTAAAATTAATTGTGGTGTATGGCCTGTACAGGCAGTTATTTTTAAACTTTAAATTGCTATAAAATTTTTATTATTAATGATCAACACATGAAATTTGAAGGCGTTATATATATTAATATTTAAAATAGAAAAATGACATTAGAATTTAAAAATTGATTTTATTTTTTAAAATTTTAATAATTTTTTTTAAAAAAATTAAAAAATTAAAATTTGCCCCTTAAAATGCACATAGATAAAATTTTGGGAAATTATATCAAATGATATCAGCACGTTTATACTCCTACACCATATACAAGCTACACTGATGGATATTTGTCAAATTTTGTCAGAGAAAATATCTTTGTAAGTCAAAATGAGCCATACATTTAAAATGTATGAGAGACAGATTCTATTTTGTATTGCTCATTCAAACTATTTATTAGGGGTCCAATCAGTTAATTTATGTGTTTATGATGGGGTGACTTCCTGAGTAACACATATCTGCTTATATAGCCTTTAGTAATTGTTAACAAATATAGTTACAGGGTGTTTAGTGAGAGGACAGCGATGCAAATTTTATACTAGAACCTACTCAAGTTCTCTACTAAATCAGTTTAAACTTTCTGAGAATGAAATGCAGGCTGAAGGGATAAAATATACTTTCCACATGTATATTTACCCTTGGATGTATGAAAACAGCAAAATGATGTAAGTTGAACACAAAATGCATTCAATGTTATTGTTTAATTTGGCTAAGGTATTGATTAGTGAAGTGCGGCATTGTGGCCTGTATGATGTTATGTGAATTCTAATGATCCATCTTAATTTATGCATTGTTAATTACTAATAATATTTGTTAACTGACACTCTAAAGATTGCATAAGATATATTCAAACATATATTTTGAGTTTAACTGTGTATAACTGATCTTAGCATGGTTACATATCCCACATGAACAAATATTCACATATTTTAGAATGTTTGGGATCCAAAGTTCACATTCAGTATATCATATAGGCTGACAATGTGCCTACAGTGAATCTGTAAGACACATTTCTGGCTGTGTGCACTAAATGTATCCCAAAATGTTATTTTCTTCATTAATATGCCCATGTATGGTAACATATTTCAGTTCAGTACTTGGATAGAGTGCGGTATTGTAATATCAGCTGATATCTGATTCTATTGAACCATTGAGGTTAATAATTGGTATCAAACATCCTTACAAATACACTTTAAATGTTCAAACAGATCATTGGAATTATTTTTGCACATTTGATCATAACAATTACATTGTATATGTCCCACATATGCAAATTTCCATTCTTGTTTACAAGTTTTGGGGATCAGAATTTCACATTTAGTTTATGATATAGGATGTATTGGTACCTGTAGTTGATATGTGTGGCCACATTTGGCTGTATTCTCTTGCAATATCCAGAATTATTATTTTCCTCATGAATAAGATTGCTTATAGTAATATATTCTTTATTACTACATTGTCGCTTTACTTTCCTGTATACTGGCATGTACTAATGTTTCCACCAATGATCAAACCTCACCGTCCCCGCATTTCCTTAAAGTTTGTGATGCATAGTCTACCTGATTAGTTATTTAACCTGTAAATGACCAGATATGCTTATATAAGCTTCATATACTTTTAGGATGAATTTATTACTTTAATACATGACTATTACTTCACATTTCTGAGTGTCACTCTGTCAAGTTTAATATTTATTTCCTATGCTTGCAGCCTGAATGTTATTTGGAAATCACTGTATCTAACACATTTTAACTTCATTTGCATACATCTTACTGTTTTCTAGATATAAGTGAAACATTTTATATCTTTTCAGGTCTAGGCTGGTATCTGGAACAAAGTGTTAGTGTTGGATCAGCTTGGAAGCTCTCCAGTAGTCTGGTGGTGATAGCAAGGTTTCATAAGGACATATGCAGTGTACTGCCATAAGTGATCATTATATCACCATACTAATATACAGCACCTCAAGGACATGGCTTAGATCTTCATGAGAGAGATTAGCACCATTGTTCAGTAAGGTAAAGCCTGCCTAAAAAATGTATTTTCCTATCTTATTGTCGCTTTTTGTAGTTATCGACACTGAAATGTAATGCAATTTTCCTTTAAAACATGGAAGTGGTCCCATTAGATGTTTAAATCTGAGTGCACTATTAGTTATACAAATAACTGCCTAAATACCTGACACAATAAATATGGAACATAGCACCTGTTGTTGCTTCTTTAGTGTGTACACCTATATGCACCTTGACAGGCATATTGCGGTTTGTTGCCAAAATCACTATGAGTCATGCTACTTCACTACCCCTGGGAAAAATGTTCTCAGTTACACAGACCCAAACCACCATTTATTTTAAAGACCATTGATTGATCAACTTTTCTGTCTAAACTTTGACAAAATCTGTTTTCAAACTTTTATGAAAATTTTTTTTTCAATAAAATTTAGTTTATAAATTTAAATGTTTATTTAAATTTCATTTAAAATTTTAATTGATCACAATGTATAAACTTTAAACATATTTTCAGACAGGCCTTATCTTGTAGTACAATTAGGTTTTTACAGAATTGAAAAAGTCCTATAATTAAGGAAGATATAGCAAATTTAGTTTTGGTTTCTCAAGAGCACATAGATCAGCATTTGCACCCTGTGGAACACCAGCACTACACACTTTCCAGCAGGTGTCACATGTCTTGTATGCAAGGAAATTCAAAAAGACTTCATGTATAAAGTTCAAATAGGTGTGGCATTCAAATATAAAAGTTTTACTAAAATTTGCCCCAACAAGTTGGGCCTGTCAGGAATCGCATCACAATTAATACTTCCAGTTCAGTACCCACGAATGTAGTTCCAGTCTATTTTTAGAACATTTTTTCCTCTCTCATTTTGGTGGTGATAGAAGAGTTATATTGATGCATATTTGGTAGGGGTTTAAAGGTAATTGTTTATTCTTGAGAATGTGAGCAGAGAGGGTGGTTGTCAGTGTGTAATTTGGCGACAGTGCACATGGAGTTATAAGGCCTTGGTAATGATCCGGAAGTGAAATATGTGGTCTGTGTACATGCTGTTATGTTTACAGTGCAGCAGCTCACCAAAATGCCGGTCAACCCTTGACAAGAATTTCACCGTGAAGTCATCTTTGGGGGTATTTTAGATTTTCATATGATTTGTATTGATTGTCACACTGTGGAAAGGTCAGTGCTGAGAAATATATGTAGAGAACATATAGTAAAATTAATTGTGGTGTATGGCCTGTACAGGCAGTTATTTTTAAACTTTAAATTGCTATAAAATTTTTATTATTAATGATCAACACATGAAATTTGAAGGCGTTATATATATTAATATTTAAAATAGAAAAATGACATTAGAATTTAAAAATTGATTTTATTTTTTAAAATTTTAATAATTTTTTTTAAAAAAATTAAAAAATTAAAATTTGCCCCTTAAAATGCACATAGATAAAATTTTGGGAAATTATATCAAATGATATCAGCACGTTTATACTCCTACACCATATACAAGCTACACTGATGGATATTTGTCAAATTTTGTCAGAGAAAATATCTTTGTAAGTCAAAATGAGCCATACATTTAAAATGTATGAGAGACAGATTCTATTTTGTATTGCTCATTCAAACTATTTATTAGGGGTCCAATCAGTTAATTTATGTGTTTATGATGGGGTGACTTCCTGAGTAACACATATCTGCTTATATAGCCTTTAGTAATTGTTAACAAATATAGTTACAGGGTGTTTAGTGAGAGGACAGCGATGCAAATTTTATACTAGAACCTACTCAAGTTCTCTACTAAATCAGTTTAAACTTTCTGAGAATGAAATGCAGGCTGAAGGGATAAAATATACTTTCCACATGTATATTTACCCTTGGATGTATGAAAACAGCAAAATGATGTAAGTTGAACACAAAATGCATTCAATGTTATTGTTTAATTTGGCTAAGGTATTGATTAGTGAAGTGCGGCATTGTGGCCTGTATGATGTTATGTGAATTCTAATGATCCATCTTAATTTATGCATTGTTAATTACTAATAATATTTGTTAACTGACACTCTAAAGATTGCATAAGATATATTCAAACATATATTTTGAGTTTAACTGTGTATAACTGATCTTAGCATGGTTACATATCCCACATGAACAAATATTCACATATTTTAGAATGTTTGGGATCCAAAGTTCACATTCAGTATATCATATAGGCTGACAATGTGCCTACAGTGAATCTGTAAGACACATTTCTGGCTGTGTGCACTAAATGTATCCCAAAATGTTATTTTCTTCATTAATATGCCCATGTATGGTAACATATTTCAGTTCAGTACTTGGATAGAGTGCGGTATTGTAATATCAGCTGATATCTGATTCTATTGAACCATTGAGGTTAATAATTGGTATCAAACATCCTTACAAATACACTTTAAATGTTCAAACAGATCATTGGAATTATTTTTGCACATTTGATCATAACAATTACATTGTATATGTCCCACATATGCAAATTTCCATTCTTGTTTACAAGTTTTGGGGATCAGAATTTCACATTTAGTTTATGATATAGGATGTATTGGTACCTGTAGTTGATATGTGTGGCCACATTTGGCTGTATTCTCTTGCAATATCCAGAATTATTATTTTCCTCATGAATAAGATTGCTTATAGTAATATATTCTTTATTACTACATTGTCGCTTTACTTTCCTGTATACTGGCATGTACTAATGTTTCCACCAATGATCAAACCTCACCGTCCCCGCATTTCCTTAAAGTTTGTGATGCATAGTCTACCTGATTAGTTATTTAACCTGTAAATGACCAGATATGCTTATATAAGCTTCATATACTTTTAGGATGAATTTATTACTTTAATACATGACTATTACTTCACATTTCTGAGTGTCACTCTGTCAAGTTTAATATTTATTTCCTATGCTTGCAGCCTGAATGTTATTTGGAAATCACTGTATCTAACACATTTTAACTTCATTTGCATACATCTTACTGTTTTCTAGATATAAGTGAAACATTTTATATCTTTTCAGGTCTAGGCTGGTATCTGGAACAAAGTGTTAGTGTTGGATCAGCTTGGAAGCTCTCCAGTAGTCTGGTGGTGATAGCAAGGTTTCATAAGGACATATGCAGTGTACTGCCATAAGTGATCATTATATCACCATACTAATATACAGCACCTCAAGGACATGGCTTAGATCTTCATGAGAGAGATTAGCACCATTGTTCAGTAAGGTAAAGCCTGCCTAAAAAATGTATTTTCCTATCTTATTGTCGCTTTTTGTAGTTATCGACACTGAAATGTAATGCAATTTTCCTTTAAAACATGGAAGTGGTCCCATTAGATGTTTAAATCTGAGTGCACTATTAGTTATACAAATAACTGCCTAAATACCTGACACAATAAATATGGAACATAGCACCTGTTGTTGCTTCTTTAGTGTGTACACCTATATGCACCTTGACAGGCATATTGCGGTTTGTTGCCAAAATCACTATGAGTCATGCTACTTCACTACCCCTGGGAAAAATGTTCTCAGTTACACAGACCCAAACCACCATTTATTTTAAAGACCATTGATTGATCAACTTTTCTGTCTAAACTTTGACAAAATCTGTTTTCAAACTTTTATGAAAATTTTTTTTTCAATAAAATTTAGTTTATAAATTTAAATGTTTATTTAAATTTCATTTAAAATTTTAATTGATCACAATGTATAAACTTTAAACATATTTTCAGACAGGCCTTATCTTGTAGTACAATTAGGTTTTTACAGAATTGAAAAAGTCCTATAATTAAGGAAGATATAGCAAATTTAGTTTTGGTTTCTCAAGAGCACATAGATCAGCATTTGCACCCTGTGGAACACCAGCACTACACACTTTCCAGCAGGTGTCACATGTCTTGTATGCAAGGAAATTCAAAAAGACTTCATGTATAAAGTTCAAATAGGTGTGGCATTCAAATATAAAAGTTTTACTAAAATTTGCCCCAACAAGTTGGGCCTGTCAGGAATCGCATCACAATTAATACTTCCAGTTCAGTACCCACGAATGTAGTTCCAGTCTATTTTTAGAACATTTTTTCCTCTCTCATTTTGGTGGTGATAGAAGAGTTATATTGATGCATATTTGGTAGGGGTTTAAAGGTAATTGTTTATTCTTGAGAATGTGAGCAGAGAGGGTGGTTGTCAGTGTGTAATTTGGCGACAGTGCACATGGAGTTATAAGGCCTTGGTAATGATCCGGAAGTGAAATATGTGGTCTGTGTACATGCTGTTATGTTTACAGTGCAGCAGCTCACCAAAATGCCGGTCAACCCTTGACAAGAATTTCACCGTGAAGTCATCTTTGGGGGTATTTTAGATTTTCATATGATTTGTATTGATTGTCACACTGTGGAAAGGTCAGTGCTGAGAAATATATGTAGAGAACATATAGTAAAATTAATTGTGGTGTATGGCCTGTACAGGCAGTTATTTTTAAACTTTAAATTGCTATAAAATTTTTATTATTAATGATCAACACATGAAATTTGAAGGCGTTATATATATTAATATTTAAAATAGAAAAATGACATTAGAATTTAAAAATTGATTTTATTTTTTAAAATTTTAATAATTTTTTTTAAAAAAATTAAAAAATTAAAATTTGCCCCTTAAAATGCACATAGATAAAATTTTGGGAAATTATATCAAATGATATCAGCACGTTTATACTCCTACACCATATACAAGCTACACTGATGGATATTTGTCAAATTTTGTCAGAGAAAATATCTTTGTAAGTCAAAATGAGCCATACATTTAAAATGTATGAGAGACAGATTCTATTTTGTATTGCTCATTCAAACTATTTATTAGGGGTCCAATCAGTTAATTTATGTGTTTATGATGGGGTGACTTCCTGAGTAACACATATCTGCTTATATAGCCTTTAGTAATTGTTAACAAATATAGTTACAGGGTGTTTAGTGAGAGGACAGCGATGCAAATTTTATACTAGAACCTACTCAAGTTCTCTACTAAATCAGTTTAAACTTTCTGAGAATGAAATGCAGGCTGAAGGGATAAAATATACTTTCCACATGTATATTTACCCTTGGATGTATGAAAACAGCAAAATGATGTAAGTTGAACACAAAATGCATTCAATGTTATTGTTTAATTTGGCTAAGGTATTGATTAGTGAAGTGCGGCATTGTGGCCTGTATGATGTTATGTGAATTCTAATGATCCATCTTAATTTATGCATTGTTAATTACTAATAATATTTGTTAACTGACACTCTAAAGATTGCATAAGATATATTCAAACATATATTTTGAGTTTAACTGTGTATAACTGATCTTAGCATGGTTACATATCCCACATGAACAAATATTCACATATTTTAGAATGTTTGGGATCCAAAGTTCACATTCAGTATATCATATAGGCTGACAATGTGCCTACAGTGAATCTGTAAGACACATTTCTGGCTGTGTGCACTAAATGTATCCCAAAATGTTATTTTCTTCATTAATATGCCCATGTATGGTAACATATTTCAGTTCAGTACTTGGATAGAGTGCGGTATTGTAATATCAGCTGATATCTGATTCTATTGAACCATTGAGGTTAATAATTGGTATCAAACATCCTTACAAATACACTTTAAATGTTCAAACAGATCATTGGAATTATTTTTGCACATTTGATCATAACAATTACATTGTATATGTCCCACATATGCAAATTTCCATTCTTGTTTACAAGTTTTGGGGATCAGAATTTCACATTTAGTTTATGATATAGGATGTATTGGTACCTGTAGTTGATATGTGTGGCCACATTTGGCTGTATTCTCTTGCAATATCCAGAATTATTATTTTCCTCATGAATAAGATTGCTTATAGTAATATATTCTTTATTACTACATTGTCGCTTTACTTTCCTGTATACTGGCATGTACTAATGTTTCCACCAATGATCAAACCTCACCGTCCCCGCATTTCCTTAAAGTTTGTGATGCATAGTCTACCTGATTAGTTATTTAACCTGTAAATGACCAGATATGCTTATATAAGCTTCATATACTTTTAGGATGAATTTATTACTTTAATACATGACTATTACTTCACATTTCTGAGTGTCACTCTGTCAAGTTTAATATTTATTTCCTATGCTTGCAGCCTGAATGTTATTTGGAAATCACTGTATCTAACACATTTTAACTTCATTTGCATACATCTTACTGTTTTCTAGATATAAGTGAAACATTTTATATCTTTTCAGGTCTAGGCTGGTATCTGGAACAAAGTGTTAGTGTTGGATCAGCTTGGAAGCTCTCCAGTAGTCTGGTGGTGATAGCAAGGTTTCATAAGGACATATGCAGTGTACTGCCATAAGTGATCATTATATCACCATACTAATATACAGCACCTCAAGGACATGGCTTAGATCTTCATGAGAGAGATTAGCACCATTGTTCAGTAAGGTAAAGCCTGCCTAAAAAATGTATTTTCCTATCTTATTGTCGCTTTTTGTAGTTATCGACACTGAAATGTAATGCAATTTTCCTTTAAAACATGGAAGTGGTCCCATTAGATGTTTAAATCTGAGTGCACTATTAGTTATACAAATAACTGCCTAAATACCTGACACAATAAATATGGAACATAGCACCTGTTGTTGCTTCTTTAGTGTGTACACCTATATGCACCTTGACAGGCATATTGCGGTTTGTTGCCAAAATCACTATGAGTCATGCTACTTCACTACCCCTGGGAAAAATGTTCTCAGTTACACAGACCCAAACCACCATTTATTTTAAAGGACCATTGATTGATCAACTTTTCTGTCTAAACTTTGACAAAATCTGTTTTCAAACTTTTATGAAAATTTTTTTTTCAATAAAATTTAGTTTATAAATTTAAATGTTTATTTAAATTTCATTTAAAATTTTAATTGATCACAATGTATAAACTTTAAACATATTTTCAGACAGGCCTTATCTTGTAGTACAATTAGGTTTTTACAGAATTGAAAAAGTCCTATAATTAAGGAAGATATAGCAAATTTAGTTTTGGTTTCTCAAGAGCACATAGATCAGCATTTGCACCCTGTGGAACACCAGCACTACACACTTTCCAGCAGGTGTCACATGTCTTGTATGCAAGGAAATTCAAAAAGACTTCATGTATAAAGTTCAAATAGGTGTGGCATTCAAATATAAAAGTTTTACTAAAATTTGCCCCAACAAGTTGGGCCTGTCAGGAATCGCATCACAATTAATACTTCCAGTTCAGTACCCACGAATGTAGTTCCAGTCTATTTTTAGAACATTTTTTCCTCTCTCATTTTGGTGGTGATAGAAGAGTTATATTGATGCATATTTGGTAGGGGTTTAAAGGTAATTGTTTATTCTTGAGAATGTGAGCAGAGAGGGTGGTTGTCAGTGTGTAATTTGGCGACAGTGCACATGGAGTTATAAGGCCTTGGTAATGATCCGGAAGTGAAATATGTGGTCTGT